>JAHHFK020004216.1:0-135349 GCA_024533555.2 Aedes koreicus
GAATTTTATGATTGTGGATTTGAATCCACTCATGGGGTGTTGGACAGTAGTTATGTGGCATTTTCTGGAAGCCGCAGACCAATCCTTTTTTAACTTCTCCATGGTCTTACACTCATTACCACTCTTAAATTTGCGCTTGACAATAGCCCACTAGCGTTCATTTGGACAAAGCTGTGAACAATTGATTGGATTTCGTTTTTTCTCAACGAAATCTACTCCATTTTCTTGGATCCATTGCATTGCGGTTTTTTGACGTAATGGGTTGACGCCAAATCGGGCCAAAACAAAGGAGGGACCTTGTGCTGTTTGTATAACGCATGCATCCTTTTCTGCAAATACTCAGTACGGTAAAGTTTGGCATTAATCGTACCTTTAGAGTAGAAAATCGATGACTTGGATCCACAGGAACAACTTTCCTGCCTTACGAGAACCTGACGAAATTTTTCCACCTCGAACGATCTCCAAAAAATCACTATCGAAAGTTCAGGAGAAAAATATAATAGGGTAAGGCTGAATTGGCCGATTTACGCGTCGAACGTAGAGAGGCTACCGATTTTTGGGGGGGGGGGGGGGTAGGTGGCGGTTGGTTTGGACTTGGAATATTGGAAGGGTTTTTAGGGGGGGCGGGGGGGGTCGTGTTTACGCGTTTTGTTGTTTGTAAACAGGGGGGGGTTGCCTGCTAGTACTGTGGCGCAAGGTAATTAAAAAGTACGTAAGCGAGAGTTTAAAAACTGCCCGCAAAGTGCAAATCAAGCGTCGGAGTGGAACCGTTGATCATCAACTGCGGGTGAAGGTCATTCGGAAAATCAAGGCTGATCCCAACATCTCGGATTATGATTTGGCGAAAAAAATTGAATTCCGATCGTTGTATTGTGCGGCCAATCTGTCTCCGAGAAAATTATAAATGTTACCGAGCAAGTAAACACCCAACCGAAGCCTCAAACAACAAAAAGTGGCCAGAACTCGGGCCCGTAAGTTGTACGACAAAGTTCTGACGAAACTCGATAGATCTCTCTTGATCGGTGGTGGAACATATGGTAAAGGTGGTTTTTGTTTTGTTTCTTGGTATCGGGTTTGGGGGGGGGTTCCCGGGGGGGAGACTCTAAAATCCCTTTTTGGGTTGGGTGTGCGGGGGGGGTGGCTTGGGTTGGGGGGGGGGTAGGTGCAACCCTGCGGGGGGGGCCGCCGGGGGGAGAGGGGGTCCAACATTGTTTTGGTTGGGGTGGGTTGTGGGGGGGGGGGGGTATGAATGGGGGTAGAGGGCCACCAAATTGTTCTCAGTTCCGTCTAATAGAGAAGTATTGGGCGATAATTAAGCGGAAGCTGAAGATAAATGAAACAGTCACCAGTGATATTGGCCGGATGAAGAACTGGTGGAATAAGTTAGCCATGACTGAAGAAGGTATGGCGGCCGGCGACGTTTATTATATAAAATAATAATATTTTTTGTTTTTTTTTGTTAGGAGAATTTTTTGAAAAAAAAAAAAAGTGAGAAAAGATACGCATTTCACAATGTCCTTATTTATATATTCTCTAGTTAATTAAAATGACCCCACAAATAATATTCTTCTCGGAATAAACTGTTTTAGACACTTGTATCCTCAAGCTGCTACAGTGGAACGAACAATTGCTCAGTAATTCCGATTGTTTGCATTGCTCGTTGTCGTTTGTTGTTGCTGCTGTTGCTGCTGTTGCTGCTGCTGCTGCTGCTGAATGCGACATGAATAAGGCCTGTACTCGAAAAAAAATGCACCATTTTTATCCGTGTGTAACTTTTTGGAGAATTTTGCGCGCCGTCATGGAAAATCCGACTGCGACCATGAGATGGATCGGAAAACAACTGGGAATCACCCATACAACTGTGTCTCTGGTGGTAAAATAGTTTAACGAGTCCCAGACGACCGAGCGGTGGGCTGGAAGTGGAAGAACATCGAAGACAGCTGACCCTGTGAAGGCCCGGAAGGTGTTGGATTATTTCAAGTGTAATCCGAACCTTTCGATTCGCGACGTGGCTCTTAAGGCAAAGTGTTCCGCCTAGTTCGTTCAGCAAACCATGAAACGAGCTGGGCTCGTGTGTTTTACGGGCCCCAAAGGCCCCAGACCGGGGGTAAACAAAAAAAACAGGGCAAAATCCCGCGCAGGGAAGCGGTATGGGGGGGGTTAACGAAACCGGGGGTGTGGGGGTTTGGGAGGAAAAAACCATAAACGAGGGCGAAGTAAAGGGATAGGGGGGGGGGGGGTTCATGGTTGGCAAACTCGGGGTTGTGTTTCGGGAGCACAGTTAAAATTATTTTGTAATTTTCAATGAATATACATGCACATAAAAGGAGCATGCAAATTAATGTTATATTCAATTAGTTTTTAAATTTACATGCCTGTAAATATCAATGCATGTAAAATTAAAGCTCGATTGAATTTTACGCATGAGGCTTGTTACTGAACTAGTATATTTACATGCTCATTTAAAATTTTATGATTATTGCTTTATTGCTCCCTGAAACATGTTTCTTGAAAAAATATACTAGGTTATGTTTCGGATGATACTTTAGGAACGAAGTTGAGTGACAACTTGAAAGGTTAGGTGATTCTTCTGTCAAATCAAATGGAGAATTTCTTCACCGTGAATCAAATGTTGTCACTCCACATCATTGGGGATATGATATGGTAAAGGACTTCATGTAACCAACGCACAACTTAACTAATGTTTTTTTTATCAGCAATAAGTTCGTTGACAGTGATATGCTTTTTATTCTTAATAACACATGATTATGGATCTTTCTCATTTCTCTCAAACACTCCTAAAAAAATTCAAGACACTTCGATGCTCCTCTCGAATACATAAAATTGTGGAGAGAAAAGATCCTTCGTGGCAGTAATTAAATCACTGGCTCCTTCTAAAAATTGTGTTCTATCAGCGTGTACATAAAACATTTGTTTATTGTTACCAACATCTGAAATATAAATGAAAAATAATAATAAAGAAATCGTTCCTTCAACACTTCGGACACTGATATCACAACACTTACACTGGAGTTTTTTAGACATTTTCTGCTTCGCGGTAACGAAAAATACACGGTGTTCAATAAGTTCGAATACAAGTTTTCATCATTGCGTAGGTATGCGCCATGTACATATTCTGCATTGGTATTGGTGTCAGCTTTAGCTTCATTCATACGCTACCGAATGTGCGCGGTGTTGACATTCTGTTAGTTGTTGTTTGTTTGTTACGCGCGATGAAAGAGTATCGGGACTTCGTAATTAAGCGTTTTTTGAACGGTGAGCGACCCGGCGATATATTCCGGCTGCTGAAATCGCATGGGGTCAAGCGGAACTTTGTCTACACGACCATCAGGCGATACCGGGAGACGTCCTCGACCAATGACCGTGCGAGATCCGGTCGGCCGCGTTCAGCGAGGACGCCACGGGTCATCAAGATCGTGAGGGAGCGAATTCGGCGCAAAAAGAACCGCTCAATCCGAAAACGGCTGCAGATCTCAACGTTTCCATTGGAACCGCTCACACCATACTCACCAAGGACCTTGGTTTCAGGCCTTACAAAAAACGTAAGGTCCATGGCGTTTCGGAGGCTACCAGCAAAAAGCGGTTGGATCGAGCCAAGAGGATCCTCTCTCGGCACGCTGGTCAGGAGTTTGTTTTTTCGGAAACTGTTCGTGCTGCAGCAGCCGCACAATGTGCAAAATGACCGGGTGTGGGCGCCATCGAGGGACAGCATTCCTGAATCCAATATAAACATCCCTCGGTTCCAAAGTGCCGCGTCGGTGATGGTTTGGGGGGCAGTATGCAAACGTGGTAAGCTACCCTTGGTGTTTATTGAAAAAAACGTCAAAATCAACGCGGCGTACTACAAAACTGAGGTTTTGGAAAAGGTTGTTGCCCCCAGTCTCCGAAGCCTCTACGGCGATGAGCACTACGTGTTCCAGCAGGACGGTGCACCAGCCCATACGGCAAATGTGGTTCAAGCCTGGTGTCGGGACAATTTAACCGACTTTCTGGACAAAACTTTGTGGCCTCCCAGCTCCCCGGACTTGAATCCTCTCGACTTTTTTGTTTGGTCCTATATGATGGCGAAGCTGAACGAATACAAGGTCAGCACTTTGGATCATTTCAAGACGGTAATTCTCAAAATCTGGGACGAAATGCCCATGCAGTCCGTGCGTGCCGCCTGCGACGCGTTCGAGAAACGTTTGAAGCTCGTTAAGGAGTACAAAGGGGGGTCATTCCAAGAGAAATGTTGTAAACGTTCCTTGTAAACATAGCTTTCAATAACATAAATCCAAAAAATAAAAAAACATGTTTTCATTTTTTTAACAAATTTTGAAAGTGTATCCGAACTTATTGAACACCGTGTAAGCTTTAATAACCACTGATTATCCTAATCATGCCGTTGTATGAAGGGCCAAAAAGGGGTTGGGTGGATCGATATGCAACATCACTAATACGTATCCACAGGGAATAAAAGAATCTCCTTCCAACAACAAGATTGAACAATTGGTCAAAAGAGCAAGCTATCTAACATGAGGATGCCCCAATGAGCCCGCCCTCTATTCACAAACTGTTAGCAATGGAGAGTTGGCATTCCCACTCTCCCCATCCAGAGTGCTTCAATCGGGTGCCCTGATGGTCCCTCCCATTCCCATGAAATATTTATATAATAGTGTATATATGTATATGTAAATGAAAAATACTACAAGCACTCGTATCTATTATATATGATATTAATTCGGTTGATCCTGAAATGCAATAAATGTTGTATAGTGTTAAAGTGGCGCTTAAGCACGTTTTCGTTCGTTTTCAGCGATAGCAGCATCTCACCAAAATCTTGATTTGAGGTATCCTGAAAAAAGTTTGTTAAATCTATTGAAATTTTACAAAACTAACATTTATATTTTTTTTTTTTTTGTTGCTGGGGTCATTTTTTTTTGTTAGTGGGTGTTTATTATAACAATCCACTTTTTTTTTTGTTTGTTTTATTATTATTGTTTGCGGGGTGGGGGGGAGGATGAAGATGTTGGGGGGGAGAGAAAAATAAAAAAAAAAAAAAAAAAAAAAACAAAAAGTAATTTTATATCAACTATAAAATAAAAAAAATAAAATAATTAAAAAAGGAAGAGAGGAAAAGAGGGATTAGGGGGGGATGGAAAAAAGAGGGAGGAAAAAGGGGAAGGTCCATTAATTATGTCACGCAGTAGGGGGGGGGGGGGTTTCGAGAAAACGTGACGATCCATACAAAAAAATTTGAAGGTCCATACAAAAAACGTGACATGGGGGGGGGAGGGGGTTACAAAAAGTCAATTTTTGCGTGACGTAATTAATGGACGTTCCCTTACCAAATATAATGATATTGTATGTTATGATGAAGTAATGACAAAGATTGAATATAAAATCAAACACTAACCAAATGGCACACAGCGCTGCATTAATCAGCTCAGCTCAGAATTGGTAAAAAGTCCATTTGCAAACCGGAAATGAAAAATAAATTCAGCAATAAGTGCAAAAGATTCCGTAATTTTCAAAAGCCTACCACAGCTGTAATTTTCTGCGTTATATACTGGACATATATGGAATGCTAGATGTCATAAATTGAAGGGATATTTCGTGTTCAAGCCAGATACCGCCTAAATCAGGTTTTTTGTATAAATATGTGAAGGGTATGATATGATGGAAATAATACGATGTTGTAAAGAAATACTACATAATGTACATATAATAATTAAATGCCGCTATTTGCCTCTTCCGCTGCGAAGTTAGATGATTGAAACTCTAAAATAGCGAAAATTCCAACGTGATATAATGAAATAAAAAATGCCGGCGTCGGTGGTGTCGTGGTAAGCGTGACTGCTACTTGGCACCCCAGTGGGTCTGGGTTCAATCCCAGTCGACGTCGGTGGTTTTTCTGAGGCGAAAAAATCTGGTCACGTCTTCCTTCGGAAGGGAAGTAAAGCCGTTGGTCCCGGTTCATATTCATGAGTCGTTAGGTAGGGTCCAGGTGGTGGATTCGTCTTCCTGGCGTCGGTGATTGTCACCATGTGAGGAAATAGGCCGACGTAAAATAAAGATTAAAAAAAAAATAATGAAATAAAATTGATCACCTGGCCTCCTAGCAAAATAGCAAAGAAAATTTAGGCAAATAAATTTCATATGAGTATGATTAGTGCCCAAAACGGAAACTCAATAAATCGAAAACGATTTTTTTTTGTAGAATTTGTCGTATATATTCCTCTCTCTAAAAAAAGGTAAAAACCATCCTATCTTTTCAAATACATAACGTGAGTTAGGTGGGCCAAAACTTACAACGATGCAAATGCGAGGCTGAAAATAGCATAAAAAATATTGTAAAGCGATGTTATAATATAAAATGATAATAACAATTATATTTGTAATGTCTGCTGATCCTGCTGCAATTGTAGACGGACTTGCATTATCATAGCCACGGGGGAAGGAAACAATTCAAACCCATTACACAATACCCGGGAATTCTATGGATGATCTGAGATTATATACCGTATAAAGAATACTTCCATTTTTCGATGCAGAGTAAGATTTCAGCATGCTACTTAACCGGGGTCACGCTGCCTACCTCGCCTTGGTGCGGCTGCCACCTAATGTATAGTTGACGCGATACTGCGTTTCTTACTCAACCGCTGGATGCCAGGACAGACGCTGTTTGAGCCGCACCTCCTTGGTAGACAGACGCTCGGAATGCACCTCCTCAATCTAGCTGAAGTCAGAAGGACAACAGTACCCAGGCTGCACTACCAGCTAAGTACGCAACCCTTAGCTGGCGGTCTTTGTCATCTCTTGACCCGTGGAAGCATGAGGTAGGAACTTGTGAGGACCATAGCTATGTTGCGTGGACGCACGCTCCATCCCAGCTATCTACACACCATTTTGCAGCCCCTACTTGCCACACAATCATACTAATGCAAAAATGGTACTTGGCATCGAAAGCTCTCAATTAATAACTGTGGAAGTGCATTTAGAACACTAAGTTCAGAGCAAGCAATAAGCTAATTGTGAAAGCTATACGCTTTGAAATGCTAAATAAGAAGAAGCAAACGCATTTTGTACGAACGGCAGCAAAATTCGAAT
This sequence comes from Aedes koreicus, assembly GCA_024533555.2. Classification (NCBI taxonomy): domain Eukaryota; kingdom Metazoa; phylum Arthropoda; class Insecta; order Diptera; family Culicidae; genus Aedes; species Aedes koreicus. The sequence continues at coordinate 7,111 of JAHHFK020004216.1, forward strand.
TTATCGATACGCGATCATGCCAAGAAACTAAAACTACCGAAAAGTACCGTGTTTTGTGTTTGCAAATCATTTGACCATTTCGGAAGGTTGGAAGTGGAACAAATCGAAAAGTATGCTCCCGACAAATGGACAAGAAGGTGGTAGCCATTATTGAGAAAAATCCCAATCTTTCAGTGCGAAATGTGGCTCGCAAAGTTGGAAAGTCAAAATCATACGAACAAAAAGTGGAGCAGAGGCAAGGACTGAAGACGAACAAAGTGAAAAAGATGTCCAACCGAAATTACCATCAAAAATTCACTGTAAAAAGTCGTGCTAAGGAGCTTTACACCAATTTTTTGCAAACATTTTCTTGTATCATAATGGACGACGAAACAAACGTACTCGAAGACATTAAATAGCTTCCGGGTCCGGGCTTTTTATACCGCAATGCAAAGGAACCCCGTTGCCGAGAATTTCCGGACAAAGAAGGTGTTCAAATTCCCGAATAAGCATTTGATTAGGCAGGCCATATGTAGTTGTAGTTTCGTCTCTACCGGCACTATCAATAAGGATTTGTACGAGAAAGAATGTCTGCAAAAGCGGTTGCTACCGTTTATGAGAAGCCATGACTCTACAGCTCTGTTTTGGCCTGATTTGGCATTTTTTCAATATGCAAAATCCGTCCTGGAATGGTATAAGGTACAAGAGGTCAAATACGTGCTAATAACAGCCAATCCACCAAACCGTCCAGAACTTTGCCAAATAGAGAAGTATTGGGCTCTAGTTAAGCGGAAACTCTTCGAAACTAAGAAGAAAGCAAATGGTACCCATGATTTCAAGAGCAGATGGAGAATCATCACGGCGGGCGTATTTGAGGATACCGTACGGAATCTGATGGCGGGTGTACCACAGAATGTTCCAGAATTTTACAGAAAGAAGGATTAACATCTTAATCAACTGTTTCTAATGTAGATATAACTCTAATATTCAATCAGTTTTGATGAATTATGTGTAAATTTTTTTTCGCTGCTATTATTTGGGTGTCCGAAATTTAACGGGGGCTAGGTTTCAAAATCATTATTTTTGAATCAACAAAACTGGTTAGTAGTTTTGTAGTTTGGTTTGGGGGGGGGGTTTTAGGGTAGGGTTTTCTATGGTTATGGGTGGGTTGTCTACTGTGGCAGTATGTGAGTGTGGTTTGTGAGAAGGGACTACTACAGGGGGGGCGGGGCGGTTTTATTTTTAAAAAAGCGCGGATGTAGTGTTGGGGTGGTTCTGGTGCCTTTGCGCGGGGTGGGGGTGGGGGGGTGGCGGGTCCTTTGCGTGGGGTTTTTGGGGGTTCTCCGGGTTTTCCTTGGGGTTTGGGGGGCGTTGGGGACGGGGGAATAGAGAATTATAGAGAATTGCGGCAGCTAGTGGGTGTCCGGTGCGGCCACGGGGTTGTTAAGTACTTTTGCGTGCTTTTTTGGTGCGTTGTACGGTGTAGTGACTGTAACGAAAGCGTATTATTTATTGTAATATTATAATATATTTTCTTTTATTTGTTTTAAATGTTAGACAATAGACTTTTAGAATCACGGAAATTATTACAAGGAGAAGTGTACAATACTTAGGGTTCGTTTTATTTGGACTTGTTAATCGTCTACCATCCCGAATGCCCGCACCTTCCTTTTCACTCCACCCATCAAATTTTGTACAACCGATTTTCCCAGTTGTTGTTTTTGTTGTTTTTACCCTAAATTTTCTTCAATTCTAGCTCTGTTTTTATAGTTTTGGGATGTTTGCGAAGTTCCGTTTTCATAATTGCCCGGAATTTTTCAATTGGACGAAGTTCCGGTGAATTTGGTGGGTTCATATCCTTTGGCACAAAATTGACTCCGTTGGCTCGGTACCACTCCAATACGTTTTGAGCGTAGTGGCAGGATGCTAGATCAGGCCAAAACAGAGTTGATCCTTTGTGCTTCTTAATGAATGGCAAGAGACGCTTCTTAAGGCACTCTTCCGTGTAAATCGCACCGTTTATTGTTCCGGAAGTGATGAAGGGAGCACTTATTTCACCACATCCGCAAATCGCCTGCCAGATTAGAAACTTCTTTGCAAATTTCGATAGTTTCTTCTTTCGAACATCCTCCGGAACATCGAACTTCGACTTGGCAACGAAATATTCTTGCTCAGGAAGTTGACGGAAGTCGGCCTTGACGTATGTTTCGTCATCCATCACGATGCAACCGGATTTGGTGAGCAGCTTCGTGTAAAGTTTCCGGGCGCGGGTTTTCGCAGTGATGTTTTGTTTTTCATTCCGGTTTGGGGCTTTTTGCACTTTGTAAACATGTAACCCAGCACGCTTCATGGTTTTCTGCACAAAACCGACTTACACCTTAAACTTTTTAGCGACATCTCGAATTGACATGTTTGGACGGTTCTTGAATTGTTGTACGACTTTTCTGGCCATTTTACTGTCCATTGGACCACTTTTACGACCACTCCCTTCCTTCCTTTGGACACTCAGATGCTCCTTGAAGGTTCTTATTACACGAGACACAGTTGTATTTGCAATTCCAAGCCTTTTAGCAATCCACCGGTGGGACGCCCCTGGATTTTGATTGTGAGTGCACAAAATTTTCTCACGGACAATTTCTTGTTTCGACGACATGACTGGAACTACTGAATGTATAACTATGAAACTTGGCAGATGTAAATAATACACTATGGATAAGATCCACTCAAATTTCTAGGTTTTTTACTCATACGATTCAAAAGTTACAGAAGATTGTCTGTGTGCCATTTTTATCGAATACACCCTTTAGTGCTAGAAATTCCGGCTATCCGGAAGTATGTAAACAAACTTTTAAGATCATGCATCTTTGCGCGCTATTAAGTTGATAAACAAATTTTATCATATTGAACCAACTCGAGTTTGTTGTACGGAATTATTTCTTAGCAATTAAGCAGCCATAATACTTGTTAAATTTAATAAGATGATTCGCCGCCTTCAGTTTGTTGTACCAAAAACCGCCAACCCCCTAAATTCACTAGAGATTCGTCCGATGGAAAGATTTTGGGCCATAATGAAGGCCAAAGTTCGTAAATCGTCCAAGGTGTTTAAGAACGAGCTGGAGTTGAAGAAAGAATGGATGAAAGTGACCAGAAAGGTCGACTCCACCATTGCACAAAATGTAATAAGGGGTCTTAAGGGAAAGGTGCGAGCTTTCAGCAATGGAAAGGAAATTGAATAAAATAATTATGCCGAAACATAATCCATATGTATTAATTCATTCCCTGAAAGTTTCAAGAAAATCCGACTTATAATAAATTTTTGGCGAACACTTTTGTCTGGTGCATTTTTTTTCGGAGAAGCGTCATTAGTCAACATTAAATTGCTTTCTTTTGTCCAACATCCGATTTGAAAGCCTTGACATCAGTAGTGTTGGCGGGGGAATGGCTGTAGGAGAATGTACGGTTAATAGGGTAATGTTGGTGGGTTTTTGTTGTTTGGCGATTAAAATACAAAACTAAATATGTGTCCCTTGACTCAGCCTATTATGCAACGATCGTTTACATTTTTTATTATAACTCATAAAGTTTTGAAGCTGTAAGCGAGATTCAACTAGTTATACACTTGCTAAGATAAGTTTGATAAGACATTTGGTAAGATGTATCGCGAAAAGTTACACAACTCTTTTTATGAAATCAGAAGCTAACGAGGGATATGGATTTAATGTGGGTCTATAAGCACTAAATATGGTCTATTCATGGATGCAACTTCGTTCCATTCGATGGATTTATTACTAAATGCAGTTTTTATACGGTTTTTTTAAATAATTTTATGAATTCAGTCATTGCCAACTGTATCGACTTTACTTAACACGAAATTTCCCAAACATACTAAAATAAAACTGCGTTGAAACACTTCAGTGATGTTCATATATGATTTATCAGCCATTAAATAATGAAAACATTATAATTCACTATACAATGATTTTGTTCCTTCGTTTTGTGTTTAGATGAGCCACTTCAATATAATCAACCGCAAACTTATGCATATCCACTTCAAATTTTACCCATAACAACCTTTTACTACGTTATTGATACAACAGGCCATAGTTGGGAACATATAAAAAAATATGTCCCCAACATTGGGTCTACGATTTTCTTGTAAAGTCATTGTTATTTTAGCTATGTGAACAGTTAGTTTGTAACGTGTAACTATTAGCCATTTTTATTTGCATAATAGATGGCTTCAATCAAAACCTGTAAACCCTTGATACACTTATAAAACACGACTGCTGAGGTGGTTCAAAGAACATAAAATTTGAGTTGAACATTTGTAATTATTTTACTGTTGAAGTTTGTAAATTTATAAATGCCATTGCTGTCTCAGCTGTTTTGCACAAGTATTACCGATTTCTAGTAAAATGATAAGTTTGTGTGTGCATGTGTGTGGGTGGGTGGGGTCGGTTTAAAACGGAAGACGTCTTTGATACACGGAAAATAACGTTGTCCTAAAAATGTGGTTGGAATGTTGGTCCCAAGTACATGCTTTCGTTTTCGGTGCTAGAATCTTTGTTTTTGTTTTTATTCGCTATGTTATTTTGACAAGATATTTGAGAAGTTATTCATTGGTAATTATGTTTTGAGGGCTGGTTGTACTTGGGATTCTAAAGCAGTAAACCAAATTTAAATTACCCAAAACTGAAAATGGCTTTAGAAAATCACAGACGGAATAAAAGTGTAAACTGTTTTCGGCAAATTTGTTCTACATCAATTCTTTTATCTTGAAAAAAAATATTAATGATTAATAGTGTATGGCGTTGTTTTAGACTATGGTACATATGCATGCATAATATTAAATTCTCGTTGATAAACGATAAACATTTCTGTATCTTTCTGGGATGTTCTAGGCTATCCAAAATGTACTTGAGTTAAAAAATTCAAATCTACAGTTGTAACAGTAGCTTTAAGGGCTATATGAGATAATATATATATTCAAATAAATTGAATGAACTTTATGGAGGTCAACAATTATTGGTTGATAATTTTGTGAAGATCTAGATCATTCAAAATGTCCTTGAGCTCAGAACTTCAGATCTTTAGGAGTAAATATAGCTTATTCGGCTAAATAAAGGTACACTTCGTATTCAACCATATTCAGAAAATATTTTAAAACGTGAAAAGGTCATCCAAACTGTCCTTGAGCTTAGAACAGAAGAGATCTACAGTTGTAACAGTAGCTTTTTGGAATATGCGAAGAGAAAAATGTATTTAACAATAATCATTGAATTGTTTGGAAGGTATTTGGACATACATAATGCGACAATCTTGGGATATTATAGGTCATCTAAACTGTCCTTAAGTTCAAAACATAAGATTTACAGTTGCAACAGTAGTTTTTTGGGCTATACAAACTGACGATTTGTATTCAAACATATTCAAGGAATCTTTTGAAAGGTAAACAGTCATTAGTTTATAACTTTATGGTCCTCTAGGTAAACTAAACTGTCCTGGAGCTTAGAGATCGAAATCTACGGTACTAACAGTAGTTTTATGGGCTATACAAAGTTACGTGACGTAATCAAACATAAACAGTGAATATTTTCGAACGTAAAAATACATAAGAAGAAAATCTTGGGATGGTCTAGGTCATTCAACCTGGCGTGGCGTTCAAAGCTAAAGATTTATAGATGTGAAGGTGCAAGGATGTAATTTTTAGGCAATTCAAAGTTACAATAAATATTCAAATACATTCAATTAATATTCTTAAAGGTCACGAACAATAAAGAGTAATATAACATGTGCTAGGTCATCCAAACTATCCTTGAGATCAGAACACAAGACCTACAGTTGTAACAAAAGCTTTCTTGGCTATGCAAAGCAATGATGTGTATTGAAACATATTCATTGAATATCTCGGAAGAACAACATACATTATGAGATAATCTTTGGATGCTCTAGCTTATTCAAACTATCCAAGAGTCAAAACTTAAAATCTACATCCGTAACTGTAGTTTTCTGGACTAAACAAAGTAAAAATACGAATATGGTCAAATTAAGTGAGTCTTCTGGAAGGTTAGCAGATATAATAAGATATCTTGGGATGGTTTAGGTCACCAAAACTGCCCTTAAGTTCAAAAATTAGGATCTACAGTCGCAACAGTAGCTTTATAACCTACGAAAGGTGACGATATGCACTCAAACAAATTCAGTGAATCTTCTGTAAGGTCACCAGTCATTATCAGATTATATTGGGATGTCCATGTTCATAAAAACTGACCTTGAGTTCAGAACTTAAGATATACAGTAGTATCCTTAGCCTGTTGGGCTATACAAAGCTGCGATAAATATTCAAACATATTCAATGAATATTCTGAAACATTCATAGACATCAAAGGATAACTTTGTTAGTTACAGGTCACCAAAACTGTCCTTCAAAACTTAAGGTCTACAATTGCAACAATAGCTTTATGGGCTATACAAAGTTAAAATACAAAGGTTAGTTTCCACACGTGTGTTGCACTTTTTACAACAGTGCGCGTCCTAGAAGGTTAATATTCTTGAAAATCTGCAAATATTGAAGGAGGGGTAGTGATAGTGAAGGAGGGGTAATGGCTGACTCGTCACATGCAGGCTACATGATCGTCATGGGAGGGGATAAGGATTAGGTTGGGGTAAGGGGTTTGTAGTATTCTTGAGTTGGCCGCGTTGCTGTAAAATGATCTGAAATGTTTAATCTATTGTTAATTTGAAGCTTGTAGTGTTATACTATATATTTTCTCTTATTTCTTATAGAACTTGTGGGTTTTATAGTTATGATTTCATCTATACTTACTAAGGACAGATGATAATTCTTTTTGTGTGCTGTCTATGATTTTTATCGAAGCTTCTTCATAGTTATTTTTTTCCAGAAATTGATATGATCATTGCCATACCAAAGCCGCATGTAGGCCAGGCCTGAGCAAGTTCGCATTTGGACCGGTCCATGAATTTTACAGCCGTTCTGCTTAGCTTGAAATGATTTCTCTTTAGAGCTTGTTATATTTTTCGGCATGTTAATTAAATCTTCCGTTTCGTGGATTGTTTCGTTAGTTCGTGACAGGAATTTCCATACAGTTTCGCGGGTTTTATTTGAATTCTTCAGCTAAACTTCTTCTGATGATGTAGTACATCGTCCAAAACCGATGTGTACTCTAAAACTGCGTTTTTCTTCAAAACTGAGTATCTAGAATATTATAAGCAAAATCGTTTCACGATACAAGACCTCGATACACGTATAGTATCTAGAGTTACCAAACCCATTTTCATCTCATCACTTTCCAGTTCGCGCTATTTGACAACAAAGTATTTACGCATAACCATCTGGTTTCGTACTTTTCATTTATTTTTAATTTATTTATTATTATTTGTAGTTGAAAGTAAGCAAACTTAATAACAGAAGGAACCAAATGATTCAAACATCAAAAACACATTTCCGATCAATATGAATAAAGGATCATGAGATGAATAACGGAACAGTTTCCCTATGTAGTAAAGCTTTCCAAAAATGTGCTGATTTGTGATTAACTATTTTAGCCTTTAAACTATTCGCAAATACTGTACTTGACCATTGATCACCATCTCAGAATTATAATGTTCATCGATAAAAACTACTTGACGATTTTCAGAAGCATGCTTGGGCTGCATTACTACTGATTTGGCAATACTTGTGTGCTTCTTTCCAATATGGCAAAGAACCAGACCAGCCCTGGGACCTGGCAGTTGAAGTTAAACTACGACAAGGTTTTGCCAGTGCCCAGGGATTATGCGATTACCTTTCTAGTGCTAAATCGTGGTGACGAATGGAAAAGGAATGGAACGTCTCTCACGCCGCACATTGCTGAAAATTTCAGGAACACTAGTTCATAAGATAATCTTTCAAAAACAACATGTTTTTGACCCCGCCAAGACCCGCGCACCTGTTTAGAGGCGGTTGATTATGACGTCACACAAACACTTGAATCACCATATATCAAAATGTGGTCACCAGAGAGCATTGGAGTGTTCAGCAAAAATGTGTATTTTGTATTTTTATTTTGTATTTTTATAATTCCTACAATTTCTTACAGCATATTGAAATCGTCAAATTTGAACAAAGTACTAATTATCTCAAAAACCGGTTTTAAGGTAGTGCTGAAAGAAAACCAATCATATCTCTTTAACGTTAGGCTCTAGAAACTTAGTGTCTTCAGCAACTTTTCTTAAAATTGAACTGCTATACAACTCGAAAACAATAATCCGTTATCTCGTAGCTGAAAAAAGTTAGAATTTGAAAGTGAAGTTAAGCCCTTATGAAAGGTTAGGCGTGCTTTTTCAAAAGATGCGGAATAACATTTAGAGCAACTCTTCTCTCTTCTGAAGACACCTAGTCGATAAAATGATGACAAAAGGGTGAAAATGTTTTTGACCGTCTTTTTTCAGAATTGGGCCAATGCGCGCCGTGGATATTTGCAATACGGCTATGCTTTTTTCAACAAAGATGTAGGTAGTTATAGTCAAGCACAGCAATTTCATCGCATATCAAATTTTGATGTTCAGTTTCTAAAATAAGCTATCCGCTAGTGAATGGACTGGAGTGGGAAATTGACAGCATCAACCCAAGCCATAAATATCGGTTATAAATAGTTGACCACCAAGAAAAGCCGATAAACATGGTTGGATACATATCGTAAGTCCAAAAAGCTACTGTTACAACTGAGGATTTTAAGTTTTTTACTCCAGGACAGTTCAAATGACATAGAATATCCCTACATTTTCTCATAGTGGCTGTTGATCTAGCAGGAGATTCATTGAATATGTTTCAATACATATCATAAATTTGTTTAGTGGATAATGCTACTGTAACAACAGCAGATCTTAAGATCTGAACTGCAGGGCAGTTTTTTTTTTTGGCATAAAATAGTCCAGGATTATCTCATAATGTCTGTTGATTTTTCAGGAAATACATTGAATATCATTGAATTGATATTGTAAAAGTTTATAGCGGATAAAGCAACTGTTACAACAGGAGATCGTGAGTTCTGAACTTCAAAAGTTTGGACATAGAATATCCCAAGTTTATCTCATAATGTCTGTTGGTCTTCAAAGACATTCACTTAATATAATTGAATACATACCGTAACTATGTATAGCGGATAAAGCTACCGGGACAACTGCAGATCTTAAGTTCTGAACTCCAGGACAGTTGGAACGACCTTGCACATCTCAAAAAAATATTTTGCCTTTTTTTAATTATTTCTAGTTTATTGAGCACCAAATCAATCAGAAAACACCAAATTGCTTGTATAATAAAGCTTGGCAACATTTAGGCCTGACAGGGTTAACTTAGTTCTAAAATTGTTTTTAAAGGCATATTGTTCAAAAGTAACAAAAATGAAAGCTGTGTAAAGTTTATTCGATTGAGCCTGTGCAAATAAAAAAATATTAAGATAGTATTATTGATCACAATAACAATAGCGAAAATGTCTTTTTCTGTATTTCGCTAAAACCTATATTAACTGTTCGTTCAAATTAACCTGAACGACTATTTTTGTAGTAGAAAAAAATACTTTTGTACGTGAGCCCTTTTTTCCATAAGGTCCATATTTATTATGTTCTTCTCTTTCTTTCTTACAGGTACATATTACCACTGATGATACAATCTATTTGCGCTCAGTATTGTTTGAACCATAAATCAATTGTACAGTGTGGATTGACCAATTAAATTCATGACTGTATAGAACAAAACTTTACAGAAACATTGTGTCAACGAGTCGGTGAGTCATTTCTTCCAATGCAAGCATTTTTCCCAGAATATGAACTCAACAGCTCTAAAGACGATCAAGTATTATAGATAAACTCTACCGAGAGATTTTATTACAGTTTTCAACATCAGTTGTAGCATCACGATTTCCAACAATTCAGATAATACTGATTCATATGTCGTCCATTATTATTAATGTGTTGATTATTTCCATCAGCAAAAAATACAAGATAAAAAAAAAACATAAAAAACTTACAGTTGACCAGTTGATACTCAATGCTCATTATCAAATATTGATTGCAAATTTAATAACAATTATAATAAATAACTTCATGACAATTTTATTAAAATATGTTTAACTCTAACATGTCAAGACAACTTATTCAAACATACGTTTCTTATTTTGTAAACAAAGAGGGGTAGAAAGATTCAAATGCAAATTTCTTAAAACTCTCAGCACCCCCACGGAAACTAGCATCACCATCACGTTAGGAAAATGTTATTCCTTGTGTTGGTGGTCCTAGTTTGCGTGACAGTGCTAAGGGTTTCATGAATTGAACGTTTGAGTCTTTCATCCCCTCTTTGATAAGTCTGTTTGAATAAGTTGTCGAGAGGTCTTTGATTTTGACGTTCCGGTTTCGACTTTTGATTTTGAGACATATTTGTATGTGATGGGAAAATTTAATGGTTGCTTTGATATTTCATCAACATGGTGGTTCGAAAATGTGCTTCGGTAAGACCTTCGTCACCGGTGGGTTCGTATCTGGGTAATATTTTGATGACAGAGAGCGTTCCTATTTTGATCTAGCCACCCACTTTCGCACCGGTCGGTCATAAAAAGTTTATTCTCGCACCGGTTTCGTTTCGCTAAATATTTCGTGCAGCGTATAGCTTAAATACTCTTCCGTATAGGTTTTCGACGTTCTATTTGTCCCAAAGATTGGATCTTGGGAAACATCCAGCCAAGCCCTGCAAAGCACTTCGTTGTTTTGTTGCGTCCGATTCCTTCCACGGGGTTTTGATGCACTCATTTTTTCACAACATATCTAAATAAATATGTTGAAATTAGCAAATAACAGGGGGCGACCCCGGCGTAGTGGTTAACATCCATACCTCTCACGCCAAAGTCACGAGTTCGAATCTCACCCCCGGACAAGTTACGAAAATATCCAAAAAGGAATTTGAATGACTACTACGGGAGATGAACCAGCCCAGGGCTGAAAATCTCGATAATCAAGGAACTAAAAAAAAAAAAAAAAACTAACTAGCAAATAACACTTTAAAAACAAATCGGAAAAACTCAAATTGAAATGAAAGTCTTCCAGATGAAGATGTTGTTTTAACGTTTCAACTTGTTTTGCATACTTTTCTTCGAATAGCAACGCTCGGCTCGGTCGAGTAGTCAAATTTACGAACCGGCTGCTTACCGAGCAAGCAAATTGTCATTTTCCAACCCGGTTGCCAACCAACGGTGCGGTTTCGAGTTGTCAAACAGGCTAACATTTTCCCGATATTACCGTATTGGTGCGGTTGGTCTAATAGTCTCCTGAAACCCCCGCGCGGATGAGATTCGGCCATTTCAGTTTTCCGGAAAACGGACTGAAAGTTAGATGAGTTCCCTAAGAGCTCTAGTGATCATCAGGCGTGGCCCTAATGGTATTCAATCTCAAATTATTATGTTCATGGCAAGGGATGGATTTCTACAGCAGCGACTACATAAAATTTAAAATTTTCTGTGAATCAGTCAATTTTTTACATTGATAGCCACTATGAAACTTTTCTTGCGATCAATTTGGATACGTCTAATGAGAAATAAATTTTGGAACGATCTTGATGTAAGCAACAGATCAAGTCCAATTTTCTTTCAGTATCTACTGTCCTACGTGGACACCCATCTAGGTCGGTTTTTTTTTTCTAAGGTGGAAGGCCGTTGAAGACAACCACGAAGAAATTTTTGCAAGTATACCGATCTATCTTGTTACTCTATATCCATCGGCAACATACATATATCGCGCCGGTAGGATGCAAAACCTACCACGCAATGCCAGCGCATTGAACTCAATTCTAAAGTATTGCGCGTGGCTTCTGATGCTTGAGCGATGCTTCAGCGTACACTAGTATCAGTGTTTATGCATGTGGATTTGTGAAACAGAAATGCATCTCCGTCTTCCTTCGCCTTCCGATGGCTGGCTTCAACGATGGTGCATCACTTATTGCCACTTGCTGCGTTCTGTGTTTGATTCCAGAAAATAAATAAAACCAATCGCAGTCTACCGACGACGTTAAGTTCAAACACCGTCGGGATCTGAATATATGTACACACGCGCCGTCCCTTCTGACAGCATCTCGACTGGGTGAATGTGGGGTAGACAATATTGCAAGTGATTTCCAATGTTTACAAGTGCAGCGGTTCGGCCTTTCCAGACGTGTTGGAGATCTAATGGCGAAAAAGAAGACCTCTGCGCCCAGCGACGCAGAACGTTGTTGTCTGGAGGTTAACAGATATTTTTGTGTTTTTATTTTGCACGTTGGCCTTCCCTGCGTGCAATCTTCTGTTGGCGGTACTCTGCGTTCTGGCTGTACGCTGTGGATGTGGCAACTGTCGGGAATCTAGAACGGCGAGCCAAAACCGATGTCGGGTGAAAATTGCACGCTGCGGAAATGTTCGCGGACGCGTGCTAATTTTTGTTTAGCCTCGATGCATTTTGCTCGTACATTTCACTGTTTATTACTGTTCTTGTTTTTTCCACTTTGGCATAAACAAGCATGCTCACCGGTTCTGGTTTTGAAGATAAGTGCTAGGATGTTCTAATTAAATTGAACGCCTCTTGGCACAGAGTTGAGCACAGAGTCTAAAGTACTCTAAAGCACATGTACTGTCTGCTAAAGGTAGAGAAAGTAAAACATGCACTGATTGAATGAAATTAGCCATGCAGTCGTAGTCATTACATTTTTAGGTACATTAGATAGGTATTGACCTTAACAAAAGAAATATAATGTATTATAAATGTAGACCGGTCTTAGCTGCATGGATTTAATACAATATAAAAGTTGTTGAGTTCAACTCTTGTCTTGAACCATAGACAGTTTGGTAATTTTGAATAGTAATTTTGAAAAATAATTTCTTTCTACCGAAATGAATTATAAACTTATTTTTTTAACCTTATCTTAAATAAGATACGAAAAAGCATGAAGTACGTATCCGTATCAATCAAAATTTTCATTCTCTTTGGAAGGGGAAGAGTTCTCCTTCTTTCTTATTTTATGCTGTATTAACGTGACTTTTATGTTTGTTCATCACCCCAGAAAAACAATCTAAGGAGTGTATCGAAAATAAGCTATCCACTAGACCCTACACATCGGGAACGCGTTAATCCACATCAATTGGCATTAAAATGGTTCCTCCTTGCAGCTATAATTTCTTTCGATGAATAATTTTTCAAAAGAGATCGAGGATTTCATAACTATTCTTTAGTGGAATTGTCGAAGTGTCATTCCTAAATTGGAATCTTTCAAATTTCCAGCTCATACATTTTGATGTGATGTATTTGCTCTTTGTGAAACATGGCTCTCATCCGAAATGTATCTTCCTTTTCATGATTTTAGTTCGTTAGGATTTGCGTGGAGACGAGGTAGTTTGGCGGTTTAAAAGTGCCAAACCTTCTATAGAGTGAATTTTCCAATTCCCAGGTATAGAGGTTGTCGCTAAAAATCTTTTGTATGCTTCTATGTGTATTTATCGTTGAGCGTCTGGTCAACGAAAACAAATTTCAAATACTTGTTCGGTCCTCCCTGCTCCACGGTTGACCGCTGGAGGTTTAAACTCTCATTGTACTGGCTGGAGAAGACTATACGATAACAGCCGTTCTTCTTCGGGACCCTTGTAACAACTTCTATTTGACAGTTCTAAACAATTGAGAAGCTACACGTTTGTCTGGCCCATCATCGATTGGCAGTGGATAAAACCTCACACTTTGCTCGAATTCAATATCAATATCAATTCAATATGTGATCCAGGATCTCCAAAGTAATGATCATTTGCCTATTAAAATTTCGGTTGGCACTGGGTTCAAACTGCCGGAATCTATCAAAGTCACGTATGATCTAACTCGTAGTATCATTCGTTGCCTAACACTCGTTCTGTTCGGAGTGTTCTCTTGAAAGCACTTTGTAAAGTGGTCTTGTGGATCAGATTTTTTATATCCCAATTTTTTTTCCGGGTTTGTAAAAGATAAGTTCTTTTTGATAATTTTGTTTTTTGACGTAGGACTATGTCTTTGTTTTCTATACTGGGATACAATTTAAAAAAATACCTATTGCGACCGTCACGAAAAGCAGTCAGGTTTTGAGCGTTAATATCTCAGTTATATCTCCAAATATTTTCAAAATATTTTTACACGTCGATTTCAATACTGAAAACTATTGATGTTTACATTAAATATTGAAAATAACGCAAATATAAGGTAATGTCTTATAATTTCGTTTTGCAGAAAACAAACAAAAAAAGATGCTTGAATTTTTATAAAGCATCACTTCTCAAGTAACTGTTACTATCATCCAAAGCCTCCTTTTTATTCAGTTATCGTTATATTTGAACTGCGTGTTAAACATTAGTTTCGTTATAGGCATTACAAAATCAGCTACATTTTAGATGGCATGTGATTTATATGAAGAAAAATATGACAGAACGGGATTAGTGAAACATAATCAAATTACAGCTAAAAAAGCAAATTATTATACGAATATATTCAGTGAAGTTTTTTTTAATTGACTCAATATATTGAATTAGAGATTTTTAGAATTAGTTGCCGAATAAAGTGTGCAACACTTCCCCATATGTTGATAAAAGGTGTTTCGATCAAAATTTGGTGGACCTAAACTTAACGCATTCCCTTTCGTCGTGCATTAAAAAAGTTTGCACACCCCCCATTTTGAAGATGTGTGCGTGTAACGTCGTGCCTCTATTTTGATTTTGAGATTAGCACTTCATTTATCAAAATGTCGTCGAAGGAAGAGAAGCAACGCATCAACATTTTGCACGTGCATGGCGAAAATTCAAACTACTCTCACGCCAAGTTGGCGAAATTGTTGAATGTGGCTAAATCAACTGTTATCAACGAATTAAAATTGTTCGGTGAACGCTTGTCGATAGCCAGGAAAGCTGGATCGGGAGGAAATCAGCGACGACAAAAAGAGTTGCAGTTTCGAGCGGAACCCCAACCTTTCCGTCCGAGATGTCGGAAAGAAGCTGGGAGTGGCGTCTTCAACCGTGGATAGAGTTAAAAAACGAGCTGGACTGTCGACTTACAAGAAAGTGGTGACTCTAAATCGCGACAATAAACAAAACACGTTGGGCAAAATCGATCGCGAAGTTTGGTTGCGTGGTACAGGACGATGAAACTTACCCCAAGTAGCACACAAAACATCCTTAATATTCAACACTTGTTTTTCAAGTTTTATTTGAGTAAATCTGCAGTAACAAAAAGCATATTTTGTTACAGCAGAGTTTATTTCACGTAAACGATATACTAGATATTTCATTGGTGTTGCTTAAATGGTTTGCCAAGACCATTCAAATCAAACAACAGTATTCAACACGAACAGTGGTCTTTCGATTTCGAGAGTGGCGCATAAGCCACTGCTTTTGCTATTTAGTTCATTGGGATTAGTCGACGAACGGTTACATGGCGCCCAACGTGGGGCCTTACGGAGCGATGCACACCGAGGAATATGCCAGAGCCAAAATGAAACCGACGGACTTTAGCCCGTATAGAAAAAGCGTCCGTTGGACGCTGATGTCCAACGAAAGATTGACGTTAGAATTATATGACGAAAAATGAATTATAAATAAAATTACCTTTTTTTAAATCTATACGAAGACACAAGGCTGAGTTTTTACCTCTTGTGATTCGTCACACTGGAAACTATTTTCTTTTCAAATAAATTATAAAAAAAACAAGTTTTAAAAGAACACTTTGTTTCCTGTAATATTACTGAAGGTATAAATACAACAAAAGAAACAAAAGTCTACATTGTAACGTTTTACACAAAAGCGCACCTTTTGAATTTTCTAACTTGCACCACTTTCACAGAAGCTGACTTCAGCCCAGCCGACTTGGAACAGAAATGACGGAGATTAGGTATGTAAAAATCTATTGAACCCTCAAAATCGTAAAAGTAATCCTGTTTGCCATTTACCAGCACCACTTCAACTATTTATACGAGTTACCACAGTTTACTTAATCTTATAGGCCATCTTCGTTTAATCCGTACCTGGATAGTAAGTTTTGAAAGAAGCTTTTATCCTACGTTTAATACACTTTTTATAGCAAACCTAGTTTTTGAATTAGAGGCTGTAATATGAATAGTTCTTAAAATATAAAAACTTTTTACAAATTTGTTGCAACCAATTATTTCCTAATTTGACAAGTATTAACCAGAAGATTAATTAAATTCTAAATTTATCACTAATTTACTACTACAATAGGAAAAAGGACTTTTAATGGAAAAGTCAGAACATTAAAATTTAAGTTAGTCGAGACCTGTTTGTCTTTGTGAACTTGCAGCTAAGTAAACCTAATCATGACGTTGCATATTTAATATTTTGCAATATATGTGATGTTTATTATGGGGTTTTTTTTTCCTTAAGTGCAACAAAACACACAATTTACACTCGTGTTCCAATAAAGCGTTTTGTTATTTTTTGTTTTTAAGGGGGGTTTTTTGGGCGAGGGGGGAAGGGAAGGGGGGGGAAATAAAAAAAAAACGAAAAAAGTTACGTTCTTGCATCGTTCTATTGCACAATAACAAAAAAGTGAAACCTATAAAAAAATCCGAATGAAATGCACACTACCGACCACATGTATTTTGATATGAATGAAAAAATTATCAATTCATAATCTGATCAAATTAGGTATAAGTTGATTTATAGAGGTTGTTGTTATTGTAAAGGTCTAACAAAGAAAATGACTTGAAGTGTTCATTATGCAACTTCTATCAGCTATGATTTTCATAGTAGTGGCTATTACTATTAACTTTTAAACAAGGATCCATCAAATAGTGACAGCATAATATTTGAATTTTTGGCTGCACTAACCAATTAACATAAATAAAATAGCTATCTTCATAAAGCTGAAATAAATTATCTTCCCAGTCAAAATAAACAGTTGTGAGATAACTAGTTGTGCGTAATGAACATAAGCTGTTACGTTTGTTAAATTAACTCTGCCAACTGTTGACATAAAAACAAAATAAATTATTTCACAAGAAGCCCTTGGACCCAATTTAAAGGACAAATTTTTTGATATGTTCTCAACTACCACCTAATGTATTCATCACATAGTAAAGCTTTGGCATTGGTAAAATTTCCAATGTATCAGTACTTGATTGAATTTTTTTTTCAAATAGCTTATTTAAATCAAAACCCAAGCAACAATATCTGTAAAGTAGGGATTGTTATGTTTTGAATATGGAATAATCGAAATAGCGAAAATAATCATAATAAAGTTGTTCAATAAATTCGTTACGTGACATTTTTTTGTGAGTTATACAAATAAATCTTCAAGTAACAATAAAATAATCTTAAAGTAACAATAAAATAAACTTTATCAAGATTGGTTTTAATGATGAGACAAAGTGTTCGTCTTTTAAAAGTAAGTTAATTAATATCTCGTGGTTCAGAACAGGAGACGACTTATTAAGCTCCTTTAAGCAATCATATGATTAAATTTTTAAGGCTAGTGGTTTTTCGTCATAAACAATGCAATTAAATAATTTCAATGAATTGCACTATAAGTTCTACATGTTAAGAACGGTTTGATATTTTCTACCTTTGCTAAGATTACTTCACTTAGAAACAGTTGTGTCTTAAGTAATTGAAATAAAACATTTTATTTTATGTTATAATACCATTTGAAAATTTTTTGTGTGACCTAGACCAAAATTACGGATAATCCAATTGCGAGCATTCCAGACTTCGAATTCATGGAAGAATTAATAATACTAGGATTTTATTTAATTATTCCGATTGAACCTCTTAACGAAATTCCCACTAAATTGCTCTTCAGTTTTTAAGTAAAAAAAACATGGTGTAGCATCTAAATTATTCTAATTCTGTGTTCCAATGGATTGAACACTTTTCAGTACGTTATGCATATCCTTTGAACAAATAAGCAGCTATTAGTTTAGTGTAGTATTAAATTTATTAATAGTACAGTAGTTTTTAATTCTAAGTAAATCAGGTATACACAAACAAAGAAAACTCACTATCAAACTACGACTATCGCTACCAGATTTACTATAATTTTAAGATGTCTGCATAAATAAATATCATAGAAGTACTTCTCGTGTTAAGAATGTATTCAAGATTATTTTAGCCAGTAGTGTATTTGGTTTGATCGCAGTCGCCATATGCCAAAATTTTTAAATACAAAATGATATTTTTAAATTTCACTCATTCTTCCACTATTGAACTTAACATGAACCTGTAACGATTTATAATTCTTCGAATGAATCAGAAATCTAATTCTTCCACATGTTAACATAATTTTACACAAATTTTTCTTTTTCAAGTTCTGAAGCAATGCTCTATTCTCGAAGATTTATTCTAGGGCGTTTATATTTTTCGTAGTAGAACAGAATATTGATCCATAAATCCGAAAGCGTTTGAATATAAACGTATTCCAACACGATTTTCAGATAATTTTACTTCTCAATATTTTGATCAGGAATGTTTGGTTGATAACGATATCCATTAAAAAAAAGTTATCCTCACATTCATTCATCGGCATCATTGCACTTTCCTGCAACGCGATTTACAATATTTTTAAGTTTTACAAAATGCTTTTGACACTCTGTAAAACCAGCGTCAAGTTGCAAATAGGCTCCACCCTTGCGCTTTTTGCGTTGCTGTTGTGTATGATTTTGCGGTACATAGCCAAATAAAACTATCCCTAATTTGTTTCAAGAGAGATTTTTATGCTCTATTGAAACAAGATGTGCTACTTGGGACGTCAAGGCAGACTTTAAACAGCTTCCTGGACAGAAATTTTATACGGCAACCGGACGAGGAGGTGGCAGATATTTTCAAGCATATTAAACTGTCAAATTTCGCGAAGAAATATCTGGTGTGTATTTATTTACTACGTTTTCAGTTATGTTGCACAGACTGAATCTATCTTAAAATCTAAGTCACTTGCCTAATACTAATTTTAAAACGGTCTCTACTTACACTAAAATCGAACGTTTCAACACCATTTAACAAATTAAAACAGCAACGTTGTGTTCTTTCAATACGAGTAGTTTGAGTTTCAAGATGAGGTGCCCAGATTTGAACAGCATATTCAAGAACACTTCGAACGAGCGAACAATAAAGTGCCTTCAATGCATACACATCACGGAACTCGGATGCATTTCGCCGTATGAATCCAAGCATGACAGAAGCCTTAGCAGTGGTTGCAGTGATGTGTTCGTTGAAGCTTAGCTTGCTGTCCATTACTACTCCAAAGTCTTTAATTGAAGATACACGGTCCAATTTGATGCCGTTTACTCCATAATCGTATATCAGTTGCCTCTGAGATTTACTGAAACTTATCACCTTACATTTCATCGCATTCATCTCCATTCCGTTTGAAACACACCAACTCGCTATGGTGTCAATATCATGCTGTAAAGCTGCACAATCAACCAATGAGCTGATCATCCGGTACATTTTTAGATCGTCGGCATACATAAGGTGATGTGAACTCAGACGGTGGCTCAAATCGTCGACGAACAGGATAAAGGTCAAGAGACCGAGGTGGCTACCTTGAGGCACGCCGGATGGTGTTGAAAAACAACTTGACTTAATGGAGCTAAACTTCACGTGGGCGGATCTGTCTTGTAGATATGACCGTAGCCACATGATGAGCCAATTAGGAAGTCCTAGTTTCTCGAGCTTTTTCATTGATAATTCGTGAGGTACTTTATCAAACGCTTTGGAAAAGTCTACGTAAATACTTTCAACTTGGCAGCGCTTTTCCAAACTGGAGTTCAGTGCGCTAACATATGCCATTAGGTTTGTAGCAGTAGAGCGATTCTTCACGAAACCGTGCTGATATTGCGAAATGATGGGCTTAACAGCAGAATACATTCTCTCGTGAATCAAGAGTTCAAGCGTCTTGGCTAAGCAGCAAAAAATCGAAATAGGTCGGTAATTCTTTACATCATGGATGTTTCCAGCTTTGTGAATGGAAGAGACCGCAGACAACTTCCATATATCCGGAAAGGTAGTCTCCGATAACGACAGGTTGAATAGCAAACACACAGGGGGTGCAAGTAACTCAGCACATCGACGACGGGAGGTAGCCTATCTGACCCAGGACCTTTCGAAGGGTCAACAGTTCTCAGTGCACTACTGACATCTGAAGGTGGACACGGAAATTGTATATCATATGAAGGCAAGTGATTCAAGACCTCCGGAGAACTCGGCGGAGAGTCAGCATCGTAGACAGATTTGAAGAAATCAGCGAAAAGTTCGACTGAACCCTTGAGGCCTCGGCTGGTTGAGCCATCGAAAGACATTTCCGCTGGGATCGACTGTGTGTCCTTTCTGCTTTTAACAAAGCGCTAGAAAGAGGAGGGATCCACCTTAACCTCGTCTTGGATTCGGAAAATATACTCACGAAAAGAAAATGATACACATTCGGCATATTCAGCCTCGAGCCTGCGAAGAATTGAGCTTTTTTCAGCAGTTCGATGACGCAAAAACCGGCTGCGAGCTTTACGAAGAACGTTACGCCGATGTCGAAGCTCGGTATTCCACCATGGTCGATTGTTCGAGCGGCGAGGATAACGTCTGCGGAGAGGACAGTGTCTGCTTATGGTTCTGAAAATCACGCCGTAGAATGTGGCGACTGCAACGTTGACGTTGGCACCGTGAAAAATTTCCTCGCAGTTCAGTGAACGTAGATCTTCAAAAACTGAATCGTAGTCGTATCGGTTGAAATCGAAGTCGAGGTCTTCCGTAGTTGAGTGAATACTTTCTAAGGAACTTACTGTGTTTACGCGTAAGACGAACGGCTTGTGGTGTCGTTCCTGGGGTAAAATTGATAATGGTGCTTCAAACAACTCAATTTCATTACTTTTGCTTGCGAAAGCCAAGTCAAGGAGTCTTCCGTTGATATTGCGCACATCACAAATCTGCTGCAATCCACTAGCAATCATGTTTTCATTGAATACAAGCTCCAGTTCAGTAGAGTGTGGCAGGCCATCTGTACGTGTGGCTTGAAGAGCAACGTTTGCATTGCGCCCAGAACCGTCAACCAGGAAATTTATCTGAGCGAGAGCCTACAAAAACGTCTACTGCCATTCCTGAAGCGACACAATTGTTCCGTTCTATTTTGACCGGATTTGGCATCTTGCCATTACGGAAAAAAGGCCATGGAGTGGTATGCTGCCAACAACGTTCAAGTGGTGCCCAAGGACAAGAACCCTCCCAACACGCCAGAGCTCCACCCAATCAAACAATATTGGGCCATCGTCAAGCGGACCCTTAAGAAGACTCAAAAAGCTGTTGTGAGCGAGAAACAGTTCAAGGAAAACTAGCGTTCTGCGGCGAATAAAGTGGACACGGAGACTGTACAAAATCTTTTGGCAGGTGTTAAACGAAAGACCCGGCAATTCGCATTCTGTAAAAAGGAAGCTTAGCTGAATATTTCTCCTGTATTCTGTTTTAACTGAACATGAAAAAGAAAAATAATTTGACTTATAAATAAAAACTTTGATCGACTCACACACATTACTGTTTGATGAAATTTTGAACACCTTTCATTAGTAACAAGAAACAATCTTTGAGGACATCTAACTCCGTAAACAAATCATGAGACCAGCATGGAGTTTGACGTAACAATTAATCATTCCGCCCCCACTTTGAATAAGTTGTCCACGTACATACATATCATGCATTATGCACCGTGGTTTTCGAATAATTCAGTCTTAAGTGGAAAACAAGTTTACAGTAGATCCGCATCAGTATCATCGAATGCAGGGTAGTCGATTCAATGAGCTGTTTCTTGAAGAAAAACTTTTGTATAAGAAAGCATTTCAACCACTTACCACAAACATGGAAAAAAAATATTAATTTGAATGTCCAACATCAGAGAATTCAATTCCGTCACATACATGAGCCTTGGATTCAAGAAATTATGCAGATTTTTTTCCCTCAAGGTCTAAAACCGGTTTTAACAACCATGATAGCTTTTGGCCACTCATCGAAACATTTTAGATTTCATTTCAACAAAATTCTTCTCAAATATTAAATTGGTGGGTCCACAACTAAGGTCACAATTTATGATGTACACAAACAAAAGCGAATAAGTACGACAGATTTGCATCATCACTTCGCATTTTTGACGACACAAATCTCAACAACCATAAACATTTTGTTGGGGTAATTTGTTTACTGCACCATAACAAACATTTTATTTTGTAGTTCGACATCTTAGTAGTTTCTTAAATTCCTCCCTTCCAATATTCGAAGTGGCGATACTTGCTTGCAGATACTTTTCACTATCACCTTAAATATGATCCACTGAACTGAAATTGATTAATGACGTGTGGTTCATGTTGAACTCATCAAAGCTATTCTCCTCGATTTGTTTGAACCTCGATTTGAAAGTTCACAATATGAGTATTTTCTTTAACTTGGTATAAATTAACTACTTTAAGTTCCTATGCCTTTTCTAATCAGGGAAATTAAAAAAAAAGATATGCTGAGGAGCTGACAATATTAAGTTGATTAACCCTAGTGTACACAGTTCTCTGCTGCTGTCTCCGCTGCCCATCTTGCCCGTCTGGCAGCAGGCACTGTAGGCAACTATGTGAATGGTTGTTAATATTTGCTGCGGCACAACGCATTGCATCCCAGACAGATTTATTAGAAGAGCAGAGCGGAGATGTCGGTCGTCGCCGGTGAGTGAAACTGCAAGAAAAACATGCGAGAGAACTCGTAAGAATTCGTTTTGAACGATGAGATGCACGTCTTTTCGAAAACATCGAAGACATGCAGCCGGGGACAACGAACTTCTAAATTTCGGGAGTATTGACCTTTTTCCTTTGCTTGGCAGAAAAGATTTCGAGCAAGCTTATCGTTGTTGGCTTTTATGTGAAGCTGTGAAATTATCAGATAAGCTGTCTAAAAATGTGTGTATATTTTCACATTGGTAGGCGGCATGGCGGTAGTCATTATTCTAACCATCAGTTAAGAAATTTATCTCCAAGCTAGCTTAAAGCGAATTGTTTAAAATAAAATAACTTTAAAGAGGAAAAAATGGCGAAAATAAACGAAGCGCATCTTAGTGACTCCCCTTTTTTGTGATGCACCTTCCTTTTTTTGTTCCTCTAGACCCAGCTTGTTACCTACTGCTTGTGCAATGGGCATGTCATCCATGAACCCGAACAAGCAAGAAAAGCGAAATATTCTTGTGCCCGCCCATCAAGTGCATACAATTTCCAATGATATCTGCATCTGCTGTAGATGAGATAATGGCGATTGTTGCCCAGTACTCTCCAACGGCTGTTGCTGATCATTTGCTAAGTTTTTTAATCGACAACACTTAGGTTTTTACGAGTCTGCGTTACACCTTTTGCTAATCACAGTTTAATGTATACTATATACTAGATGCACTCCAAACGGTGTTGTAGAATAGGTTCCTTTTCATTTTATTTATTTATTTCGTCGAACGATCGAGGAATACATATTCAAACTTAATTTTAGTTTCTCATAGATCGCATAAAAATGATACATTGTCTTAGAATTACCATGAGACATGGTAAAGATAATTGATTCATAATGCTTTGTAAATAGAGACATCTTTCGATTTAATGGTTCGAATTTCGCGTAAAGGCTGACTAAAAATAAATTGGTACGCCCCTCGCGCGGGCATAGCACGCCTCTAGTGTTGGGAATCGAAAATCTGTGACAGTCGTTTGTTCAAACTTCTATAGAGAACAACTGGTGCAAGTTTGATCAAAGTAGTCGATCGCGTTCAGAAATAACGTCAAATGGAACTTGAAAGAACAACAAATATTGTGCACAAACACCTGGAAAATCCGGAGTGGTCCGGTTCCAAGCTGGCTGAAGCGCTGAAGATGCCGAAAACAACAGTGTGTCAAGTCCTCAAAACCTACAAGGAAACCCTGAGTATGGAAAAACTGGAACCAGGGATCGCTAGCTGCGCAGCAAGGTGTTGAGGTACGTTAAAGCCAACCCCGGTTTTCAAATGGTGTGGAACATCATCACAAGTAGTACAAAGCCAGTAAACATCCGAACCGGCACATGAAGCAGAATTCCTTGGCCAGAAAGTGTGAAAGGCTCTTGTACAACCGTTTGTTGACGAAACACAAGGGCTGCACTTCAATTGATGACGAAACATACGTCAAACTCGATTTTAAGCAGCTTCCCTTTCAAAAGTTTAACATCACGACTGGACGTGGGGATGTGCCGGGAAGATTCAAGTTCGTGTTTGCCGAGAAGTTCGCGAAAAAGGCCATGATTTGGCAAGCGATTTGCTGTTGTGGCATGAAAACGGAACCATTCCACTCGGGTATATTCCCGCTCTTTGAATTAGACCATCCAATGCAATGTTAATTAGGAAACACGACCTGTGTTATATTCACTGTAAGATTATTTTCAATGATGAATATCATTTGATTATTCCTATATTCCACTCGCACGCCTCACAAATGTGAATGTTAAATCAATACATTGTGAACTGAAAACTTATTTTCGTAAATTAGCTTTCACTCGTTTCGTAAACATGGATTTTGTACATAGAACAAATATATCGTAAAGTGTCTAAAACATTCATATTGCTTGTCATCTGGTGAAATGAATTCATTACACCTTATTGAACAATACACGAAATAAATTTCGTGAAGACCAGACAATCGCTGCTTCTCTTCAATCGTACTCTTACATGTTGGTGTTGCTGCTGGGGTCAGCGGAAATCATTGATTTATCCCAAATTAAATTTAAACATTTGTAGAGAGACCAGAGTGAAATTAAAAATTAAAGCGCTGTGGAGAGTTATAACTTCATACTTCATACTCGTCGATCAAGTTACTTCTCACTAGTCACCATGGCCAAGTGAGATAGACCATGGATTCAATAACAGGTCTTCCCAAATATACAAGATCGAACCCCATCTCAGAAACGCTGATCAACTCCTCGTGGTTACGCTTTTTTTTTCAATTACATTTTGAGTCGATATAGTAGATCCGTTAATCAATCATGCGATCACATTCACATTCACGATTCATTTTTATTGGTAACACAATATTCGTAGCTCTTTGTATTGTTTTCGTACAATGAACGAATGTTCTCTCTGTGTCAACACATACTTCGTGATTTTGAAAGTTGCACGTGTGGCATTTAATTCGAAGGTAGCTTCTTAAAAAGTACAAATCCGTTTCGTTGTAGAAAACAACGAATAGATTTGTTAGTCCTAACTTAGATTTCGTAATAAAATGACATTTAATATTCAGTGTGAGACCAATTTATGAAAATAATCAAGCGCAACAATTTCATTATGGGAATACAGGATGTTGACCAACACCTTTATTTGGCCTATGAACCAAATACACAAAGGTCTTTGTTACACGGTTTGTTTTCGGCGATAACTCCAGATCGGAACAACTTATCGACCTTATTCGAATTACATTTTTGGTTTTGGGCAAAAATTATATGGCAGTTTTTCAAAAAACATCACAATTTTCGGTGTAAATACTCAAAATTTTAAAAAACAATATTTTGACCATTGCATGAAAAGGTAACACATGCAAACCAAATCGAAGGAATTAAAAATTATTATGCAGGTGAATTGATCAACTCTATTTAGCCTTTTTTTAAACGGTTTCTTAGTAAAAGTGGAACCCGTGTAATAAAAGACCTTGGCGTATATCATAAATTCAGCGGTAATCGACAAATCCACGATGATATCTTGACAATCGACTTGTTCTTGAGTGATTGAGAAGTTTTCATCACTTTGATGAGGCGTGATTGATCGAAATTTACGATTTCCCTAATTTTATACAAACTACCTAAATATCATGTAAATTTCTGTCCTCTGAGACCAATACATGCAAGCGTCCTTTATCACATAAGAATGAGTTAAAAGAGATGAGAAAATAAATTCAATCAAACACCTCTTTCGTCGAATTGCGTATGTGTCAGTTTCAGGAGACATAATTTTACACGAAATCTTTGTTTACGTTCCCCGACTTTTTACAAACATGAACTACGTCTCGTGTAAAATTCATAATTTCTAAGTGTACCATGATTTGACTTAATTTGGTCAAATTTGATCAGATCTGGAGAAACAAATCACAAGTTCTAATTCTAACGAAATCTAAATATTGATTTCGCGTGAAAACCGTTGGCCGAATTTCAGGATCAAATTATTTTGTATCTTCTTAACTATGGTCTATTATATTCATTATTCAGTTTAATTTCCTAATTGGTGAATATGCGATGGAGGCTTATGATGTGGCTGTATGTTTTTCGAATATAAAATTCTAATGAATATCTAAGCAAACAAACCTGTAAACAAAATCTGATCAAAATTGTTTTCAATGCAAAATTTAATAGATGAGACAATGTTGCATCCATGAGTAAACCTTACATGGAGACTTTAGATCGAATTTCAATCCATATCCTTTGAAAGTTTTTGCCCTAAAAAGTAAATTTTTCAACATGTTGGTGGGCGATAATAACTAAAATCTTATTATGATTATCTAAGCAAGCGGATAATCAGTTGAATATCGTTTTTAGCTCAATTATTTAATGAGTTACACTAAACATGTAATCGACCAGTATGATTAAAGTTATTAACATTAAAGTATGATACTTACCATCACCCATTGTAGCACGGAAACTAAGTCTGACAGCAATGGGCTCTCCTCTCTGTTAGGCTTGATCAAGCTTTAATAACCACTGATTATCCTGACCATGCCGTTGTATGAAGGGCCAAAATAGGCAACATCACTTATACCTCTCCAGAGGGATATAAAGAATCTCTTTCCTACAACGAGATTGAACAATTGGTCATAAGAGCGAACTATCTAACATAAAGATGCCCCAATGGGCGGGGAGAAGAGCCCGCCCTCTATTCACAAACTGTTAGCAATGGGGAGTTGGCATTCCCACTCTCCCCATCCAGAGTGCTTCAATCTGCTGCGCTGATGGTCCCTCTCACTCCCATGAAATATTTATATAATGGTGTGTATATTTATGTAAACGAAAAATACTACAATTCGTATAGCTATTATATATGATCGTCATTCGCTTGATCCTGAAATGCAAGAAATGTTGTAAAATGTTGAAGTGTAGAGTTCTGTGGTTCCGCGTTTAGGCATGTTTTCGTTAATTTTCAGCGAAAGCAGCAATTCACCAAAATCTTGATTTGAGGTATCCTGAAAAAGTTTGTTTAATCTATTGAAATTTTACAAAACTAACATTTATACATTTCAATTTATTGTTGCCATGGTCATTATTTGCTGCTTAATGCTGTTTTTATAACAGCAATCCACATTTATTTTTGCTGGCCTATTAGTTATTGCTCCTGAGCCAGGAAAACAGAGAAGATTTAATTGAAAGGGAGTTAAAGACAAATGGACATGACAAAAACAATAAGTAATTTTTAAATCATCTATGAAGTAAAATCAATAAAACAATATTATCGAATATAATGATATTGTGAGTTATGATGAAGTAATGACAAAGATTGAACTGTAACATCAGACACTAGCCAAATAGCACACAGCGCTGCATGAATC
The DNA here is from genome assembly GCA_024533555.2 of Aedes koreicus. NCBI lineage: Eukaryota > Metazoa > Arthropoda > Insecta > Diptera > Culicidae > Aedes > Aedes koreicus. Next base: position 34,673 of record JAHHFK020004216.1, read on the forward strand.
GGATCAGCTCAGATTTGGTTAAAAGTCCATTTGCAAACAAGAAATGAAAAATACATTCAGTAATAAATGCAAAAGTCTACCACAGATTCCGTTGCAGCTTCTTGTATTCAAGGCACTAGATACTTCTAAATCATAAGGGGAGAAGACAGGATCAAAATGATAATTGGACATATAAGTAATAATTATTATTGAAAAGTTTATATAACCTATTAAGTAAAAATTAAAAATTATTTTTATGTTAATATAAGGTCTGTATTTGCAATAATCCGGACACCTCAAAACACGAATAAAACATAAATGTCGCATTATATTTCCGTCGTAGTTGTTTATTTCAGATTCATGGGATGTGTTTTAACAATTCGTGAAGACAAAACATAGTTATTCGGTATTTGCATAAAATTTTCGAACTTTGCGCTTAACTCCGTCCATTAGGGTTTGTACAGACTCTTCAGAAATCGTAGAAGCCGTCTTTGTCCAAATTTGCTGGAAGTTTTTGATGTCTTTGATTCCTTGCTTCTTTCCAAAAAGCTTCCGTTTCATCAGAGCCCAATATCTTTCGATTGGTGGTAGCTCTGAGCAATTTGGCGGGTGTGAGGTTTTTGGTACAATGTTCACTTGATTTGCTTGGTACCACTCCATCACAGTTTTAGCATAGTGGCAGTTTTAGCATAGCGGGCCAGAACAAAGGTTTTTCTTTGTGACTTTTGATGAAGGGTTGCAATCGCTTCTGCAGACACTCTTTCTAATAGATCTCCTTGTTGATTGTGCCTGTAATGACGAAAGATTTTCTCTTTTTGCCACTCGTGCAAATAGCTTGCCACACAAGGTATTTTTTTGGGAAATTTCGATGCCTTCTTCGTTCTGAAATGCTCAGCTGTAGCATTTCTGGCCATAGCAGAATAAAAAGCCAGCCCTGGAAGCTGCTTGAAATCCTCCAGGACATAAGTTTCATCGTCCATAACAACGCATGAAAACTTCGTCAAATATTCGCAGTACAAACGTCGAGCCCGTGATTTTGCTGCCAAGTTCTGTTTGTCGTTGCGATTTGGAACTGTTTTTACTTCATACGACTTAAGTCCCAAACGTTGTTTTGATTTTTGGACAAAACCAGGCGACATCCCTATTTAACGAGCCACCGTTCGAATGGAGAGATTTGGGTTTTTCGTTAATATCCTTTTCACCTTTCGATCCATGACAGGATCAGCGCTTCCAATGTTTTTGTCACTTCTCGGTTTCCTCTCCACCGTCAAACGTCCCGAAAATGATTTGAGCACATCGTGAACAGTGGATTTAGGCAAATCCAATGTTTTTGCAAGGTCCCGTATTGACAAGTCAGGATTTGCCGTACGCCCGTACAAAATTCGCTCGCGCACTTGTTCTTCTTTCGTCGCCATCTTGAATACTAAACATGAAATGTAAACATCAATCATAGTCTTTTTCATCATAGACTCTCAGCTATACCACAGTGAAATTGTTCATTCCTACGTGCAATATTTCAAAAGTTACAATGATTTGAAGGTGTCCGGATTAATGTGGATACAGACCTCATAAGTCACGAAAACACAAGATGATAAAGATGAACAACAATATTATAATATGAAAAGAAATTACACGTGTGCCAACTGCTGTTGAAATTGTAGACAAACTTGCACATCTATTATTAACCAGAAAATTTAGCCAATGTATGACAGCCATGAGAAAAAGAAAGAATTTTAAATTTTCAATTATTTTACAATACCTGATGACCTGGAAGACCTGAAATACAGCATGCAAAAGACAGTAAATTCCAAATTTTGATAATCTGAAACCAATTTATTTGCAATAATATACTATCATATCATTACATCAAAATCAGATAAAACATGTATTTTGCCTTTATTTCCCGTTGTGTCCTTCTATGTTATTAGGGTGGATCTAAGGCAAGGATGATCCCAAAGCGCGCTGCAACTACGAACCTAATGTTAATAGTAAAATTCTCATTGTGACCTCCAGGCACAATGGAACTGACGCTTAGCTTCGAGTCTTGACCAAGAATCCCTACTGAGCCTTTGCGGCACGCCAAGCCGGCCAGTTCAGCGCAAGGGGTAATCGACCATTACATTAAAGGCTGATTTATTAGACAGAAGACACATGACAGCTATCGCAAATTAACCGCATTGAGTCAAAATGACAACTTACAGCGCTGATGAACTTTCATTTTGCTTCATATGATGATAGTGGAAATGTTCTTCTTCTTCTTTAGCATTTCAAGCTTATTGCTTTTACAATTAGCTTATTGCTTGCTCTCAAATTAGTGTTCTAAATGCACTCCCACAGTTATTAATTGAGAGCTTTCGATTCCAAGTACCATTTATGCATAAGTATGATTGTGTGGCAAATACAATCATAAGCTATGCCCAGGGAGTCGAGAAATTTTCCTTTACGAAAAATTCCTAGACCAGACCGGGAATCGAACCCAGCCACCTCCAGCATGGTGTTGCTTCGTAGCTGCGCCTTTGCCGACTGAGCTAAGGGAGGACCCATATATAGTGGAAATGTATTCCATCCTAATAAATATACGTAGAGCATACAAGAGAAACTGTTTTTCGACTGATGTGTTTTCTTAAAAAGAGATCATACGATGCTACAATACTCAAGAGTAGACCTTCACCTGGTATTGGTGTCAGCTTTAGCTTCCTATATCCCGAGCAATTTACGGTTAGGCCGAATGAGCAAAATGTAAACAAAATGTTTTTTCAATGCATTGCATAATTATTACCACTAAAGTGTTGAGTGTTGAATTTTTTGTCCTGGTTGTGCTCTACTTTTATTCATTAAATATTGTTTTCGCAAAAGACGTAGTGTTATTTTATTATCACAACAATGTACTGTGTGATTTACGCCATATTTATTGTTGACAAAGTGAAAGGCGTAATGTAAATCAAAACATAAACTTGGCGTAAAGTAAAAGGCTATTATGAAAAAATAATCAAAACAACGGCGAAAAGTGGAAGGCGAAATCTATGAAAATGTAAACAATAGGCGAATAGTATAGGACGGCACATTTTTTCTAGTACTAGTGAGGCTAACATTGAAAATGGCGTAATCAAACATACTAGTATTGAAAGGCGAATATTAAATTTATTACCAGAAAGCAGCATTTCTAGCAGTATTATATATGAATCAGAAGCTAGTTTTGTTCTCTGTCTGTATGCTAGATTGTATTTCTACGTTAAATTGGAAATTACGATTTGAAATTCTACTTCGAACTAATCGCAAATTGCTCCGGAGTTACGCTAACGTATGTGCGTGATGTTGACGTTCTGTCAGTTGTTTTTCGTTTGTTACGCGCGATGAAAGAGTGTAGGGACATCGTAATTAAGTTTTTTTTAACGGTGAGCGACCTGGCGATATATTCCGGCTGCTGAAATCGTATGGGATCAAGCGGAACATTGTCTACACGACCATCAGGCGATACCAGAAGACGTCCTTGACCGATGAACGTGCGAGATCTGGTCGGCCAGGTTTGGTGAGGACGCCAAAGCCAGTCTTATGAATGGTGAATGAATAAGACCCACCTATTTTTTGCATTAAAACACATACTTCGAAGCAGTGTTTTAGATTATTTATAAACACAAAATGTCTCTAGAGATCAACAATGTCTCGATATTAATTATAAATAGTCAGGACATATCTCGAGTGATACTCGAGATATGTCCTGACTATTAATTATAAATAAGTTCTCGAATCCATTAAGGATCTTTTGCTGCTTTCTGGTAATGAATTTAATTCTATCCAATATTCGACACATCAACGACTTTTAAACGTCTTCTACTGGAAATCAATTGAAAAGCCCCTTGTAGAACACTAGAGTCATCTGAATCATAACCATAATAGGTACATGCTTCCTACATGTGGTTCTCTTAAAATGTTTAACACAGATTTTGAATCATTAAGCCACTTTGGGTAGCACAACATTCATGTTTAATCTACAGGCAATGAAAAAAAATGTGATCGTCTTCCGCCAAACACCTTCCGCATCGGCGATACCACAAGGAAAAGGTCTGCAAACCTAAAGAATGTTTGGTATTTCCCTTTGTCTTAGCCACAAAGCGCACTTCTCGATGGACTGTTGCTAAGGGAAAATCCCCAAAAAGCATCATCATCATCGCAGTTCTGCGAATTGGCAATGCACATGAGACGATGAATCTGTACCACTCGATCCCCCTCTGGGTAGATTTAGGAAAAAAAAGAATATCGGAAAGACGATACTGGCTGTCTGGGCGAGCGATAATCTTGCAATAAATAAAAATTCCGTCTGTTGCGAAACGCTGTACAAAGCCGGCCTGCCGCAATAGAATGCCGTTGTTCCTTGGAAAGGAAGGATGACTCACTAACGGGCAGTCATTTTCGAGCCATCGAGCTGTGGATACTTTCTATGATAATATTGGGCATATGTTTCCTTAACCCAGGTGATATTTCCGGAAAGTCTATCGAGAGTTCCCAAATGCATAATGTCTTGTTCAAATGTCAAACTCATCGCCGTGAACTTTTAAAAGAACTAGGTTTAACTGCAAGGGAAATATCTTTATTTTCCCACGACGCTCACCACAACGACGGTGTAAATAAAATAAAAATGCTAAGAAACCAATCAAGTTAACCACCGACAGTATCAACGACGAAACATCGATGGGAACATCCCTCGTGAAGCTTTGGATGGAAATGAAAGCAGAGCGCCACCGCCAAATGGTGCTAATAAAATTTGACTATAATGGACACCGTCTAGACAGTCCTTGACATCATCAGCCATTCACTGCGGTAGGATGCAGGGACGCGGTTAAAAGGTTGGGCAAAAAGGGTTCGATACCGGGTCTGTTGATGGGCTGAGTTTGCGCAAAAGGTTTCCGCTTGCGACTGAGATTGAAGAATAGGTAGGAACATCAAACAAGAAGTGGGACACAGTGCAGCGTTGTTGACGGGTCGGGTGACCTTCGGGGAATATCCGTTCGTTCTTGAACATGTGTTTGGATGGATGTAGACGATGATTCGATAAAGTTGGTTGCCAACCAGTCAGCTAAAAACTGGATGCTATTGTGGTCTTAGGAGGATCATGGGGAACCGTCAAATCACTGCCAGATGCATCTAGAGTTGTACCGATAAACGGGGTAGCATTGATCAGCCGGGTAGCAACAGTCTTATCCTTATCATGAATAGATCGAATTAATTTTTTTCTGTTATACATTTACTCATACTTTGTATGCATGCACAAGCAACACAGCTTGTATAAAACAAGTTGAAAATACCGTCAAATGACAAAAACAGTTTATCAATATGAGTGTCTTCTTCTTCTTTAGCGTTTCAAGCTTATTGCTTCCACAACAAGCTTATGGCTTGCACTCAACTTAGTGTTCTAAATGCACTTCCACAGTTATTAATTGAGAGATTAATTAGTAATTCGATATCAAGTACCGTTTTTGCATTACTATGATTGTGTGACAAGTACAATCATACGCTATGCCCAGGGAGTCGAGAAATTTTCCTTTACGAAAAATTCCTACACCAGACCGGGAATCGAACCCAACAATATAAGTCTATTATACTTTATTTCGTACATTAATATGGTTGGTGTAGTGTAATTTCAACAGTATTTAGAACTACCCATAAAATCTTGTTCTGTTCATGTTTTATAAATGTATTGAACCATGTTTTTAAGAACAATAATAAAGTATTAATCACTTTCAGCAGTGAAAAAAGTATTTTAGCTCGATCGTTAGTCAGAATACGAGCGATCCAAACCGCTTCGAACTTGACATGTTTTACAATACGTTTAAAATACGTTTATAAAACATGCAATTATAAATCATTCTAAAAAAATGTTTTGTGTGTAACTTGGATGGTGTCACTTAATCTGATAATGTTTTGCTTTTGAAAACTACAATATTTGATTAAATTGCCGGTTTATTGGTAGCGAAAATTCAAGTTTGGTTGTACTTTAGGAAAAACACTAGTTATCGCTAGTCAAAGGTATTTTTTTTTTAATTTAACAATTGGTTTGTTTATTAGATAGATTAATGCTGTGGGCGGAGACAAAGCTTTATCGATAAAATAAATAGCACTTTGTTCTTTCATAGATATTGAAGAAGCTTTTGACAATGCTTTCTATTCGTATATGGCTCGTGCTATGAAGAAAAGGAACTTTGACAACAGCATAGTCAATTGGGTTCACACCATGCTTGCAAAAAGGGAAATCACTTCAGAGCTGGGAAGTTCGTCTAAAACAGTACGGGCAACGGAAGGTTGTCCTATAGGAGGAGCCATCACTAATGCTGTCCTTAGTTGTGGACGATCTTCTAAGAAGTTAAGAGGAAAGATGTTTCGAGGTTGTAGGCTTTGCAGACGATATAGTCAATATAGTGAGGGGAAAATTTGACAATATCATTTCAGAGCGAATGCAATGGACCTTAAAATTTACCCAGTCTTGGTGTATTCAGGAAAGCCTTAGCATAAATCCATCAAAAGTAGTAATTGTACCTTTCACTAGGAAAAGGATTTTGAATCTAAAAGCTTTTCAGCTAGAGGTATTAAAAATTCGTCTTAGTGAACAGATTTAATACCTAAGAGTGATACTGGATACTAAACTGAACTGAAATGGTCATGTTGAGTGTGTGATCGGTAAGGCAACCAGTTTTTGGATATGTGATGTGATGTGATAGAAAGCCACCACCAGTGCAGGACTTGCCATGGCGTACAGTTCATCCTAATGGCAAGATCAAACTGTACATACCTGTAGTCCTCACTATTCCGTTGTATAAAGGGCCAAAAACGGGGGTGTGGACCCGTAAGCAGAAGCACTTACACGAAACCCACGGAAAAGATAACGAATCTCCTTCCAACGAAACGCTCTTATTACAGGAAATGAACAGTAAGCAATACACATTAGGATTTCCATCTAGTGGTTTGTTAAAAATAGGGTTAGCAAACTCACTGTAGACTGTCAAAAGATAATTAGACCTTCACTGATCTTGATCTGATGATTTCCATTAAGGAAAGCATAATTATCATCCATGACTTGGGTCTGATAACCACGAATCTCTTATCCAACCTACACTTCGTCTGGTACCCTGTAGTCCCCTCTATCCCTTTGTTATTGAATGTAGGGTATGTGTTCCTTGACTCAGCCTAATATGCAACGATCGATTTTCTATTATAATTCATAAAGTTTTTTAGCTGTAAGCAATATTAAGCTGTATAACTAGCTTAGATACGTTTAATAAGACATTTGGTAGTATGTATCACGAAAAGCTACACAACTCATATTATAAAGTCAGAAACTTTCGAAGTATATGGATGTCGGTCTATAAGCATCAAATTCTGTCTATTCATGGATGCAACTTCGTCCCATTCGATCGATTTATATTAAATGCATGGATTGCCAGCTGTATTTGCTCCGCCCAACATAGAATTTCACAAACAAACTAAACTAAAACTGCTTTGAAATATTTGGGAGATTTTCACATATAATTTATGGGCCTTTCGTTATAGTGAAAACAAAAAATATACTCTGTTACGGTTTTGTTCCTTTGGTTTGTATTTAAATGAGCCATTTGGAAAATATACAACCGAAATTCATACATTTCCATTGAAAATTTTACCAGTAGCAACATTTTTACTATGTTATCCATACAACAGCCCATGGTTGGGAACAGAGAAAAAAATATGTCCCTAACATTGGGTCCACGGTTTTCATGTTAAATCATTGTTATTTTATCTTTGTGAGTAGTTAGATTATAACATGTGACTATTTTCTGTACATCAAAGCTACATTATTCGGTTTATCGGTTCAATAAAGCCAAATTTAAAGCATTCGAAGATAATGGAGATAATCTGTTCAGCTTAACCTGTAAAATTATGATGTATTAAAAGTTAAGAAAATCGAGAATTACACTGAAAAGAACACCAGTAAATTGATTTATAATATCTAAATTGCTTTGAAACATATCGATCATCTTGATAGAAACATAATTTTGTTGATTATCGCTGACATATTTGGTACATAGGCCGAATGAAGGAGCTAGGCTAACATAATATCCCCTTACCCTATGTATGTAATTTATGTTATAGAATATAATACAGTGCTAGACATTCGTTTAACCGCACTTCATTTTTTCTTCGTTTTTAAAAAAATAAACAAATTCATTGTTCATATTTTTTTGGTTTTGGAAACAACCCATTTATTTGCATCTAATACAATGTTCAAGATAATCAAACATTAATTTTTAGTTCAGAAAATCGAAAAAAATAAGAATATAGGCTAGACATTTGTTAAGCCGCAGCTTATAAATTATAAAAAATAGTAATGCCGAGTGACTAATTTCGAAGTTCATCCATAGTTAGTATTTGGTATGGCCTCCTCCGTTTCGGATAACCTCAAAAAATCGATTTGGCATCGAATCGGATAGCTTTTGTAGTGTTGCCATATCAATTTTGTTCCAACACCCCTGAGTCGCTGCCTTTAGGCTGGAAAAACTATTAAATTGTCATCCATTTGCATACACCATTCCAGCTAGGATACCCAAGAGGTTCTCTATACACGGAAAAAAATCCGTTCTCATATTCCAGAACAAAAAATCACGACATCGTGAACAAACATCAGTTCAAAATATGTGATATTCTACTCATAAACGTGATTCCTTAAATCCTATTTCCATGAAAAGAATCACGATGTCGTGAACTCAATTCATGTCTGTTTGGCATTTCGTAACACAATAAAAATGACTGGGAATCATGATCCTCGATCATAATAACGTGAACTCTAAATCCATTTGCTTGATTTTGTTCTTTCGTGAACGTTGTTCATGAACTGTCATTTTATTGTAACGCTTGTAAAAACCCTAGTCAGTCATTGTTGTGAGGTGTAAACGAAAGTGAAAGTTTTAAAATAATTTTGAATTGAGTACCTAGAGAAACATTTCGAAAGTGTTTCTTTACAACGGTAGGTGGTGATGGTTGAACGCTGAACAAAGCAGCTGGATTTTTTATTGTCTTTAAGTAAGTGCAGAATACAAAGCCGATAATCATGCTATATGTTTATGCCTACAAGTATCGTTCGCATTAAGCCTTAAGTATGCACCGGATTGTAAAACAGTCTGGATGTTCATACAATCATATTTATTCGGGATAAAAGAATTTCTTAACTAAACGACCTAATCTAACCGAATGTATAATTCATAAGAATCCTAAATTTAACTTTTCTTGTTTAACGATAATTTTATTCAATGATTATTCATTTTCATATGTTTTTAATTCATACTTACATGCATGCGTATAATCGAATACCTTTAGCATTTTTTCTACTCCTCATGCGAAAGTATGTTCTCATGTTATTTTATCAATTCGTGAATTATGTTCTTATATTCATGAACAAAAATGTCGTTCCAAATACAGTCCGTGAATTCTACGTGGGGCTGCTTTTTGTGAGACTGTATCACGATATAAATCCGATTTCGGAAACATTAATCATGAATACGTGAACTAAATCATGATTACCAAGAAAAGTTTTCACGTTTTCATAACACACGTTTCATGCAACTACGTTACTCTAGCGTTATATTAATTTTGCGGAACAAAGTTCAGGTATTCATGACTTTTGTTCATGGTGTATTTTTGTAAATGAAATTTTGATTTGTTCTGAAATTCGTGACTGGAGGTTGACGTATTCCGGAACGATTTTTTATCCGTGTAGGGTTGCAATCGGGACTACAGGCCGGCCATTCGAGCAGTGGAGTGTTTTTGTCAGCAAACCATACCATGGATTGCTTAGACACATGGATCGATTCGTTGTCCTGCCGAAAAATTATATCGTTCTCCATGAATCCGACTAAAACACCCTCCAGCAGATCCAGATACATTCCGGAATTCATTCTTATCGAAATGAGCAAATTAGAAATATGGCATTGTAAGAAAAAGCTTCCTACACCATCAAACTTCCACCCCCAAATTACGTTTGGATCTAACCATGCCTTTTTGGTTTATGCCAATAGCAGCTGGTTTATGCCAATAGCAGCTGTAACAATCCGGTCCGTCCAGATTAAACTTTTAATTATCCGAAAAGATCACATTTCGCTATTCGGGTTTCCATTCCATGTATTTCCTCGCGAATTTCAGCCGGTTCTGCTTATGGGAACATGTGAGTTTCGATTTACTATGTTTCGCGATATGTCTGGTCGCGCGTATTTTCTTTTATTTGCGAGCAGGATAACCAATTTGTAGTAGCTTCGTGTCTTATTTGTCCTTTTAGCCCCAAAAAGATTTTGCTTCGTCCTTTTGTAGGACGTTTCACAACATATTGTGCACCCTTGCTGAAAAAAATCCGAATTACTTTTTCGGATCGATTGATTTTTTTGGAGATTGACCGATTTGAGTAGTCCTCTGCCTTAAACAGCGTTATGATTCTTCGTTCCTCCTCCGTCAATCGAGTGAGTGCCTTTCGCCATTTCTATAAAACGTTCACAAATCTTATGTTAAATCAACATTTACCAACACACATCTTCAACTTACCTTCCGAAATGAAAACCACGAGACAATATTTCCAAAAATTCTCAAAATAACACCGTTACAACAAGTAAAACTCTCTTTTTGCACTGCGGCTAAACGTATGTCTTAGGTAGGAATGACGTTTATTTGTTTGCTTCCTTTAATACCGTAGTGGTATGTATATTGGTGAGATGAGCGTACTTCCCAAGAAAGTGCTTTAGCTCTACTACCTATAGAACGAAAATATACCCCGATCAAATACTATATGTATTCAATTTACCGAATACTATTGGAATTTAATGGGTGCGGCTAAACCAATGTCTAGCACTGTATAAGTATTTACAAAATATATCTGACATCTCTTGGATTGTTACTGCAAAATAAAAAATTAGATGTGTATTAATATCTGAATAGTCCTTGAAAAGCTGAAAATTAGACTAGATCAGTCTAATCAATGAAGATAAAATTTAAATGAAAAGATAGATAATCTGCTTTTTTTTTGAATCAACAGACTATTTTATAAGTCGAAGAAAGCAGTTTGAGTGATCAAAGATCCCGGTTTTATGATTCCTGAAATAAATGAAGTATCTAATACCACTAAACACAAATATGTAAATACAATTCTTTACTGCTAGTATAATAGTTAAAGTTCAGAAATAGAATTTTAACACTGTTTCACTGTTAAGCTGAAATGCAGAAAAACAAATTGAGCATTACAAGCATTTAATTGTCATGCTGCTCCATATTCTTAAATGCAAAAGTAATTTCAAATGATTAGATTAATCCTAAACGTGCTGAAATTTAGTTTTTTTAATTAAATGCAGAATGTGGAAAATATACCCTGCTTGTACACGATCTTCAGTGTCAGTCACTCATTTCGCTGTTGTCAAATTGACAACATTGCCCAGGCTACGCCAACCAGCATCTGCATGCTGAAATGCTGAAAAACCAATTTAGCCTTCATCGTTTGTCATGTTGCTTCATGCTAAAATGTGTAGGAAAATACGGTGGAAAAACTCATTTATGTGATATAATCACAATGGATCTGACTAAAGGGTGAATTCGATAAAAATGGCACACACATATATACTCATCAAAATTAAACTGATTATCGGATTTTCTTGAAATTTTCAGGGAATGAAGAACTACTAATGAGTTTTGATTTACAACATTTGTTTTATTCAATTTAAGCCTCTGCATCCCGAATGCCCGCACCTTCCTTTTCACTCCACCCATCAAATTCTGTACAACCGATTTTCCCAGTGTTTTAATGTTTTTACCCAAATTTTCTTCAATTCTAGCTCGTTTTTATAGTTTTGGGATGTTTTGCGAAGTTCAGTTTTCATAATTGCCCAGAATTTTTCAATTGGACGAAGTTCCGGTGAATTTGGTGGGGTTCATATCCTTTGGCACAAAATTGACTCCGTTGGCTCGGTACCACTCAATACGTTTCGAGCGAGTATGGTGGCAGGTATGCTAGATCAGGCCAAAAACAGAGTTGATCCCTTTGTGCTTCATAATGAATGGCAAGAGACGCTTCTTAAGGCACTCTTCCGTGTAAATCGCACTGTTTATTGTTCCGGAAGTGATGAAGGAGCACTTATTTCACCACATCCGCAAATCGCCTGCCAGATTAGAAACTTCTTTGCAAATTTCGATAGTTTCTTCTTTTGAACATCCTCCGGGACATCGTACTTAGACTTGGCAATGAAATATTCTTGCCCAGGAAGTTGACGGAAGTCGGCCTTGACGTATGTTTCGTCATCCATCACGATTCAACTCGGGATTTGGGTGCAGCTTCGTGTAAAGTTTCCGGGCGCGGGTTTTCGCAGTGATGTTTTGTTTTTCATTCCGGTTTGGGGCTTTTTGCACTTTGTAAACATGTAACCCAGCACGCTTCATGGTTTTCTGCACAAAACCGACTGACACCTTAGACTTTTTAGCGACATCTCGAATTGACATGTCGGGATGTTCGAATTGTTGTACGACTTTCCTGGCCATTTTACTGTCCATTGGACCACTTTTACGACCACTCCCTTCCTTCCTTGGACACTCTTCTAGACGCTCCTTGAAGGTTCTTATTACACGAGACACAGTTGTATTTGTACCCCAAGCCTTTTAGCAATCCACCGGTGGGACGCCCCTGGATTTTGATTGTGAGTGCACAAAATTTTCACGGACAATTCTCTGTTTCGACGACATTGACTGGAACTACTGAATGTATAACTATGAAACTTGGCAGATGTAAATAATACACTATGGATAAGATCTACCAAATTTCTAGGTTTTAAATACGTACGATTCAAAAGTTACAGAAGATTTTCTGTGTGCCATTTTTTATCGAATACACCGTTTATTAGCTTCGGATCTTGACAAAGAATCCCTACTGAGCACTTGCGGCACGTCAAGCCGGCCAATTGTTTTTGGAAAAGCTCAAAAACATTTTACGGAAAATGGCGTTTAGCATAGCATAGCCTAGCATAAACCAGGTTGCACAATATCGTAGGTGGTACAAGCTCTAAACTATTGTTAAGAGGGAGACGCAGCTTATCGGAGCGTTGTTAGGAGGTGATTTGCGGGCAATCCCTACCTCTTAGATGAAAGGTGTTTTTTTTTTTTTAGACGGGATGGAAAATCTGCAACAGACTCTGAAGAACTCAGGGTCGGTAGGGATGAGGGTGCCAACTCCTCGACCCAATTAAAACCCACCCGTGCCTCGAGCCCCGGCCCTCCCCGGAACCACTTCTCGGTTACTTCAGGAGGGGGCTAGTGTGCTTTACGCACCCACTATGTTCAACCGGTGCATAGGTCTTTAGTAGAGAAGCCGCCGACCTGACGCTGATTCGGATCGGATGCTCCTGATCCAAGAGGTTCGAGACGTCTGGTGGTCCATCCAGATCGTCCGCGATTTCCTCCCCGACTATTTACGGTACCTGCCGAACCTCGCGTCGTATGGTCTCTCCTCCAATCGACAAAGCCAGGGCCAAGACTGAGGTTGGAACGTCTGAGTGTGCGGCATTACCCCGGATCGTCCCTGTCTTCACAGCCGCGACTGCCACGGCTTCCCGCCGATCTTGTGCGCCGCGACGCTTCGTTGTAGCCCGGTTTAGCCGGTGGTGGAAGCGAATGCTCGCGGACGGTACCACGGGAGACGAACCTTCCGCTATCGCAAAATAAAAGACGTGTCGCCTCCAATGGACCAGAGCTGTCCCAGCCGCCGCCCTTGCAACGGTGGAATAACAGGGCCGTTAGTCCGACACTTACTAAGAGGGATGCGGAGAACTCCACGACCACTCATAAGTGTCCCTGGAAATGTGGAATTATGTTGTTAGAAGGTAAGTTTCTTGATACGTCAAAAAAAAGCCGTATGGCAATCTACATATTTGAATATTTCCAGAAATTGCTGGTGATTAGTTTATCCATGTTAATAAGCCGCCGTCCGTTACCTAAACATATTGTACAAAATCTCTTCAAAATCAGAGCCTGCGGTTGGTTCCTCTTCTTTAAGGAATAATGTTGGGCTCTTGTCATTCCTGAAAAAGTTTTCTTGTGTGGTGGCCAAACATAAAAAAGACAACTGCACACAAAAAAGCTGACGAAACTTGAACGGCTAGTGTCCATAGCTATAACGGGAGCGATACGCAGCACTCCATTACAGTCGTTGGATGCAATTCTAACTCTGCTACCTTTGCACGAATACGTGCAATCAGAAGCGAAAAAGAGTACTGGATGAAATTTTTGGAAAGCCATAACATCCCTTGCAACATATGCGAGACGTCACGTATAAACTGGGAAGTCGGAGGTCCCACTGTTTGTCAAGCTTCCATGAAATTCTTTACAGATGGTTCAAAAATTAGAACAAAAACGAAACAGGAATCTTCAGCCCCGGAGTAGAAATCTCAATGGCGATGTGAAATTAAACAACGGTTTTCCAAGCGGAGATTTTTGAATATATAGATTTGCTAAACGTTTGTATTTTTACAGACAGCCAAGCGGCACTCAAAGCGTCGAGTAATTATAAATGCACATACAAACTTGTCTGTGAATGCATTCTTTCGCTCCGAAATGTGTGTCAAGAGAATTCCGTAAGTTTATTCTGGGATCCGGGACATTGTGGCATTGAAGGTAATGAAAGGGCAGACGAGGTTGCTAAACAAGGTTCAAATTGGCCCAGAACCATTCTGCGATATATCATACTGTGCCTTAAAAATGGGACCAAAATCTTGGGAAGAACAAAGGGTGATGACCAACTGGTTGGTCACCACCCTTTGTGTTTAATCGAAGAGGTGTATAATTTCAAATGTCACAATAAGTAAAAAGCTCTTGGAGCTCAATAAGAGAGTTCTATGTACGTATACTGGCCTAGTAACCAGACATTGCACGAGTAGATATCATTTTAAAAATATTGCCCAGGTTTCGAATGAAATCTGTCGTTTGTGTAACATGGAACGTGAAGCCTCGGAACATTTGCTCTGCAGTTGTGATGCTTAATACAAGCGCTAATTTGAGTTTGTTTACAGTGGCTATATACAACTTAAAAAAATTTGGACTGTGAATCCTTGAAAGGTTTATAAACTCAATTTTGCCTGACTGGTGATGCAAATTTGCGCTGTTCTCCTGTTTTCTGACTTCTCAACGTTGCTGAAGATATGAATGCACCCCAAGAAATACGATATAGATCCCGGATTGAAATGACTACGAGTTGTAAAGTTCTGTCCTGTTAGAATCCGGAATCACTTATTGTGTTGCAGTGGCACGGAAAGTGACCGCTACATGAATTCTTTTACAGCGGTTTGTTTTCCTAGGCGCTCACTTTCTGTGGTATAAATTTCACGGTGTTTCGTGCAGTGAGTCAAAAGTTATTCTAGATGGAAGCCGAGAGGAGAGACAAAATTCTGCACACCCACGTTGATAATCCAACGTGGTCCACAATAAAAATCGCAAAAACGTTGAAAATTGCCAAATCAACCGTGTATGATGTGCTCAAACGTTTCAGGGAGCAAAAGAGCGAGGATCGAGTGCCTCAAGGTAAGCGTTGTAGTGGAACATATGACCGCAAGCCGAACCAGAAGGTGTTGAGAACCGTCAGAGCAAACCCTGGACTATCAGATAATGAAATCGCACAAAAATACGCTGCTGCTCGCAGTACCGTTCGAAGAATTCGTTTGCGAGCAGGATATCGTTCTTATCGAGCCAGCAAGCAACCAAACAGAACGTTGAAGCAAAGTATCGTCACCAAAACTTGAGCTCGGAAATTGTGCCAGCAGGTTTTGACGAAGTACCAAGGATACCTGCTCATCGACGATGAAACCTACGTCAAAATGGATTTCGGACAGTTTCCTGGCCGAAAATTCTACATGGCGACGGCACGAGGAGATGTTCCTGCGAAGTTTAAGTTTGCTTTTATGGACAAATTTGTCAAAAAACCGATGATTTGGCAAGGGATATGCAGCTGCGGAGCAAAGACCAAAGTGTTCGTGACGAATAAGACGATGGACTCGAAGCTGTACAAGGAAGAATGCCTCAAAAACCGCGTACTACCTTTCATTAAAGCCCATAAAGGTCCCGTGAAGTTTTGGCCAGATTTGGCGAGTTGCCACTACAGCCGGGAAGTCATCCAGTGGTACCGCGATAATAACGTAGATTTCATTGATAAAAACATAAATCCACCCAATTGCCCGCAGTTCCAGCCCATCGAGAGATTTTGGGCAATAATGAAGCGGAAAAGTGGAAAAACGGCTCGGGACGCGACTCAGATGACCAATATGTGGAACACATGTGCCAAGGAAGTTGACTCCGGAGGTGTGCAGCGTTTGATGGGAGGAATACAGAAGAAAGTGCGAATTTTCATTAGAAACGAAGAGAAAGGATTTGTATTGATATTTTTAAGTACAGTGAATTACCTTTATTTTGATGTATTTAACTTATTTGTACGTCAATCAGTTACCGAGATACAGATGATTTTCTTATTCCGGATTCTAAATGGACATAGCTTTAGCTATCTACGGTTCTCTGAAGTGAAGACTAAGTCATCCAATTCGTTCCAAATTCCAGAGCCAAACTTAGAATTTTATGTCATACGATGATACATTTGGGATACTCAAAATTATGTTGATGTTGAGATTTTGAAAAAAAAAAAAAGAAGCGGCATTGTGACATATTCTAATGGACTGCATGGTTCCATTTGTATTTATTTTTCTAAAAAGCTCCAAACAGCACAGTACTCATCTTTTTGTTGGTATTTGTAGTTTTTCGAGTTTTTATTGATTTTGGGTACCCGAATAGGAAATGAGTAGGCGGTGCTTTTGAGCGAAGAAGACGCTTTTTCCCGTCAAAGTTAAATTTTGGAAAAATTGAAAAAATAATTGTGTTTTCGATCGAAATTCGCATTAAAAATGTGCCAAAGTGCTCCCCAACGGGGTTTGCTAACTGGTATTGAAATAATCTATGCATTTCCGATCAATTTTCAGAGGAACTTCCACATCCGAAAATAGTGCTTTTTCCCTCTGTCGTGCGTGAATTGATGAGGAGGAGTCGAAAAAAGCTGACGTCTAGGATCACGGTTCTCAGTGGAAGTGAAATGAAGTGCAATTTTTACGCTGAAAAACGGCAAAAATTTGGTTAAAAAGATTGAAAGTATAAAGTTACGGTCGTTCGGAGTCGATTGGTGAAATTTTTCAGTCCGTAAAGTGCCAATATCTAGAACTAGATTTAAGAGGAACATACCAAAACTGTGCCAAAGTGAATTTTGATTCGGTGTGCAGGCTTAGTTTGTAAATTAATCGGTGCAAGAAGAGTGTATTAGACGCAGATATCATGTTACTACCGGAAGGTTTCCGACACGTCGGCGACGGCCGGCTTGATGTGGACGATTGCCGACTGCAGCAGCTGCGGGTCCAGCAGGACTTGGCCGAGATCTCGGACATCGAGGAGAGCTGGTTTGCAAAGCAACAAATAATTTATTTCTACCAAATTTTGAAGACAATATCTAATATCCGGTTTTATTTTGTCTATTTTGTTTTGTTTTGTTTTTCGTTATGCTTGTCTCTGTTCAGTCACATTGGAGCGGCCCATGCTTTTGGCGGAAAGTGCTACATACTTTCAGCGTATCGTTAACCAAAACGAACCCTGCTGCTTACCTTTTCCCAACTATCCAACATCCCAGTGATTTCTCGTGGAAGTGCAGAGGATTTCTCGGCTTCCTCCAAAGCGAGTATCATGTCAACACGTTCCTTCTCATTCCCTACTTGACCAGCATTAGTCCCAAACATCATCTATTGGTTCTTTATGTAAATACAGCTGATCTGGCAATAACGGAGTAGCATCCGTGGGCGGTCAATCATGCTCATTTTGAGTTTTCGAGTAGGATTTCATTTCATTTTCATTTTCCTCATCTACAAAATTTGTTCTCGGTTCATGGCTGCTTATCTTCAACCTTGTTAGCGCCACACATTGGATACGAACACAATTTTTACAGGATTGTTGTCCGGCATTCTTGCAACAAGCCCTGTCCAACGTACCCTTCTAGCTTTCGTCACTTTCTGGATGCTCGGTTCGCCGTAGAGTTGGCCGAGTTCGTGGTTCATCCTTCACCACAAAACACCGCAAAAGATGGCCCTAAGCACGTGACGTTCTAATACACCAAGTGCTTTTAGGGCTTCCCCGAACATTGTCCACGTCTCATGCCCGTAGAGAACCACCGGTCTTATCAGCGTTTTGCACATGGTACATTTAGTGCGGGGATGAATCTTTCTTGACGCAAGTTCTTCTGGAGCCCATAGTAAGCAGGACTTGTACTGATTGTGTCGTCGGATTTCACGACTGTTGTCGTTGTCTGTCGTTAACAAGGATCCGAGGTAGACGAATTCCTTCACCACCTCGAAGGTATTCCCGTCTATCGAGACACTGCTTCCTAGGCGTGCTCTGTCGCGCTGTGTCCCTCCTATTAGCATGTACTTTGTTTTAGACACATTCACCACCAGTCCAACATTTGTTGCTTCGCGTTTCAAGCAGATGAACAGCAGTTCTGCCACCGTTCCCAAATTTCTGCTGACAACATTCATATCGTCCTCGAAGCAAATAAATCGACTGGAAGCGTGTGAAAATCGTACCCCGGCTGTTGAGCCCGGCACTTCGCATGACATCCTCTAGCGCAATGTTGAACAACAGGCATGAAAATCCATCACCACGTAGTCCCCGACGTGATTCAAACGAGCTAGAAGCTTTTCACGAAATCTTCACGTAGTTTTGCACACCATCCATCGTAGCTTTTATAAGTCCTGTGAGCTTCCTGAGAAAGTCATTCTCGTCCATATTTATCCATAGGTCTTTGCAATTACAAATCAAAAATTAAAGTTTCTGTATATCCTTAAAAAATGCCGTTAATTTCTGATCCCTACCCATCTGTTTATGAATTTCGTGGTACCATACAAAATTGTTGATCGCGAAGAGCTAAAGAAGAATATGAATTAGATTTTTTTTCGGGAAACTGATTAGATTAGTTATTTTTTTGGGAAACTGACTGATCAAGGCTACGATGGATGGTGTGCATTATTATGTGAAAATGTCGGGTGTGTTTTCGAATTCCTTTGGCGCAAACGACTTCGACAAGGCGACAGTTTTTCATGCCTCCTGTTTAATATTGCGCAATAATGTGTTATGAATCGTGTGGACTTTAATTTGTTGGGAACGATTTCCTATTGATCCAGCCAATTGAAAGCTCAGTTTTAATACTGAATTTAGACTTGCCCACCCCCATATCGCTGATGCCAAAAAAAGTTTGAACAATAATAAAAATTGAGGCGTTCTATGATCTATTGTAAATTATACATTGAAATCCAAACTAAGATACAAGTTTGCTATTATGGTTGCCATAATTGAATCTGAGATGTTTGTCCTTCTACAATTAACAGAAGCTATTTTATTGAAGGCAACCACCATTAGTGACATTATTCTGACTAACAAACTAATCACCAAAAACATGAACCATGCCATACGCGTGCTTTGATATCAATATAAATTATACAGCATATTTTATAACGTCAATTCAATCACAATCAATGCAAATCTTCCTTCCAGCAATATTTGCAGCAGCGACGCAAATTATTTATTTCCGAGAAACAGACAATCTGAAACTGAGGCGCAATATCCATTCGTTCAAGGATGAAAAAAAATCACTTTTCCCGACCTACACTAACTCATGTTTCGTTATTCCACGACGCAATTTGTGTTTTCCGCTCCCGCCATATATGGGCATCGTTAGATGACGTAATGTCTCGTCTAGAGAATTTTCTGCACCCGAACAAAGGAGAAATTCAACAATCAGGTAGCAGTTCTGGAAAACTCCAGACCGACCGGTTTGTCCTCACACCAGCTTTTTTTTTTCGACGATGTACAATTTTCCATCTCCGAATCTGTCGGTGGCGGGTTGAGAAATCATCATCGGTGCACACTTTCATCAATTTTCGGGAGCTACTGCACTTTTCGCTCAGTACGCATGCATCCTGGCAACTCGTCTGCTTGCTGCCGGAGAGTTGGAGCGAATAAAAACTGCAGAGAGCCATCATGCATATCCGGATCCGGCGCGAAACGTGATCGACCTCGACGTGCCTTGACTATGGCACCGATGCACTTAAGTAGTGGTAAGAGCAAATATGACAAGTACTCTCTGCAACTACTGCCCGTGGCGTGTATGGATAGGATCCTCTTGAATTTTGTTAGTTTTGGGAAAACATTTTTTAATCGATATATTTTGGTCATTTGTATCCCCTGTTTTAATCACAAACGTTGGATTTGTTGAATATACTTTTGACGACTGATATACATTGTTTTGAGTACCAGGATGAATATATGATCATTGCTGATCTTTTGTGGAAAAAACATTGATAATTATCGCTTCGGAATTTTAATTCAATCAATCCATGCCTTTCTATTTGATACATATGTTCTCACAGCTAAAAAAAACTTTAAACTGAATTCCATAAACTTGCGATTGAACTTGAATGGTTCTAAACATATGGAGCTTTTGAAGCAAGCATATAACCCAAATAATACTCCACTGAGATTAGGATTTTTCTTCTTATTTTTTTCTTTGTATTTCAAGCTAATTGCTTTCACAATAAGCTTATTGCTCACTCTCAACTAAGTGTTCTGATTGCACTTCCACAGTTATTAATCGAGCTTTCGATACCAACAAAATGTACACACTTAGTTTTTTTTACTGAGGTCGGTAAATTTGTACCGAGTTTTCAAACAGCTTAAAAAATCAGTAAACCTTGAATCAGCAGCACATGAAATGTAAGGAACATTATAAAAATGTTATACTTTTTTTTATCAATTGTTTGCAATCTTTCGTGCAACAGACCTGATTGAGGCGATATGTGGCTTAAATTTACATGAAATAATACATAAATTTACGGTAAATCTAGAATTACATTGATGTGCAATAGACAACCAAAAAATGACATTCTTCTTTCAGACTGTGTTTGGTATAACCAAGAAATAAAAAATTTGAAAAACCGCTAACAAAAAACTCAAAAAAAAAAACGTATAGTTGTAACGATAATCTGGTCAACTAAGGCTTGCTTCATTTAAATTGAAACAAACATTTGCTCATATTGTGGCGCTCATGGTGGACGGATTTGGAAGTTCTTGGCGCCCACGTGTCGGGAATTTTGTCAGCTTCACGTGTGTATTTTTGACATTCCGCAAATCGACTGTACTTTGTATACAATCAACATGGAAGCCGAGAGAAGGGAAAAAATTGTGCACAGTTATTTGGAAAATCCATTGTGGTCTGCATCTAGGCTAGCTAAACAGCTGAAATTGCCCAGAAATACCGTATGGCGCGTTATCAAACGGAATAAGGAAACATTGACTAAGATTCGGAAGCCTCAAGCCAATCGTCGGAGTGGAACTGTCAACCGGAAACTGCGTGGTAAGATTTTGAAGACGATTAAGAGGAATCCCAATCTGTCGGACCGTGATTTGGCCAGAAAATTCAGTGCTTCCCATAGTACCGTGAGGAGAACTCGACTCCGGGAAGGAATCAAGTCGTATCGAGCTAGCAAACAGCCAAATCGGACCATAAAACAGAATAGTGTGGCCAAAATCCGTGCTCGGAAGCTATACGACCAGGTGCTGACCAAATTCGACGGGTGTCTTCTGATGGACGATGAAACCTATGTCAAATCCCAGGTCAAAAATTTTACTTGGCAACGGCTCGGGGGGATGTTTCAGCCAAATTTAAATTTGTTTTTGCCGACAAATTTGCACGAAAATTCATGATTTGGCAGGGCATTTGCAGCTGTGGCAAAAAAACGAAAGTTTTCGTTACAAATAAGACAATGACGTCGGTCGGAACTATACCAAACAGAGTGTCTACAAAAACAAATTTTGCCGTTCATTCGATCCCACGACCATCCCGTAATGTTTTGGCCGGATTTGGTAAGCTGTCATTACAGCAAAGTCGTTCAAGAATGGTATGAAAGAAAGGGGAGGTTGTTGAAAAACTCCCCGTGCTGGAAAAAGGGAGGGGGGAGGAGGGAAGGTGAAAAAAGGGAGGAGGGGGAAAAGGAAAAAGGGGGAGAAGGGGGGGGCAAGGGGGGTAGGAAAAATGGATTTTCGAACGGAAGAATATTTTTTTTCAAGAATGGTATGAAAGAGAGGGGGTAAATAGAGATGAGGAGAGGGGAAAGAGGGGAAAAGGGAGGAGGGGAAGAAAATTTTTTTTTTAAAAGGAATAATAAAAAAATAAAAAAATTTTTTTTTTTTTGTGTAAGGAAATTTTTATTGAATTGGGGGGAAATATTTATATTTTGGGGTGGGGGGTGTTTGTTTTTTTTTTTGTTTTTTGTTAGTTGTAGAATGGTTGGATTGTTGTGTAGATAGATTTTTTTTTTTTTTTAACTCTTTATTTATTCCAAATTTTTACATCATTTTACATTCATATATTAACCTAGGTGATCCTGCTAAGTAATAAACATTTCAACCTTATATGCTATCATTTATATCTAATTGTGTTAATCTTATTTTTACTTTGTCTATTCAGTATTTTTTAACAGGGTTCCTTTTGCCTGCGTGTAAGAATAATTATTGATTTCTTAAAACTAGTTCTTATCTATAGAGAGAATTGATCATTGCAATTGAAGACTGCAATGATTTTTGTCTAAAATTATGAATTATTTTGTTGGACATTTCTTCTAGAGTCTCAACGTTTGAAATTCTTTGTAATTCAATAGTACTGAACCAGGGTGGCAGCTTCAAAATCATTTTCAGAACTTTGTTCTGAATCCTTTGAAGTGCATTTTTCCTAGTAGCACAACAACTAGACCATATTGGCACAGCATAAAGCATGGCCGGTCTAAAGATTTGTTTGAATATTAGAAGTTTGTTCTTCAAACAAAGTTTGGATTTTCTGTTTATAAGAGGATATAAACATTTTATATATTTATTACATTTGGCTTGAATGCCCTCAATGTGATCTTTAAAAGTTAATTTTTGATCAAGTATCAGTCCAAGATATTTTACTTGATTTGACCAAGAAATTGGAAAGAAGCATTGAATAAATAAGGTGTATCGAAAGGGTGTGGACCTGACGGTATTCCACTCGTATTTAAAAAAAACTTAGCGTTTTTTACAACTTCTTTGTTTTGGCTTTTCAATATGTCGCTTGAATCCGGCATTTTTTCCCAAATCATGGAAGAGCTCCTATCTAGTACCAATATATAAAAGAGGCAAAAAATCAGACATACGCAATTACCGTGGAATTGCCCTTATTTCATGCATTCCTAAGCATTTTGAAGCAATAGTTGATGAAAAGCTGTTCTATCAAATCAAAAACAGGATTACTAATAATCAACATGGGTTTTACAAAGGACGTTCAACTAATACAAATTTATTAGAATTCGTTAAACACGCGTTGATTGCAATGGATAACGGAAACCAAGTAGAAGCTCTCAATACAGATTTTAGTAAGGCATTTGATCGGATTGACATTCCCATGCTACTATTCAAATTACAAAAACTGGGAATTGAGCCAGGTCTTCTCAAATGGCTCAAATGTTACCTAGCTAATCGACAACAAAAAGTAAGATTTAAAGTAAAGAAATCAAATATTCTATTCAAGTCTCCTCAGGTGTCCCCTAAGGATACCATCTAGGCCCTCTTTTGAAAGTCTAAATATATGTCGATGATATAAAACTCTTTCTATAAATAATAAACAAAGAAGATTACTACATATTTCCTGAAAAAATATATATTTTCTATATTTGGTGTAACAAAAGCCTTTTACAATTAAATGTTCAAAAATGTAATGCGATAGCATTTAGTAAAAAACAAGACACAAATGACATTATGATCACAATAGGAAATCAGTCTATTGGAAAGTGCATAATAATTCATGATTTAGGAATTATGCTGGATTCTGCAAACATTCATTGACCATTAAAATACAATAAAGGGCGATACGGTCAAAATTTGGTCAATATCAACTTGACGTATTTCTTTCAATTTTGCATTTAAAAAACCTGAACACCCCTCATTTTTAAGGTGTGTGTGTGTGTAGAATGTTGCTCCTATTTTGATTTTGGAATTCACTCTTCAGTTGTCAAAATGCCGTCCAAGCAAGAAGAGCAGCGTATCAAAATTTTGCTCGCGCATCGCGAAAATCCGAACTACTCGCACGCAAAGTTGGCAAAATCGCTAAAAGTTGCCAAATCAACCGTTACAAATGTAATTAAAGTGTTTGGGGAACGTTTGTCGACAGCCAGGAAGTCTGGATCGGGGGGAAATCGAAAACCGGAAGCCGCTGAGACGACAAAGAGAGTTGCCGGTAGTTTCAAGCGAAACCCTAACCTATCTCTCCGAGATGCCGCAAATAAGCTGGGTGTATCGTCTACAACCGTGCATCGAGCCAAAAAACGAGCCGGACTATCGACTTACAAGAAGGTAGTGACTCCAAATCGCGATGATAAACAAAATACGACGGCCAAAGCGCGATCCCGGAGGCTGTACACGACGATGCTGACGAAGTTTGACTGCGTGGTAATGGACGACGAAACCTACGTCAAAGCCGACTACAAGCAGCTTCCGGGACAGGAGTTTTATACGGCAAAAGGAAGGGGAAAGGTAGCAGATATTTTCAAGCACACGAAACTGTCAAAGTTCGCAAAGAAATATCTGGTTTGGCAAGCCATCTGTACCTGTGGCTTGAAAAGCAGCATTTTCATTGCTTCCGGGACTGTCAACCAAGAAATTTACGTGAAAGAGTGTTTGAATAAACGTCTGCTGCCTTTCCTGAAGAAACACGGTTGTTCCGTACTGTTTTGGCCGGATTTGGCATCTTGCCATTACGGTAAAAAGGCCATGGAGTGGTACGCCGCCAGCAACGTGCAGGTGGTTCCCAAGGACAAGAACCCTCCCAACACGCCAGAGCTCCGCCCAATTGAGAAATACTGGGCTATTGTCAAGCGGAACCTAAAGAAGACCAAAAAAACTGCTAAGGACGAGCAGCAGTTCAAGGCAAACTGGCTTTCTGCGGCGAAGAAGGTGGACAAGGTGGCTGTACAAAATCTGATGGCAGGGGTCAAGCGTAAGGTCCGGCAATTCGGATTTGGAAAAGCGGAAGCCTAACTGAATATTTTTCCTGAATTTTATACTAATTGAACTTGAAAAAGAAATTTAATTTGATTTTTTAAATAAACGATTTCACCGATTTACACGCGTTTTCCCTTGACCAAATTTTGACCGTATCACCCTTTAATTGACAGAGCCAATAACATGCCTGGATTTATAAAACGCTTTAGTCATAGTTTTTACGATCCTCACACGATTAAAACATTATGAATTGCCTATGTGACGTCAATACTGGAATATTGTAGTCTGGTAGTCTGGTCACCTCTTTCAGTCATCCATGAAGAGCGAATAAAGTCTGTACAAAAACAGTTTTTATTGTTTGCATTACTTAAATTAGGTTGGGAAAGATTTCCTCTCCCACCCTATGAACCTCACTGTAGGCTTATCAGCATGCAAACACTAAAAAACGTCGAGAGTTTGGAAAGGTTTCGTTTGTTAATGGCATTATTTCGCATCGCATTGATTCAGCAGAGCTTTTATCAAAATTAAATTTGTACATACCCTCCCGGCAACTGCGTAACCGAAATATTTTTATTACAAATCTTTATCGCACGGAATACGCTAAATTTGGACCTCTGAATCAGATGATGACAACCTACAATTTACATAGCGATACAGTTAACTTTACAATTACAAAATACAAATTGAAGCAATACTTCAATGCTGCTATACGCTAAAGAAGAACACGCCATATGAATAATGTAAACCAGGCGCTGCTAAGTCTAATGTTATGTATTTGATAACCTCGATTATAACTAGGATTAAGAACAAAATGTAACCAACGGTGTACTAATGATGACGACAATAAATAAATAAAGCGGAAGCTTAGGCTACTGTCAATTTTTTCATGTATTTCAGAAATAACACACAACCCTATTATTTTTTTTTTGTTTATTTGTACGATACGTGTCCTTTATTTTCAACAAATTCAGCACTTTAAACTTAACATTAGTTCACGTTGGGATAACCAGATAAAAATGACAGCAAATTTCGAAGACAGTCAATAGCTAATATTTGGTATGGCCGCCATTTTGTCGGATTACCTAATAAATACGGTTTGGCATCGAATCAGACAGCTTTTACAGTGTTGCTATGTTGACTTTGACCAAACACTCTTGATGTCCGTTGCATAAACCATTGCAGCCAATATTCCCCAAAGATTTTCATTGGGATTGCAATCCGAACTGCAAGCTGACCAGTCCAGTAGCGATATGTTTTTGTCAACAAACCACGATCTGGATTGCTGGTAGACGTAAATAGATGCATTGTCCTGCTGAAAAACGATATCGTCATTCACGTCGTTTTCAATATAACCTATTGAATAACTTTCAAATGCCCCAGGTACATGGTGGAATGCATCCGGGTTGAAATGAAACAAATCGGAAGCTTTTCATGGCAAGAGAAGGCACCCCAAACTATCGAAGTTCCGCCCCCACAGCTTTGCTTCGATCACACAACACCATCTTGATTCAAATCACGCCAGTAGCAGCTGAAACAGTCCAGTCCGTTGTTGTTTGTGACAGTTAGTGTCAAAAAACGCAACATTTCGCCAGTCAGCCTTCCAATCCATGTACTTCCGGGCAAATTTGAGCCGGTTTGGCTTATAAATGAGGTTAAGCTTTGGCTTTCCATGCAGTTCCTTCCATTTGATGTTCGGCGATTCATTCGCAATTCGAGCAATTGTTCGGAGAGTCACAGGAACATCTAGTTTTTGCTTTATTTGAGAGCAGGACAGCCGATTCTGTGTGGCTTCATGTCTGATTTGGCCTTTAAGCCTCAAAGAATCTTTAGTGCGGTCTGTGGTAGGAGGTTTAACGCCATATTTAGAACCATTTTCGATGAAATTCCGTACTGCTTTTTCGCTTCGACAAATTTTTCGTGTGATTAAGATATTAGAGTGACCTTCCACCTTGAACAATACAATACGCCATTTTGTCTCGGTCAGATGAGTATCTTTTTCCATTCCTGATATTTTAACATTTATCATCAATCAACGCACATCTTAAGTTATACAATTGGCGTACCTTACAGATGGTAAATTGTTTTACCAATACGTGTTATGATCTGCTGGAAAGTGACATTTAAACGAAAAGAAAGGCTTCTTGTGTAACTCAACTTAACGAATGTCTAGGATTAAAACGTTGTTTGAATGTTTACACTCACCGTTATCGATTTGATATGTGTGAGCGTGCAAACTGCTTCCTTCTCATGGAAGTGGTTCAAATACACTACCACAACGATCAAAGATATCCCAATTGAAAACATGTTTCAGATATTTTTAAGACATTTTAAAAAATCATAGGACTCGACCAAACGAATGTCCATCACTGTATGTGACACTAAACATGTTCAAAAAGTCAAGTAGTTGGTTTGACTACAAGTGAGCAATAACCATGATTGCCGGGAATTGGTCCGCTGCCGAAGTAGTGCTACATCCTGTCAGGCTTTAGTTTCAGCTTTTATTGTGCCAAAAATGTTTAGTTGAATTGGAGCGTAAAGATAGCAGATAAATTGGAGTTTTTCTGCACGATGAGTCAAAAGTAGGGGATAAGGCTGAAGTAGTTATCTACTTTAGCGTGTTCTTAAAATGCATCATACTATGTAACTTGACGAAAAGGGCGTTAAATTGAATTGATTTTCTCTTGTCTTTGAATTGATCTTAACGTATGGGTTGGTCTCAGGCAAAAACTGACTTTTTTTAGTACTACATGTATCGTTACTCGAAATTGTCAAGGATCGTTTGCTCCACTGTAGCATCCCTTGGTTAGCAATTTCAGCGTTGTTTGTTTTGTTTTGTTTGTGATTTTTAGTCAACAAAATCGTGAAGTGATAATTAACCTAACCTACCCAAGTAACACATCTTACTGATTTTATGTTGAGTAAGCTTCTTTATAACCAAATCTAGTCATACAAAAGTATTGTCAACCGTTATAAAACTTGTGTGTTGCTTGGGTATAAATCATATGGAAAAAGGACTCCCTCCAGTTTCACCTTAAGATCCAATTGTAGATTAAAATCTGAATTTGCAACCCATCATTGAAACCCTTTCGAAGTTACCGTGGCTGCCCTTTTCTGAACACATCCCATCGGAGTCAACCGCCATTGCTAGACGACGGTGGTGGTGGTTGTTGGCGTTCTGTGAGAGAACCGAGAAAAACTACCAAGAGAAACGCCAGCTAACATTGAGATGGGGTCGCATCAAATACTTTGCTCCACTATCAGAGCAGGTACTTAGCAACGAGCCCACGCTACACTATGGCCGCGGCACCGTTCCAACAGTATCTGGTCCGTGTTTTTCCCTATCGTCAAATGTCGTCTTCTAGTTCATAGCGCGGCCACCATCATTGAATCGTCGTGCTCTCGAGGATATGGAATGTATAAATAAAGGAAAACCATTTTTCACATTGCCATTCGAAAGGATCGATCTGTGCTGTGGTTACTAACGTTGTAATTGTTTGTCGAAATGTTTAGTGAAGCTTGACGTGAAAATTTATGGTTACAATTGAGAATCATAGCTCTACATCTTGAGATCAATAAATGTGTGATGAGTGTTAGTATTATCAAACGCCAGAAATCTGTTCGAAGATACGCAGCTTCCGGCAAGGGAGCCTAGACCACGATGATAGCAGCTATTTCGCCATATTGTGAAATTGCTTGTTCCTTTGTTACTGTTAGTGCATCGAAGTAAAAAATAGTTTATTGTGTTGCAAAAACGTTGCAGTTTCGCATAAAGAAAGTGTGATATGGATGTACTGCTTCCTACGATTACCGTTATTGCGTCTTAAAATCCAAGTAAAGTCTCTGTTGAAACATTTACCTCAATCAACTGAAATTATGATAAATAAGCAATTTTATTATCAAACAGTAGAAGTAGACTGCTTAACTCCTCTTTTCCACACTGATGTTTACTTGAAATGACGGTTTTTATACAGTTATATTTATAAATTAAAATAGGGAAAGCATAAAAATTCGGAATTTCGTGTTCAACTTTCTTTTTTTTTCATTTCGCCATGTTTATTAACGACCAACAGAGGAGCACTGCTTTAGGATCACATATTCTGTTAATAGTTAATAGTCATTTATCTAAGAAGTTTAACCTTGAGGTGTCACTAAATACAAACTGTGGTTTTTGTCAATAATTGACCCTAAAGTGTATCTTACCTTCAAGCAGAAATACAGAAGGATCCTTTTTTTAACAATGAACTAATGTCTTTCTATGAAAACTGAATGATACATACTTAATCTAAGGAGTGTATCGAAAATAAGCTATCCACAAACTTTCTTTCAAATTATGTTGAAAACCGATATTTTATTCATACAAAAAATTGATCCTTTATTGTACGAGGTTAAACTTGAACATAATGAAGACCGGATGAAATTCAAGTTATTCCTTCACGAATTTTCGAACTTTGGATCGAATGCTCTTCATCAAGTTCCAGACAAGTGTTGCATCGCATTTTTTGGACGCTTGAGTCTAAATTTTTTTTGAACTCCTGCATGTTCCCAGCTGCCTTACCAGTCTTCTTGAAGACCCTCTTCACGATTGCCCAGTAACGTTCGATGGGTCGAAGCTGAGGGCAATTTGGTGGATTGATATTTTTCTCAACGAAATCTATACCCTTTTCCGCAAACCAATTGAGAGTGGTTTTGGCATAGTGAGCCGACGCTAAATCCGGCCAAAACAGTGGAGGTGTACTATGCTTCTTATATAAAGGCAACAATCTCTTCTGGAGACACTCAGATCGATAGATTTCCGCATTTATAGTTCCGGTAGTGTAAAAAATGGTTGACTTCAAACCACAGGAACATATTGCTTGCCATACCAGTACCTTTCGACCGAATTTCTCCATTTGAATCGACCTGTCCGCATCGCTCACATCCTCCCCAACGACGGCAGTAAAGTATTGTGGACCTGGTAGGGTTTTTGAGTCCTCCTTTACATAGGTCTCATCGTCCATCAAAACGCATGCATCCGGACGCTGCAAAAGACGCGAATACAATTTCCGGGCTCTTGTTGCTGCTCGCTTCTTCTGTTCTGCACTTTGTTTCGAGATTTTCTGCTTCTTGTAGGTCTTCAGGTGGTTTCGCCTCTTGATACGTTGGATCATTCCGACACTCGCTCCTGCTTTTTTGGCCAAATCACGTATTGACAATGATTTGTTCTTCATGATTAGAGATACCACTTTCTGCTCCAGTTTCGGGTTGGACGAACCGGCTTTCTGCCTCTTCCTGGTAGCTCATCCAAAGAATAGTGTTCCCCAAACTTATTAATGATGGTTTTAACACTCGCATGATGAATTCCAAACCGCTTCGCCAATTTTCGCATAGTAATACCCTTCTCACTTAGCCATGTGTCCAGAACCTTAATTTTCACTTCCTTTTCAACAAGCGACATTTTGAAAACGCAGAATTTGAACCGCACAAACGAGTAAACAAAAGAAAGCTGACAGTCAAACGCACAGCATGCAGTGTTCAGGGCATAAAAAACCATCACAAATACATGCGTACAACGCAAATGTATGTGGATAGCTTATATTCGATACACTCCTTATGTGAATATTTTGTTTTTCTTTTTTTTATAAGCGATATTTCTGCTGTTTGATCTGTCACCCTAGTCACTTAACCCCTCCAGGCCTAAAGGGTCATATACGACCTCAAACGGAAAATGGCTGTATAAAATCACAGTCTGAACAAAGGTCAACCCTTTTTTCTGGGAAAAAAAAATGAGTTTAAATCCTAATTGACGACCCAGAACATCCTGAATATGATGAAGTTTAGGAAGAAAAAATAAATTCCTTTTTAAAAGTGTAAAGCGTTGTTTTAGAATATGGTAAATATGTATACGTATTATTATATTCTCGTTGGTAAAGGTTAAACATATTGGCATCAATCAGAACTTCAGATCTACAGTTGTAACAGTTTCTTTAAGGACTACATAAGGTAACGATATATATTCAAACATAGTGAATGAACCTTTTGGAAATTCAACAGTCATTATTTGATAATTTTGTGATGTTCTGTCCTGTCCTTGAGTTCAGAACTTAAGATATACAGTAGTAATTTGAGGTTTTTGGGCTATACAAAGCTACGCTACGTTTTGAACCATATTCATTGAGTATTTTCGAAAAACTTAAACTAAAACTAAATAATGAGATAAACTTGGATGATCTAGGACATCCAAAATGTCCTTGAGTTCAGAAAATAAGATCTGCAGTTGTAAAAGTAGGTTTTTGGAGTAAGCAAAGGGACAATATGTATTTAAACATATTCATTGAATAGTGTGAAAGATCAACAGACATAATGTGGAGATCTTGGGATATTCTAAGTCATCAAAACTGTCTTGAAGTTCAAAACATAAGATTTACAGTTGTAACAGTAATTGTTTGGGCTACATATGGTGCCAATATGTGTTTAAACATATTCAATGAATCTTCTGAAAGGTCAACAGTCATTATTTTATAACTTTGTGATCCTTTAGGTAATCCAAACTGTCTTGAAGTTAAGATATTGGAAATGTATGGTAGTAAATAATAGTAGCTTTTGGGCTATACAAAGTTGCGTCACGTATATAAGCATATGCAGTGAATATTTTTGAACGGTCTAGGTCATCCAAACTGGCTGGCGGTCAGATCTTAAGATTTAAAATTGTAACAGTAGTTTTTAGGCAATTCAAAGTAACAATAAATATTCAAACAAATTCGATTGTTAGAGGTCAACGATCATCATAAAGTAATGCGACAGGTTCTAGGTCATCCAAACTAACCTTAGGATCTGAAAATAAGACCTACAGTTGTAACAAAAGCTTTCTAGGCTATGAAAGGCCACGATGTGTATTGAAACATAATCTTTGAATATGTTGGAAAAAAAAACAAACATTATGAGACAATCTTCGGATTACCTAAAACATCTCAAACAATATTTTTTAAAAAATATTTTTCTTTTCAATCATTTCTATGTTATTTAGTACCAAATCAATCAGAATACGCTGAAGTGTTTGGAAAAAAATAGGGCCTTAAAGCGTTAAACACCTTTAGGGTATTTTGGATATGGAGTCAGTCGTATGGATAGTCACCTCTACGCAGGAGCCACCCTCATGAGTGAGTTAAGTACACTCAAACCTCTTTTTATGAGTTTTTTGGTTTTGTATACGAATCAATCAATTTACACAACTTAGTTTATCAACCTGATCCCAAATAACGAGCTTTGGCAATTTTAACTATCTACTACAACCAATTTTCAAACCTCTTATTCTGTATGTTCTTCCATCGAAGTACTTCACTGAAATATATTCAGTAATCTGATAACTTGATTATTTAGTTTCAACTCCCATTTAAGATCTCAACATAAATAGAAAGCCATTTCATTCCGTTGAGCCATACTTTTCTTCGAATAAACCACATGTACTCGAAAATACTCATGTTTTTGTTGCCTACAAGAGGCGATTGAAAAAGTTGCTGCCGACAATAATCAGACTCACTTGAGAAGTTTGGCGTTTAAAACACATTGCAGCCGTTCAGAAATTTTTTATCAATTGTAATAAAGATTGTACTCGAAAAAATTGCAACATTTTCTTTTGTGTATAGCATTTTATTACATGGGTAAAAATTGATGAAATTTTGGGTAAAACTAGTTTAGAGTGTAATGTTTACATGTAAATTTTATGACATCTGTCAAGTGGTTATCAAATGGGCTTCCAAGAAAGAACTATTTCGACAAAAAAAAATAATGGGCGCGGTCGTGAAAAATCCAGGCCAATCCCGCAGGTGGATCGCGAAACAGTTGGGAATCGACAATTCGACCATGTCCCTAGTGAATAAATCGTTCAAGGAGACCTAGACGACCCAGCGGCGAGCTGGCAGTAGAAGAAAACCAAAAACGAACGACCCCGTGAACGCAAGGAAGGTGAGGGATTACTGCAAGCGCAATCCGAACCATTCGATTCGGGACATGGCCAAGTAGGTCAATTCTTGCAGCAGATAATGAAGCGGCCGGATTTCATGTCTTCAAGGTAAGGAAAGCGACTAATAAAACCCATAAACAGAATACGGTGGCCAAATATCGCGCCAGGAAGCTGTACCGCGAGTGGTTGGTGCAGCCGAAATGCATCGTAATGAACGACGAGACGTACATTAAAGTGGACTCCAAGCAGATCTCCGGCCTGAAGTTTTTCGTCGGCAAGTCCCGCCTGGATGTTCCGGACAAGTTCCGGAAGAAAAAGGTCGACAAATTTGTCAAGGCAAGTGCAGCAAGCCTTACATAACAACATAACAACATAAAGAATAATGCCTCCAGGAGCGCCTGCTGCCCTTCCTCCGGTCTCACGAAGGTGGCACTCTGTTTTGGCCGGATCTGGCATCGTTCCATTACGCGAAACCGGTGATGGAGTTGTACGAAGCCAACGATGTTGTTTTTGTGCCGAAAGAGGTAAATCCGCAAAACATGCCAGAACTTCGCCCTATAGAAAATTCTGGGTGATTATGAAGGTCAAGCTCCGGAAATCTGGGAAGGTTTTCAAAAACTGCAAGGATTTGAAGAAAGAGTAGATGAAAGTGTGTAAGAAAGATTCCATAAAGACGTAACAGGTGAGCTAACGTAATTCCCACAATTCGGATTTCAATGACGACCTCTTTTCAAACTTAACCTGATCTGTCCAGGTATTCTTTTTTGAATTTTTTTGTTGTTGGAAAAGTGTGGAATAAATTGACAGTAAAAACACGTCCACGCGTGACAAAGGCCTACTTTGATCAAAAGATAAATCCTCCGACTTCGTAAAAAAAAGTTCGAACCTTTGAATATGAAAATAAGAATGCATGTTCTTGGTAGTTGATGGATCCAGTTTGTATTTCTGGAGGATCCAGTGATTTTTCATGGAAGGGCAGAGGTGTGCAATAAAGCAAGTATCACGTCAACACATTCCTAACTTTTCAAAATTTTACCTGCAGTTGGGTGGAGCCGGCACCGGATTGCCTTGGTCCTAGATCAACAGTGTGCACACATTGAGAATGTATGTTAGTCCCAAGCATTACTGTTGGTTCGTTGTGCTATTACAACTGAATAACGGAGTAGCAGCCTCGGGTGGTCAATCATGTTCAAGCTTTCGAAACATATTAGGAAGAATCAGTGACTCTTCCAAAGTACATAAGTCTGAAAAGAGAACAGAGGTTGTAAAAATACAGCAATGGCTATTCAAGGCAAACAATACTTACATCGGGTCTCTTCGTCGATTTTAAACCTTGCTAAATAATCGTCACCTGTTGATAATGTTAGATGCTAAATAATATCTTTCCCTGCTATAATGATTTTTGAAAATAGAAGAAAATGTTGAAAGAGTCGACGAAGAGAATCTTTCAGTTCATTGATGTTCTTCCATCAACTTCCCATCTTTTAAAATAAGGTGGCAAGGAACAGGTTCTTGCAACCTTATTTTTATAGAGGGGTATTCAATGAATAGAAATCACGAGCAAATTCCTTTAAGTTCTTCTTGAAAAAGCTTATATTTTGACATATAGGCCTGTTATGTCTACGACTTACAGACTTTTTCAGTGTCGAGTGCTCGACACAAAATCGAAGTCTGATTCACCCATATTCTAGCTCTGTATTGAATTGTTAGGACCTAATGCAATGTTTGCCTTATGTTGGTTAAAATTGAAAAGTACAAAAATCCAAGTTTTATGAACAGATAGACTTAAAGTTGAAACGTTCTTTCAAATGTGTAGAAATTCTCTTTATTTTTTGCCAATATTCTCAAATGAAGTCATGGTTCAAGCCACACAAACTGTTCATAA
Organism: Aedes koreicus; assembly: GCA_024533555.2. Lineage (NCBI taxonomy): Eukaryota > Metazoa > Arthropoda > Insecta > Diptera > Culicidae > Aedes > Aedes koreicus. The sequence continues at coordinate 69,604 of JAHHFK020004216.1, forward strand.
TGAATTATCTACACTATTCGAGTTTTCCTAAGAATAACATAAATTATCGATTCATATCCTGGATTAATAACTGACTCCACGGAACTTTATTTATGGTGAAAGTTTTAGAAATGCACAAACGGCTGCTATTATGGTCGTATTGCATCACCCCTCTGCAGTTTTGATGGCCTAAATCTCAGAAACCATGAAATTTCGTCAAACTTTTTTGAATCAGGGTGCAGCACGACTTCTTGTTATTATTGACTTGATTTAGCCTATACATGTTCAAATCATGTCCACTAGCGAATGAGTGCCTACTGTACAGCAAACGTGTGATTAAATTCTTAGGATGTGGAATATTTGTTCCTTCATGGATTTGTGCCTTCTAATATTTGATGTTGCGACGCAAATCAGCAGGGACATTTTAGCATGATTTAATATGTGAGAATGTCTTAAACGCAAAGCTTTGAGAACCCGAGGTTACGATTAATCGGATATCTTTGCGGGAATTACTGATAGTTCTGTGTTTAAACAACATTTGCTCTCCCAGATAACACGAAATGTTCATCTGTATGCATTTTTGCTTTAATGTGATAAATAATAATGTTGCCATTTCGGTGATTGAAAACTATTTAGGATACTACTATAGAATTGAAAAAGTGCAGCAGGTGGAGCCTATGAAACATTATTTAAGTTCGGCAATGGTCATAAACAAAAAAAATCTTGGGCTTCAGTAAAACAAACTATTGTCGGTTTTCAAAAAGGTATTCATGAACTAGGTTTGAACCATAAACCCTAAGCTTACTAGATTGGTCTTCTCACCACTCGACCATTTAAACATGTGAGAAATGAAACAATTAGAACCCCCTTAAACCATATGATCATTATTTAAATCAGCGCCAATTCGATAGCGGACATAGCTACTCATTTAAACATAAAAGAATTTAGGAGTAGGAAAGTTTAATTTAAAGGAATTGCTAAATATTGATGATCGGTCAGTTACACTTCAGTTTTGGCTAATACGTATACCATACAGGGTGTCTGCAAATTATCCATACAGACTATGTCGGCATGCCTCAACACAACCAAGCGGATTAAACTAAGCATACCTACATGGTTTAACATCTTGACCCGTTGTCTTTATACGCAGTAAGTTTGGTACAGTTGTGATTTCTAATTCATGCAAAGTGAAGCCGAATGAGTTGAAAAAGAGTTTTTCGAAAAAGAAAAACTGTTTCAGTGATTGGAAACAACCTGAATATGGCAAAATCTACAGTGAGTGACGCAATAAAACGATACAAAAAGCTTGGAACGCTAGATGACCGCGTAGGGAGAGGAAAAAAGCGCACCGTTCGGACTCCACAAATGCGCGAGGTAATCCGGCGACGAATCAAGCGAGTTAATCAAGCGAAATCCGAAAGTTGGCGAAATCACTGAAAATTTCAAAATCTTCCGTTGGAGCCATAGTTCACGACGAATTGAAGCTTCAGTCTCATAAACTGTGCAAGGATCACTACTTGAATGACACCATGAAAGCAAACCGGTTGAGAAAAGCTAAGGTTCTTCTGAACCGCTTATCCGAAGGTCAGTGCTGTTCACCGATGAAAAAATTTTACAATCGAGCAGCATCACAACCACCAAGATGATCGGCAGTTGTTTCCTGCTGCTTCCAAAAATCTTGGAAGTATTTCAAGGAGTTATCATCCCGCTTCTGTCATGGCTTATGCTGGAATAATTCATTCCGGCAAAACCGCTTTGATCTTCATCGACAAGGGGGTGAAAGTGATTCAAGTAGTATATCAGAAGCTACTTACTGACACAGTAGCTTCTTGTGCATCGGCAAAAATAAATGGATTTTTCAACAAGACTGGGCGCTTGCTCATGGAGCAAAAAATAACGAACGCATTTTCGAAAGATGAATGGCCTTCTAAATCACTGGATTTGAATCAGATGGACTATTCGGTATGGTCAAGAGCCTGCAGTACACCACATAAATCACTAGAACATTTAAAATCGTCTCTTTTAATGGTTTGGGAACAACTATCTGTCGAAGAACTCGCAGAAATCGTGGATACCTTCCCGAAACGTTTGAAGACGTGCATCTCAGCACAAGGCGGCCATTTTGAAATGAACAAATAGAACTGGTAATTTGCAAACATATTACTATAACAAACAATACATATTGACAACATATATTGACAACAATACATACATATTAACATACATATTGACAACAATAAAAGATAGTTTTAACACAATTTTGTTGTACGGATAATATTCGGACACCCTGTATGGTACTTATACATGGGATATGTTAAAACTCTTTAATATTTATGGGTGTAAAATGAGTAAAAAGGCAACGATTTGAAGGTTTCCACGCGCTATCAATAGTTCTATTGTAATGTGCTTGCTGTATACGAGCATTATTTGCTTATTTTTCCTTATAGTTTCTATTGAAAATTAATTAAATCATCAAACCAATTTTGCCAGCCTCCGATTTCAACCGATGGAAACATATATAAAATCGTTTATCCTGCGACATTTTACCAATCCCAGTGGCACACAATCAAATCCCACAAATAAATACAGAAACGGCATCGAGCAGTGCATTACTCATATTAAACCAACTGCACGCCAGTAAAACTGTACACACAACTAAAACAGTGCAATCCCAGACCTCACCGCCAAATGGTGTAATCAACGATGACGAGCACGACCTACGACAACGCGCCGCCAGTTTTTCGATCGAAGCGCACCCATTGCCTCCCCACACTCTACGACGACCTTGCCCATCTCCACCACCATCAATCCACTAGCAACGTGCCGGCCGGGATCACAGTGAGACAAAGACCAGACCGTCGCCGTCGTCGTTAGTTGGAAACTTTGCGACTGTGCACAGAGAGACTTGCCGCCCTTCAACGAGCGACAGCGACGACAACGACAAGGAAAAGAGAACGAAACTCAGATTACACTGAAATGTGCATTGTACAACGCGAGCGAGACCGGAAAGCTCTCGAACTGTCTGGTATCCCCTTCCAACTGGGCAGATGTCCTTGCGCGCCCACTCAACCTGCGACTGAACCGGCACCACCCACCTCCGTCGCTGGGTGAAATAAAACTATGTAAGCTCTTTTTCGCTCGTTATTTCTCTTGCTCTCGTAGGTATTCACTACGGAGTGAATACTCGTGTGTAGAGTGAATGGATGTGTAGTAGATACCTAAACCTACCTATCTACCTACTATAACGATCGGCGCATTAATGTGCCGGTAGTCTGGACTGTTCGTCTCGTCTGGCGTAAATCTTGTGGTTTCGCTGGCGATGTTCCTCTCTCCACTTTCATTAGCCATATTATTAGTCAACTGTCTATCGTTGCAATCGGATGCGCAACGAAAATCCAATAGACTGAATTTATCGAAAAAAAAATTCTTTTCCATTCATCTTTATCTCATCATTACCATTTTTATCATAACTTGTGTTTTCGTGATTTATTTATGAACATAAAATAATTTTAGAATTTTTACCTAATAGGTTATATATACTTTTCAAAAATTATTATTACTTATATTTCCAATTACCATTTTGATCCTGTCTTCTCCCCTTATGATCTAGAAGTATCTATTGCCTTGAATAAAAGAAGCTGCAACAGAATCTGTGGTAGGCTTTTGCACTTATTACTGAATGTATTTTTCATTTCCAAATGGACATTTGACTAAATCTGAGCTGATCTGATTCATGCAGCGCTGTGTGCCATTTGTCAAGTGTCTGATTTTACAGTTCAATCTTTGTCATTACTTAATCATAACTCACAATATCATTGTATTTGATAATATTGTTTTATTGATTTTACTTCATAGATGATTTAAACATTACTTATTGTTTCTCTATGTCCATTTGTCTTTAACTCCCTTTCAATTAAATCTTCCATGTTCTCCTAACTCAGGAGCACTAACTATTAGGCCAGCAAAAATAAAAGCGAATTGCTGTTATAAAATCAGCATCAAACAGCAAAAAGTGCCCATGGCAACAATAAACTAAAATGTATAAATGTTTTTGTACAGGCTCAATCGAATTAACTTTACAGAGCCAAGATTTCATATTTATATACATCAATTATCTTAAAACTAACGTCTTAGGTAGAAATGACGTTTATTTGTTTGCTTCCTTTAATATCGTAGTGGTATATGTTTTGGGAGATGAGCGTACTTCTGCTGAAATTATTAATTAAATGAGAATGGAAAATATTCCCTGCTTGTACACGATCTTCAGTGTCAGTCACTCACTTCGCTATTGTCAAATTGACAACATTGCCCAGGCTACGCCAACCAGCGTCTCCGTGCTGAAATGCTGAAAAAACAATTTTGCCTTTATTTTTCGTCATGTTGCTTCATGCTAAAATGTGTAGGTAAATATTGTGAAAAAACTTCTTTACGTGATATAACCACAATGGAACTGACTATTAGCTTCGGGTCTTGACAAAGAATCCCTACTAAGCCCTTGCGGCACGTCAAGCCGGCCGGTTGTTTTTGGATATGCTCAAAAACATTTTTCAGAAAATGGAGCCTAAGACCAAAAGTGATACTGTGGACTTGTACATCCATAATTCGTCCAAAACAAACGTAATGTCCTCTTATGTGGTGGCCAAACACAAAAAAAGGCTACTGCACAGAAAAAGCTGACAAAACTTGAACGGCTAGTGTCCATTGCTATAACGGGAGCAATGCGTCGCACTCCATAAAAATCGTTGGATTCAATTCTAAATCTGCTGACTTTGCACGAATACATGCATTTAGGAGCGGAAAAGAGTATGGTAAAACTCAAACTCATTTTGAAAACTTCCAAATCTGGAGACTTAGTCGGTCACTGGAGCATTTTCCAAAACATTTAAAATGAGCCAGTGATGTATATGAATGCAGACTGGGTGAAATGTGTGGAAAACTATGACATCCCTTACAACATATGCGAGACGGCACGTATAAATTGGGAAGTCGGAGGTCCCACTGTTCGTCAAGGTTCAATGAAATTCTTTACTGATGGTTCAAAAATTAGAACAAAAACGAAGCAGGAATCCTGGAGTAGAAATCTCAATAGCGGTGGGAAATTATACAACGGTGTTCAAAGCGGAAATTTTTGAACAAATAGATTTGCTAAATGTTTTTGTATTTTTACAGACAGCCAAGCGGCACTCAAAGCGTCGAGTAATTATAAATGCACATTCAAACTTGTCTGGGAATGCATTCTTTAACTGGGTTCCGGGACATTGTGGCATTGAAGGTAATGAAATGGCAGACGAGCTTGCTAAATAAGGTTCAAATTGGCCCAGAACCATTCTGCGGTATATCATACTATGCCTTGAAAATCCATTCACAAATTCTCGTGGAAGTGCAGTGGATTCCGCGGCTTCCAATAAAACAAGTATCACGTCAACATATTTCTACCCATTCCCTACTTGACCTGCATTCGGGCGAGGCCGGCGCCGGTATTGTCTTAGATTGGGATCACCAGTTTTTACACATTGAAGACTAACATACCCCAAACATCGTCTGTTGGTTCTCTGTGTAATAACAACTGTTTTGGCAACAACGGAGTAGCCAGCTCGGGCGGTCAATCATGCTATTGCTCATGCTCATGGGTTTTCGAATAGGAGAAGAGTAGGCTGTGCTTTTGAGCGAAGAAGACGCTTTTTTCCCGTCATAGTTAAAATTTTGGGAAAATTGAAAAATAATCGTGTTTTCGATCGAAATTCACATTAAAAATGTGCCAAAGTGCTCCCCAACGGGTTTTGCTCACTAGTGTTGAACAAATCTATTTATTTCCGATCGATTTTCAGAGGAACTTCCATAATCAAAAATAGTGCTTTTCCCCTCTGTCGTGCGTGAATTGATGAGGAGGATCCGAAAAAAACTGACGTCTAGGATCATGGTTCTCGGTGGCAGTGAAATGAAGTGCAATTTTTACGCTGATAAACGGCAAAAATTTGGTTTAAAAGATTGAAAGTATAAAGTTACGGTCGTTCGGAGTCGATTGGTGATATTTTTCATTTTTTTCCAATTCCTAAAATTGCACTATCTGATTCAAATGACAATATTTTGATTACCTTTTTTTTCCACAAAATGCTTCCCATAAAAAGCAATTTTCTATAAATGTAACAATTTATCATAAATTTTTTTAAATATACTTTTTCGAAGGACTTTCCATGAAAAGGTCAAATTTTTGTCATATTTTCCTTAAAGGATCTGTAGTTCATATGAATAAATATTTTTAAAAACTTTATAGTGCTAAGCATACCATACATAAGGTATGTAGAAACAAGCAGTAAAAAAATAAATTTAAATGATGAATAAGACTTGCTGAATTTAGAAAATCTTAAATTATTATTTTTTTTTAAACAGCTTTTCGGAAATTTTTAGATGAACGTTTAACAATTCAATTTGTTCTACAAAAATTCTTCAAATGCTTCTGTAAATGAATTTAACTGCTGTCACTTCAGATTGGTTCTCAAAAATGATCATTTTTGCAAGTGTGCAACTTTAAGATTGTAAATGATTTACCGCATTTTAATTGCTTTCGTGTTAAGTTATTGTCAATTTGTGTTCACTGACCGTGTGCACCATTTAGTAACCAATTTACGCGTAGCTACCAACCTGATATATTCGAGCATGCAATACTTGCTTAATGTGTGGCTACTATTTTTGCACCTCATTTAACAGCACCCGATGCGCTGACAAACTTTGATCACTTGTATGCCACAGTTGCCACTAGTTGTGATGGTGGCCATTTTGTGATTCTAGCGACCTTCGCTTTAATGATAAGGGGTTGTTCGAGTTAATTAAGTTAAGTGAGCAGCCTAGAAAAACCGTGTAATGACATCAGCACTAAGTAAAGATTGCCTTTTCCGGTGGTAGAAGTCCATCACACAGGTGGCCCCTGAATAACAATGAATGAATAACTAGGTTAGGTATAACGAAAAGGCGAGGCAGATATCAAGCATAATATTTGTTTTGGACTCAGGATAGGTTAGGTACAAAAATGTTAGCTGTAGGTGCAAGTGTTTGTATTTAGAAAATAGGATAAATACGGCAGGTGGCGAAGGTTTTCTTTCAGTCGAGTATTACCCAACAAACAACGATGTTGAATAACTGTTTCTTCAATCAAATTTGGAGAAGTTGTTCAGCTTTTTCTTCTAGCAAGTTGAATAACTTCTCCAAATTTGTTTGAACAAGCAGTTATTCGACACTGATGTTTGTTGGGTAGTACACGATACTGAAGAAGTCTGCACATTGTAGACGAAATATGCGTATCTGTCAAGATAAGCAATAAAGGTAGTTGGAATTAAATGGAAATTAGTAATCATTCTTCTTATTTTCTAGTTACAGGTATTCCACTAAACAGCTCACATTCTCCATAATTCAATGAATGAATGTTTAGGGGGGGTATAACAAAATCCTAACTACGCTATCTACGCTAAGTTCCCTGCACACTTATTGTTTCTCAGAGATTCTCGATCGAACTTCTTTAGACTTGAATTTGAGGTTAAATAAGGGCAAAGTTATGAAAAAAGCAGCATTTTTTCTGTTGGTTTAAATTATTTAGTTTAAAATTATGTTTGTTTTCCCAATAAAGTAAATAACCAACTGTCACTTAAAATAAGCTCTCAAAACTGAATATTGCATTGTATTTCCAATTAAAAAGCACACTTTGAATTTGTTCCTGAATTTTTTTTAATATTGTGAGAATTCGGTCCAAGTCAGCTCTCTAAAGTTTTTAAAAATAACCTAATCTTCCCAAACAAAACCATCATCATACTTTGTAAGTGACCCTAACAGCAACTTAACTGTTGGTAAAAATCGGTCCAAATCAACTCTCAAGCGTAAATAAAAATTAGCTTGTATTTCCAATGGAAAACCACCATCACACTTTGTGAGTGGTATTAAAAATATTTTACAATACGTTGTTTAAAGTAACTAATTTCAAAAAATCCTCTGTGGTTCAATAGGCAAATAAGAGATTAAAAAATAAAAACAAAAAGCACGTGGACTTTATCGAATACATAACAGTTTACAAAGTAAGGTAAACTATTTGAATATTTGCAATCATAAATTATGCGTTCGAGGAATGTAATTTAAAAATCAAGAGGATATTAAATCAAATTGTCTGAGTACTAGAAGACTAAACTAACATTTGATTATTTCCCATCCAGGATGCATTTCGATGAGCAAGTAGGCAACAACAGAAAAGATTTAAGCATTTTATTGGCTATTTTTACCAGGAAATTTATACAACATATTCAAAAGGAGATCGTGATCGTGAATATTTTGAGTATCATCCTGATTATTCGAGTGATATAAGCGTAGGTCAAATTAATGTGCATTGTTTGCTCTTAAAGACTGTACTCAAAAAAATGAGACACAATGATTAGCTTGTAACTTCTTAGCGTGTGAGTAAAGATTGATGAAATTTCGACTGAAACTACTTACCTTACCTATCAAACCAAGGCCAGTGTGGACTCTGCTGTACACAAAAGTTGTCTCCATTGTAATCGGTCCATGGCTGTACCTCGCCAGCCTCGCTGCCTGCGAAGAGTCCGCAGGTCGCCTTCTAATTGATCTATCCACCTTCCTCGTTGCGCGCCTCTTCTTCTTGTACCCGCCGGTTCGTTTTCGAGAACCATTTTAACAGGGCTGTCGTCCGACATTCTTACGACATGCCCAGCCCATCGTATTCTACCGATTTTTGCGATGTGTACGATGGGAGGTTCTCCCAGCAACTGGTGCAATTCGTGGTTCATTAGCCTCCCCCACGTTCCGTCTTCCATCTGCACTCCACCGTAGATCGTACGCAACACCTTCCGTTCAAAGACACCATGGGCACCTTGGCCCTCCACTAGCAATGTCCATGTTTCGTGGCCGTGAAGAACTACCGGTCTAATTAATGTCTTGTAGATGATCAACTTTGTAGTTTGGTGAACTTTGTTCGATCTTAGCGTCCTTCGGAGTACAAAATAGACACTATTGCCAGCCATAATGCGCCTTTGTATTTCTCTGCTGGTGTCGTTATCGGTGGTCTGAGACCAATACATGCAAGCGTCCTTTAGAAAAATAAGAATGAGCTGAAAGAAGAGAAAATAAATACAATCAAACACATCTTTTGCCAACTTGCGTATGTTTTATTTTCAGGAGACATAATTTTAAACGAAATCTTTGTTTACGTCCTCGACTTTTTACAAACATGAATTACGTCTCGTGTAAAATTCATAATTTTTAAAGTGTGTAGCACCTCCACTATTCACTATATTTTGTGTAGCTTGTGCTAACGTAAGAACTTCTACTACACTCGAAAGACACGACGCTAGACAGGACATAACAATTATTGTTCTTACAAAACGTTAAAAAAGTTTAAATTTACCTTTTTAGTGGACCGGTTTTGGGCTAGATGTTGCCCATCTACAGGGCGATAACCAAGGTGGGCAACATTTAGTCCGAAACCGGTTGACTAAGGTATGCGCACAGCAAAATCTAGCCAAAGAAAAACAGGGGGTGCGACTCTATCTCCGATGCAGGATTTTTTTTTGTTTTGCTTTTGTGCGATGTGCGCACGCTTAGTAGATAGAAAGAAGATTTCAAAGATTTTGATGAAGATTTTAAAGATTTACTGCAAAAAGATGCAGCACGATGCAAGTTGATGGATTAAGATTCACAAGCTGAAACAAGATTTTTCAAAGATTGATACGCTAGCGTTAGATTTTTCGATCATCTTGAATCTGGATTTAGATGTGTCGCACCCTCAGAAGAAAAACAAGCAGTATAACATTATTTCTATTTATTTCTTAATCCGAAAAAAAAATCATCGTAACAAAGGGTTAATTTATAACTCATTCACATAAAAATATTATTGCTCGGACTTGTTATATCCGCATGCTCTAACTTTACGTTCGATACCACCCATTAAGTTTTGCACAGTGTCCTCAGTCTAGTTTCTGAAAGCATTTTTCCACTTTTTAGCAAATTGTTTCTCATTATTTGCCTCTCCTTTTGATTTCCTAAGGTTTCGCTTCACAATGGCCCTATATCTTTCAATTGGACGAAGTTCTGGGGTGTTTGGAGGATTATAGTCCTTTGGTACAATGTTGACGTTGTTTCCTGCATACCACTCCTGAGCCGCTTCAGCATAATGGCAAGACGCCAAATCAAGCCAAAGCAACACAGAACTCGTGTGCTTCTGGATGAATGGTAGTAGCCGTTGTTGCAGACACTTGGAGACGGAAACTTGTTGGTTCATCATACCTGTAATTATGAAGATTATGCTCTTCAAACCACAACTACAAATAGCCTGCCAAACCATGTACTTTTTAAAGAACCTCGACAACTTTTTGGCCTTGAAATGATCGCAAACCTTGCCACGTTGTAATGCGGTATAAAACTCAGGACCAGAAAGCTGCTTGAAGTCTGCTTTTTCGTTTGTTTCATCGGGGCGACCCCGGCGTAGTGGTTAATATCTATACCTCTCACGCCAAAGTCGCGAGTTCGAATCTCACCTCCGTAAAAGTTACGAAAATACCCAAAAAGGTATTTGAGTGACTACGACGGGAGATGAACCAGCCTAGGGCTGAAAATCTCGATAATCAAGAAACTATCACCGTTTGTTTCATCATCCATAACCACGCAGTCAAATTTTGTCAGCAATTTGTCGTACAGCTTACGCGCTCTTGTTTTCGAACTGGTATTCTGCTTCTCGTTCCTGTTTAGGGATTTTATTACCTTGAACGAAAGCCACCTTCTTCACTTTTTGAAAGACATAATACGATGTTTTGACCTTTTTAGCCACATTTCGGAAGGAAAGGTTCGAATTTTGCTTAATCAGCCGAAGCACTGCATCTCGATGGGATTTAAAGTTGCCGTTCCGCTTGCCGCCAGATCCTGGTTTCCGATCGAGAGTCAACCGATCCCGGAAGCATTTCAAAACGCTACTTACTGTTGAACGAGGGACTCCGAGTGATTTTGCAATGTCAGATTTTCTACACTTTTGTGCAAAAAAATGTCACGCTCTTGTTGTTCTTTCGACTCCATTTTTTATACAATGCTTGTGTGACAGCAAACCGTAAGTCAAAAGGTTCACACACACATTGCGATACATCTTTATATTGACGAATAAAAAAGATGTGGTTAATAAACCATGGCTGGATTTTGCTGTGCGCAAATTTAAACCATTTTTACGTTTTGCAACAATAAGTGTTGTTTCCTGTCTTGCGTCACGTCTCCATTATTATCCATTATCCATTATCTCTGTTATCATCCATTTATTATTCCACCATTTCTCGTGTCTGTTTTTAAATCTGCTAAAAGTCTGACATCCGGAATTATCATGGTATAGCTTTTATATCCTGCAATCCAAAACTTTTTGAAAAAAAATGATTAATTAAAAATTATTCAACTAACTCAAAAAAAAAAGAATCACTATGGATTCTTGAATGGATATTTTAATCGTTCTAGAGCAACAAATTTACACGAATTCGTAAATTATTGATTAGTAGCAATAAATTATGGGAACCATGTAGAAGTTTTGAACATAGGTTTTAGCAAAGCATTTGACCGTGTTGAAAACCCCCTGCTTCTTTGTAAATTAACAAAAAAACAACTAGGAATCCAACCGCAATAAAATCGTTAAGTTTAAAAGGGAGAAATCCACGCCTATTGATACCACTCCAGGAGCCTCACAAGGATCTCATTTAGGTTCTCTTCTTTTTATTCTTTATATTAATGACCTTTGTTTTCGGCTAGTGACTTAGAATTTAGAAGAAATGAAACTATTGATAGAAATAAAAAATCAGAATACATAAACTTTTTTACAAGCGAGATTCTGTTTCTTCACACTTGGTGTAATAGAAGTCTACTGCAATAAAATATCAAAAAAAGCAACTCAATTGTCATTAGCAGAAAATGAAGTATACTCAAAAAAATAATAACACTACACGGAAAAAAATCCGTGTCCAGATCCGTGAACTACAGTCATGAATTCGAGAACAAGCAAAAATACACCGTGAATTGAATAACTCTATCAGAGACTAGATCACGTTTTTAGGTTACATATCCTGAAAACGTGAACTAGTTCACGGTCCGTTTTCAGTTTTCTGTGAAATGATTTTCTCGTTATGTTAAGTATACTTTTGCCTTAAACTATGATGGCAGGTGAAAGTTCTTTCTTGTCATTATCATTAGAAGATAGAAACTGTGTTAGGCAAAAGAAAACTGAGAGGGTTCTCATAAAACTAATATCCACATCATGTATTCACAATGATTGAATTTTTCTTCAATGTTTTTCACGTGAATTGTTGGATTTAAGAGGACTTAAGAATGTACCGGGTTTTGATAGACTTCTGTAGTTTACTTTTAATTCAAAGTCCCTAGCCCCCGCTTGCAAAGACATGTATAGACATGTATAGAAGAACAAATTTATTCAATAGCATTGAACAATTAGTGCAAAAGTTCCAAAACAGTTTAATCATCAGAAATTTCTCCTGCAATGTTATTTCCACCAACTCACTCATAATTGCATTTGAGTGGTTAAACGCGGCACAACAACCTTAACTATCATTAAGTAAAATTGTTGCACAAGAATCCATATCAGTTAATTCCTTAAAAACAAGCTACCGTCTGCTATCGGGCCCGGGTGCCAAGTAGCATCACTTGGGGAATGTCCATTGGAACGATGAGCATTCCAGCAGCCATCAATCATTATGATCATCAACTGAGTTGCAGCAAACGGGCGACGCAACACAAAACTTGTACTAATTAATCAAATATCCGGACTGATCGCAAGAATTCGCTTTAATTCAAAGATATATATCCCTTTCCACGTTTTATTCGTCTTTTTCCAGACAGCAAAGTGCAATGCCACTGCTCACCTTTCTGGACTGTATGAACCACCATCATCACAACCACGGACAACTGTCCGGTCAGACCCAAGGTAAGTGTCATTAAAATTCTATTATAAAATATCCGCAAATGACTATCGCATTTCGGCAACTTTCTGACGGCGGTCGGTCGGCTCGTTACTCTTTTATTACGTGTGCAGCTCAGGCCAAGAAGTCCGCCCTTCACTGTTGGCTCTGTTGCTTAACTTGCTTACTCGACTATACCAGTCCTGTGTTCTGCTGCAACCTTCGGCAAGGGTTTGCATCCAATTAAGGCGCCAACCTGGTCAATAGCAGCGCGTGCAGGGAGAGCACTTGGCACACAGGTGGAGAGTTTATGTGCATATTGCGCTGTTGGGTGCCATGTCATGGGAATGCGCACGATAAATTAAGATGGGCGGTTGAACTCTCCGAGACGACCAACCGCGGGAACAATAGCGAACATACCTTCATTTCATGAGCAAAGATTTATGATCGTTTTAATAGAAACTTCGTTGGGTGTCGATTATGGAGACCTTTATTTTAAGTCGAGCATTTTAGTACGGGTCTTTTTTAATACTTTATCGACATTTCCAGCTTGTTGCTTACAGCCAATTAGCTTATTGCCTGGTTTTAAGGTAGTGTTGTAAATGAATTTTCATTCTTTTTTTTTGGCATTCCAAACTTATTGCTCATCACCATTAGCTGATTTTCGGATTCTAACTTAGTGTTTGAGACTTCCTCTTTTTTTGGCATTTCATTGCTTAGCAGTAGCAGCTTATTGATGAGCTGATTAATTGACAGCTGGCATTGAACAATATAATTGTTTCAAGTAGTAATATCCTATGCACAGGGAGTCGATAAATTTTCCTTGACAAATTTTTCCTAGATCAGGCCTAACTCAGGAATCTAACTCAACCAGCTCCATCATAGTGTTGTTTTGTATCTGCGCATTTATCGACTGAACTAAGGGTAACATTTCCATGGTTCACTATTCAGAATCAGCAATCGCGCTTTTCTACTTGGAGATTATAACCTGTCCAGATATGTTTGGAAGATCGAGGGCAACGACCATTCCTCAATACATGTTTCGCAATCACATTTCCCTGCGCCTTGAGCAGCATTACTTGATGGATTCACTCTGCATGGTCTTACTCAAATCAACAACCCAAAGAACCGTTACAGTCGCACTTTGGATCTGGCATTGGTGAATTATACGACGCTTGAAAGATGCACGATTTCAGAAGCTGTAGAACATTTATCTATTCACGATGACAACCACCCTCCCTTTGTAGACGAAATTGATGTGTTCAGGGGAATAGATTTTAGTGATTTTTCCAATGTAGATTCCAAGAAATGCTAGAGATACAAAATCGCAGAGATTGGGCGCAAATAAGCTCCACCGCTGATGTTGACTATGCTGTTGAATGCTTTACTAGTATAATGAATAGTGTTATTACTAATCATGTTCCCCTACGTAGACTCAATCCCAAACCAGTTTGGGGCTATTTACACCTGCGGCATTTGAAGCAACAAAGAGCTAGAGCATTCAGTAATTACTGTAAATCCTGCCCTTTTACTGAGCAAATTTTCAATCGAGCCATTCAAAGATACCGAACTTACAATCGCTTTTTGTACAAACGCTACACGCTCAGTACGCAAGATAATTAAAGAAGAAATCCAAGGAGTTTTTGGAAGCTTGTTAACACCAAACGAAAGGATTACGGACTACAGGTTGAGAATTTTTTGGGAAATGATTTGGCCAGTTCTACATTGGATAAGTTGAAGCTGTATATTCCGACCTTAAAGCTGCATTTAATCGTATCTTGATCTTATCATGGGATCTTGTTTGAACGTCTAGAAAGACTCGGCGTTTCTAGAAACTTGACCTGCTGGTTCAAATCTCATCTTACGGACCGTACGCTTTTTGTGAATATTTGACGTGAATCATCTGAAACATTTACCATTCTATCAGGCGTATCACAAGGAAGCAACTTAGGGCCTCTTTTGTTTTCCAAATTCATCAATGAGCTATCATACCTACTGCCCCCAGGATGTTGTTCATTTTATGCAGTTGATGTCAAAATCTACATGGTGATGAAATGTTTTGAGGACTGTCTCAAATTACAAGAGTTAATTGATCTGTGTACCAGAAATATGTTTACTTTGAGAATCCACAAAAATTAAGACTGATAATACATGACTATAATATTGCTGAGCAACCTCTTGAACGTTGTCCAGAAAGAACGGGATTTGGGAGCTATCCTTGACCCAGTGCAAACCTACCGATTGCATTTCAACGACAAAATTTGCAGAGCTAACTGACAGCTGGGATTAATTTTCAAAATAGCAAACGAATTCCGCGATCCTCTCTGCCTACGGTCTCTTTACTGCGAACTGGTGCGATCGATCTTAAAATCGAATGCTGTGGTTTGGTGCCCGTACCAGTCATGTTGGATTGATAAGATCAAAACAATTCAATGAAAATTTATAATATCTCCCATAATACGAAGATCGATGTAGGCTACTGCGCACAGAAACTTTGGAGTAACGAAGAAAATTCACGCACGCTGTATTTGTGGCTAAAATTCTTTTGGGAAATACAGATTTGTCCTTGCACAGCTGACCATCTATGCACCAGACCAAAATCTTCGCCAACAAATGTTTCTGCCTCTGGAATCTCGTCATGTTAAGTATGGTCAGCATGATCCAATACGCTTCATGTCAGCTAGCTTCAACCAGTCGTTTATGTTGTATGTTTTCAACACTTCTGCTGCAATATTCATGCAATCTTTCGGAAAGGCACTGAAAAGAAATTGGGATGTTTTCTGGTGTTCTCTTGTATCGTCATGGGAAGAATGAGTTCATGGTTTTACTCACTTCTCACCCAAACGATAAATGTTTAATTTTTTATGTATGTTTATACTAAGTATTCTGTTTAGGTTGTGGTTGATAATTAACTGGTAGTCAGATGAAGTAAATAAACTAATAAACAAATATTTTTTTCTGTGACGACGTCCTTCATATCGAACAGTCAGATAATTGTCATGACCAAAACATCCACCCTTTTCGATAATGGCGCAATTAAATTCATTTAATACACCATGAGCAAATCAAGTATTTTGGTTATTCATTCCATATAATACATGAATAAATAACAACATAAATTGCCGCAAAAATGACAAGTACACTCATAGTCGTTTCCATTGGATTGAAAGAAGTCTAAAAGTGAATTGCGGCGTATCCCGCCAGTATCACACCTGATATTTGTGCCTTGATATAAACATCCAACGACGTGGCAGTAAAATAAATGAGTAGAATGTGTGATACTTCACTACTGGTCAATTTTTTGGTCTCACGTGCTGGTATATAGCTTGAGATAAGCCCTCTCAACATCGAGTAGGTGTAAATTATGACCGTTAAGAGGAAAGTAATATATGTTAAACTTATTTTTTTTAATTGATGAGCCATCATTTGAGGTTTGGGAACAGATAATAGTCGGAGGGAGCCAAATCGGGGGAATACGGTGGATGCGGAAGCAATTGGAGCCATAAGTCCTTGATTTTAGCCGTGGTTGTAATGCGCCGGTGCATTGTCTTGCAAAAACAAAATTGTTTTTATCTTCATGTGAGGCCGTTTTGCAGCGATTTAGGGCCTTCAATCGCTCCAATAATGCACAGTAATGCTCGCCGTTGATCGATTTATTCTTTTCGAGGTAGTTCACGAAGAGTATGCCATGACAATCCTAGAAAACCGATGCCCAAATCTTTCCGACCTATTGAGCCTCCCTAGGCCGCTTCGGAGCACTCGTGCCGGCTTCAGTCCATTGCCAGCCACTCACTCTGTTCGCTGGTGTGTTATCAGAAAAACAATCTTATTGCAGCACCGATGCGCTATAACAACCATGACCCAGTGCAGACCACGCACTGGGTCATGGTTGTTTATATCTTATAAGATAAAAAATAAAAAATAAAAGGTGAAAGTCATCTTCTTCAAAGCTAACACAGAAACTTGAATGAGGACCATACTAATAAATGGTTGCACTTCCATTCACTCATCTATACTTAAAGCACCACTGTTTACAAATAAGCATTTTTTAATCCGGTCTCAAACTAACAAAGTTTGCAAAATATCGTACGCACAAAAAATAACAACCGGCACGAGGGTCAGTCATTCTGAAGTTTGGTATAACTTCATTATTTTGAGAATTTTCAAACATACACAGATAAAAGGAAATATTGAATTTTCTGCGTTATCTAATGCACATAAAGAGAATGCTAGATTTGGCAGAAAATAATGGGATTCTTCAGGTAAATTTAAGCCAGATAACGCCTGAATGTAGCCTGTTGTATGAAAGATTGCAAACATTGTTGTATGGAGCATGAAAGATTGCAAACAATTTCGTTGTTTACGTCTCCTTTGGCTCAAGGGAAATTTTACGCGCCTGTTAAAATTAATTTTTATTTTCTGTGTAGCAAAAACACAACCAACACGCCGGTTTCGCAGCACACCCACCTTCTCCGTTACTCCAGAGATAAGTTTCTAATCGCATAAACATGCAGGAGCCTCTTTACCACATTTGTTTAAAACAAAACCATCTAGTGCATCGCAAACATATAAACTCTCATAAAAATCAGAGTTCATTAAATAGTTATAGAAGTTCACATACTTACGAAACTGTATACATTTACACGCGATAGATGAATAAAGGTTTATAACATTAAGGAGTTATTTAAACTTTGCTCGCTCTTTAGGTGCTTGCCAAACAAACAGAAGCACGGTTCATTTAACTTACAATATATACTACTTCATTTCTCTTACAATATATAATTCACTAGTTTTCTAAATTTCATTTATATAAGTTTTTTGAGACGTTACTGCACCCCTTTAAACGCTATCCGTGACAAATACTGCAATTGATTAATTAAATAACTTTTAAACTTTCATACATCCTTTGAATTTGCGTCTGCTCTTTGAAACGCCTGCACTGCGCCTTTACACTTAAAACTCCCTATAACGCTGAGAGAAATATGATAAAACGCTTTAAGCCGAGCACCAGAATTCCTAATCCAGTCGAATCGAATGAAACCAATCTACGCAAGCGCCCCAATTTGTTCCACTAATAGGCGGTTCCGCCGTGGCGGCAGCATTGAATTCACCAGTAGAGGTTCTCTTTTTTTGTATGTATAGCAATTTTTATTTGCACTATTGTATCCTGTATGTGATATGATATACCCTCTTGATGTACGTACATGTGTACATGACTTTCAAAATTTATGTGTGCAAAAATTTAAACCACCGCGAAATTTCCTGTCCGTTCAATCTGCAAACTACGTAAATGAAGTTCTTCCTTTCTCACACCTAAACTTCGTAAGCGGTTTGTAAAACAAATTTAGAAGAACACCTGAGCGTGGAAGTTGGGTACCCACTGAGGAAATAGTTCATAAATAAAAAAATAAAAAACAGAAGGTAAATGAAGTTTCTGTATCTAATGCTTCGAGCGCGCTTCGCACGCGTCGAACTCTTGGACACCGGGAGGTGAAGGTCAACCATTTCATTGTTCGCCAGTTTCGAATGCGCCATACCCGCAAATTTCGATTCTCGCATTCTAAAAGAATGGCGTTGGGGCTGCAATCCGACTCATGCTGAACCTACCGGATTGCTAGAGCTGAGGTACAAGGAACAGCAGAACCAAGCCTCTACTCATACGTTGAGTGTAGTACAGTGCTTGTTTGCGAGTGCCCACAGGGGGAAAGGAAGCACTCAGAATCAATTATGATTCTGACCTCGTAGGACTAACGTGAGCGCGCAGAGTTCACGCTCTGAACTACGACAGACAATAAGATGAATGACCAATCACATAATGACGGTGGACAGCAGCAGCAGCAGGAGCATCGCACAGTGGTTCTGAATTAGATCAAAAATAGCTACCATTGTCTGTGTATTTACGGAAAATGGTAATTTTTAAATATATGGGTTTGACATTATATTTGAAGCAATTTAACTCCTAGAATCAATTTATCATTAAAATTTTAATTTAAGTAATGGTTTGTGGGATTTTTTAAGAGTGAGACATCAGTTTATGCAATTGCTCTTTTATCAGCTGAAATGGTTTTTTGTGGGCTTATCAGGTGCCATTTAATGACTGCTGGTATAAGTAAAATCATTTCATTTATAAATATATTTATGGTTATTCAATTCAATGCAATATTGATAAAGTCTGTATCCACATTAATCTGAACACCTTCTAACCACTGTAACTTTTGATATATTGCGTAGGAGTAGGAGTAAAAACCCGAATTAATCCACCGATGGTGGGACTGAACCCTTCTTACACTTCACCAGAATTACGAACTCAAATGTGCCCAATATGGTACTGGGTACTTAGTTTCATAAAAGGGGGTGACCCAGGCGTAGTGGTTAGCATCCATACCTCTCACGCCAAAGTCACGAGTTCAAATCTCACCCCGGACAAGATACGAAAATACCCAAAAGGTACTTATTTGTGAGTGACTACGACGGGAAATGAATCAGGCCAGGGCTGAAAATCTCGATAAAGAACTAAAAAAAAAACTAAAGTTTAATAAAAAAAACCCGCATTAATCCACCGATGGTGAGACTGAACCCTTCTTACACTTCACCAGAATTACGAACTCAAATGTGGCCAATATGGTACTGGATACATATTTTCATCAGAAATTCCAGAAAGATCCAGGAATATTCGATATGTCATACATTCAGTTTATAAAATGAACTTGTCAATCCTAAACGTATTGTTCATCGATGTGATTAAAATATTGCTATTAATAGTCTTTAACGACCTGTTTATGTTAGTTAAATAGAAGAGGAAATTACATAAATATTAGAAATTCCATATAATCAGTCCATAGAATGAATTATAAGACAATCCTAAGCGTCAACTTTGATTATAGATATTGATTCAAGATGCTTAACAAGTACATGTTCGTTGAAAATTGTGTAGTAATAGTAAATGGGGACTTTGTGTAATTTTCGAATATACTCGTTGCAGTTCAAAACCGGACCTCTCGAGCAAATCGATCCTGCTCTAATTTTATAGAGTCGCAAAGTGTGGCAAGTCCGCTGTATGTGCTATACAACGCACCAGATGCGGAACAATAGAATACAAGTGGCATCGATTGGGGTGAATGGTCTTGAACTGCAACGAGTATATTTTCATCTCACAATTATGTGCTCTCAGGTATTGTTTTGGTTATATCTCCATGAGGGATTATTCAATCACTATGACATTTTGACCAATTATTTGAGGTTTTTATAGCTTTAATTTAGCACCAACAAAACTAAAATCGGTACACAAATAGCTGAGTATGTAATCGGAGACTAAACTGTTTGATTACTATTATAATATGCCGTCAAGTACTGTTTCGTTCATATCTTCGTAACGAAATGTCCGAATAAAAAAAATCAACAGCGTTCTATGGGAATGTTGTAGCTTTCATTTGCCGTCAACAGAACTGAAATCGGTTCACAAATGGCTGAGAAACCGATGCGACATTATTTGTAACGCACACACACACATACACACACACATACACACACAAACATACACACAGACATGTGCTCAGTTCGTCGAGCTGAGTAAAATGGTATATGACACTCGGCCCTCTGGGTCTCGGATAAAAAGTCGAGTTTTCAAGCGATCTTAATACCCTTCTTTTGGTGTAAGAAGGGTAAAAAGGGAAGTTGTAGAAATATACTATGTTTCAAATATTCAATATATAAAATGAAGTATTAGACAATTTTTACCGGCAGTTCTGACTATCTCATGTGTCATAAAACGTAACAGATGCGACACTATAGAATGCAAACAGGATCGATTAGTGTGAATTTTCACAACAACATATGTATCTGTCAATCAACTTTCACAAAACGAAATCCTCCAAGCGCTGAAAAGCTTGAATGCATCAAAAGGACCTGGTAGTATTGCAGCCGTATTCTTGAAGAATTGTCCCTTTGCTTAGAACATTCCAGGCATTCCAAAACTTTTTGAATCAATCGTAAATTGACAAGATGTTGCAATAAGTCAAGAACCAAATTTCAGGCAAGTCGCACAGTTTTTTTTAAAGTCGCTCAACAGCAGCCAGCTGACTTCAGAAAAGCATTTGACCGAATTAACATACCGTTATTGCTCGTCCAATTGCAAAAACTAGGATGGAATAGCTTCAGCCATGCTTATCATATCGCAAACAAATAGTTCGCTCTAAAAATAAACTTTCAGAACCCATATTAGTCACATCTAATTCTTCTTCTTTTAATTTTGTACGTTAACGACATTTCCTGTTTACTTCAAAAAATAAAATCCTTACATGTATTTATGCAGATGGCATAAAGCTCTTCATGGAAATAAGTAATTCTAGCGACGCAAAATAATTCCAGAATGACATCGACCTATTCTACACTTGGTGTAGTGAAAGTCTACATCAACTCAATATAGGAAAATTTAACTTTATAGAATTAGCAGAAAAATTGAAACACCTTATACTGAAATTTCCCTAGGACACCAAATAGTAGAAAAATACAAAATTGTCAGGGACTTAGGTGTAATCCTATACTTAAAATTCACTTTTGTAGAACGATATACCGATATACTATAAAAAGCCATGCCTACAAATGGGCTTCATTGAGAGGTTCAGCCATAATTTTCAAGACCTATATATATTTAAACTAATGAACATTACAAATGTAAGACCAATTCTAGAATACTGCGATCTAGTATGGAATCCGTACCCTGCCATACACAAAGATCGCATCGAATCGGTCCAAAAACAGTACCTCCTGAATGCTCTTCGAAAATTGAGCTGGACTGCATTTCCTCTTCCATCGTATCAATGCTCATCAATATTCAAACACTCAAGGAACGCTGCTAATTTTCAATTCTTTTCTTCATCAATTGTCGTAATCGTACAGAAACAGCAGCAATACTTTCTGAAATGAACTTTTATATGCCTGTTCGTCATCTTAAAACACGGAAATTATTCTTAGAAAAGACATTAAGAACAAATCAGGCAAAGCATGGCCCAATCAATCGAATGATGGGCCAATATAATCAACCCTGCAAAATAATTAAAATTACGCTGTCTGAAAGACAAATAAACACTTTACTTATCGGCCATAGCAATAATGCATAGCATGTAAATAAACCATAAACCAACTTTTGTATGTAGACTACATTTGCTTGACGAAGTAAATGTATAGATATTTGCTTTATTGGAAGCCGAGAAAAACTCTGCACTTCTACGAAAAACCGCTGGGATGTTGGAAAAAGGGTGGTTCAGCAGCATGGTTCATTTTGGTAAACGATACGCTCAGTTCACGTAACGTGTAGAAATTTATTAATAGATGATACCAATTTCCAATTTGGACCGGATTGTATGAATAGTGCAAGCAGCCGCTTTGAAGCGCTTTAAACCAACACCCAAGCTGCACACAGTGATCAAATCTGGTTGCAGCAAATTGATTGTGACTTAATTGAGCTACACAGCAGTCACCTCAACTGGGTTGTAACAAGTGTGCTACTAGGGCAGTAAGGGTGCTGTTGAGGCCACTAATAAAGTCATATGGCGGTTTTTCAACGAGGCAATTTGTCCAAATAAATGTAGAAAATTTGCTATCCGTGTAATTGCAACAGCATAATCTGAAATCAAACCCTAAAATTTTAGCATAAGCTCTACTCGAGAGAATTCCAAGAAAATCTAAAAGAGTGTAGTAGACAAATGTGTAAATAACAATTTACAGTGATGCAATAACTGTTGAAGAAAATAGTTCTAGCCGTCATAGAGCGAAAAAAAACTGATATGTGCAAATTTTTCCGAATAAATTGTTGTATTAACCATTTTCTAAACTGCATTTCTAACTAGCAATGGATGCAAGAAATACTACATTTTTGAATAAATAATTCATACTATAGAAGCACGAAAAATAATAAGCTTAATGCAGATTATTTCAATAATGGCCTCTGAACGAACCAATGTGCAAAATAACAATTTTCGGGTTCCTTTTCACTCGGTTCATTATTTCAAAGCTGCTTTTGGTGATTCGTTATGATTCGCCTACAGATTTCGTGTATCAACTAGCCAAGGCAACGGTTGCGATTGCTTTGGATTGCAAAAGACATGGTGGGTCCTCGATTGATGGGAACCGGTAATTTAATTTGAAATCACTTCCTCCCTTGACCATGCCATGATGAAGCACTTTCCGATGGAAATGGTTGCGATTTCCTGCCAGTTTGAAATTTACTCGAGGTTTGCATAGAATTTCATCCGAATCGTTCCTGAATCACACGATGTGCCGGCACGATTGTTAGGAACCAATGCACAGTTGGATTTGACCCAATATCCCACAAACGAGAAGCTGCTGAAATTTACAAGATAAAATGAAAAATGAATCGATAAATCGATTAATACAGGTTTAAGTCTGTGATGATTTCTTGGTACCTAAGATTAAGATATATACTCCGTGATACTAAGTTCAACCTGTGCTTAATTTTTTTCTTTTCTAAACTTATTTTCACCGTAAATGGAATGCGACTATAGAAAATTGATTATAAATTTATTCGCCAAAACACATCGTTGTTACTTGAAAATAAATTGCAAAATGCTTACATATTTTTAAAAATCGAACACTGTTTCTTAACGGCAATTCCGGCATATTATTTTCAATTTTGGAAGGACCCATTGAAACACTATTGAACTTTGGCAGTTGGTTGTAGGTAGAAAAAATGATCTCGTTTGGAGTGCTTGTTTTGTTTTAGAACAGAAAGAATGAAAACATTTGGTGAATTCGGTAGCAATCAATACGCGCGAATAACTAATCGATCGACTTTTTCTTGCTTCTTGAAAAATTCAAGAAAAACTGAACGGTCCTGTTGAAGAAACCAAAGTGCGGATTAGGTTATGAATCTAAGAAAGTTGAGGTCACATTGAACAATAACTAGAATGAAGGAGCAGTGTTTCATTTCAAGTACTTTTCTGAACCTAAAATAGCCACTACATCTCATTTTCAATAGTCATCACTTAGATCAATATACGGTAGTCATTCGATAATTGAGTCTGGGTGTGTCGCATGATTTGCACTATTTAATCAGTGTAAATTTGTCACTCAGCTACATAATAATTCAGTTGCATTAAAACAGTTTGCGAATCCGTAGCACAGATTCCGCTAGCTCTATTAGAAAATACATTATTGTTTTCTGTTAGCTCGAGATTTCTGTGTTGAAAACAATCCTTTCTTAGCTATCCGTCATTTCACACGGCGATCAAGTGTGCTGTGCGTGGAGCGCACAAACATCAACAACAACGCACAGTGGGGTTGATTTTAAGTTTTTGAGTGTATAACCATAAATTTACGATCCATAATGTTGGATAATGTTTATAAAAAATTGCTGTTTTCTGAGGCGAAAAATCTCTTGTCACGTCTTCCTTCGGAAAGAAGTAAAGCCGTTGATCTCTGCTCATGTGTTGATGAGTGCGTTATGTATGGTTCAGGTTGTGGAGCCGTTTGCCTGGCGTCAGAGGTTGTCTCCACCGGAGGTTAACAACCACGTGAGGAAGTAAGCCGACGAAAAATAACCGAATAAAAAAGGGCTACAAACTGATACAAGATAAAGGGTGTCCACGATGAAATTGCCACACACAAAATTGATTCGCAAAATTCGAGTTTTCATCCGATTGCCATCAAATTTTCAGGGATTGAGAAATAACTATTAAACTTCATTTTACCATTTTACTCGTATTTTATTTACAGTCCATACGCAAATGCCCGCACCTTGGCCTTAACCCCGGCCATAAGATTCTGCACAACCTGTGAATCAACCGTTTTTTGCATGTAAACCCATACTTTCTTCAGTTCCTCGACTGTCTTCACTACCTTAGGTCGTTTAAGAAGGTGCTGCTTCATAATCGCCCAGTACTTCTCGATGGGGCGGAGCTCCGGAGTGTTGGGAGGGTTGAACATTTTCGGCACGAAATTGACCTTATTGTACGCATACCACTTCAGCAAGTCCTTGGAGTAGTGGCATGAGGCCAAATCCGGCCAGAAGATTGTTGGAACGTTGTGGGCCTTCAGGAGAGGAAGCAGCCGCTTCTGGAGGCACTCTTTTATGTACACCTGTCCGTTCATCGTATCCTGGGTCACGAAAGATGCACTCCGCTTCCCGCACGTGCAGATGGCTTGCCAAACCAGGAATTTCTTCGCAAATTTGGACATCTTCTGAGTGCGGACATGCTCCGGAACGCTGAACTTATCCTTGGCCGTGAAAAACAGGTTGCCGGGGATCTGTTTGAAGTCGGCCTTCACATATGTTTCGTCGTCCATGATGCAGCATTCAACTTTCGTCAGCATATTGAGGTACAACTTCCTGGCACGGGTTTTGGCGGACTTGTTCTGCTTCTCGTCGCGATTAGGGGCCTTTTGTACCTTGAACGTTCGAAGCCCAGCCTTAGTTTTGGCCTTCTGGACAAAACTTCGGCTTAGGTGCAGCTTCTTAGCCACATCCCGAACGGAGGCGTTCGGATTTCGGTTGAAGGCCCCAACTACGCGGTTGTGATTTTTGGTGTTGTACGGAATACTTTTTCCTTCACTTCTGGGCTTCCGATCGGTGGTCAACTGTTCCTCGAACCTCTTAATCACTCGCGACCCCGTGGAATTCGCGATTCCCAACGTTTTAGCGATGGCACGATGCGAGAGATCCTTGTTCTCGTGATGAAGATCGATTTTATCACGCACGAGCTGTTCTTTCGACTCAATTTCCGCGAGTGTTGATCACAGGACTTTAAAACTTGCAGGATGTAAATAATGCACTATGAACTAAATCCACCCAAATTTTCATTAAATTCTACCCAACGGTTAAAAAGTTAGAGCAATTTCATAGTGTGGCAATTTCATCGTGGACACCCTTTAGACGGTTGATATCAGAGAGAGATTTTGTAAACAGTTTAAAAGGTATACAAGATAATACCCAACAGGACAGTTCACTGCGTTTTTTTTTTATTGAAATAACATGATAAAAGCCTTTTCACCTACCAAAACTTTTTATGTGTTAATTACTTTTATTAGAGAAATTTCTCAGCCTTCTGGAGTATTCAAACAGTAAACTTTGAGATTTGAACCTATGCATTGTGATTGAAATGTGATAGTCTATAATCCTTTAAAATATAGAAAATTACATGTTTCTTTCAAACGGTTTACGATAATACTTATTTAAATGCATACATCATTTTGTTTTTAGTTAAGTTGCAGGTCCAAAATATTCTCTTTTTTGTCCTATTTTCCTAAGATTTGGGATTTTCTAGTAAAACGGGGTCACATTGATCAGCGGAGTAACGTTGATCAGTTTGACCGTTATGATGAACAGTTTAAACAAACATTTTCCAAACACGAAGCAACAACTTGCAAGAATTATTGCCTGGAAAGGCCGGGTTTTGCATATAAAAATGTATAATTATTATATATATATATATTCAACGTTATTTGGCTATACTGATGCTCCATCTATTGGCTGTATAAGAAAGTTGTCCTTCTGGGATGTTAAAATCCATAGTGTAATCCAATCATTTGACTCCATAACGTTTATTCTCTGGTTGACCCCTGATGATAAATCCCTGAATGGAATAATTAATAATATGAAGTTGACATAATACATAATACAAGTGTGGAACAATACTTAGTAAGTTGATAAATCTTCGTGACCATAACAACTTGATCCAACAACAAGATTAAACGGTTGGTCAACAATACGAATAGGGAGAAGAACCCGTCTTTTATCCACAAACTGCTACAAACGAAGAGTTGGCATTCCCACTCTTTTCATCCAATTTGCTTCAATAGAGTGCCCTGGTGGCCCCTCTCATACATATATGTACAAAAGATATTTGATCTCCAATGGTTTGTTGCAAAGAAGAAGAGTTATGTACAGTTCTAGTTTCATTTCAAAGATATCAATTTGAGTAATCGAATACGCTGGATTGATGATTTCTCAAATAAATGAATAAAAAAATGCTATTCATAATACCACTAAACAAAAATAATTAAATATAATCCTATAGTGCTTATAAGCACATGCATGTCTTCTATGAAAATAAAAGTTGAAGTTCAGCTGTTAATGTATATGTAATGCTGAAATTCTGCCAAAAAAAACTGAGCCTCCATTCATTAGGCTTTGTACAGACTCTTCAAATATCGTGGTGGTGGCTGTTGTCCAAAGTTGTTGGAAGTATTTGATATCTTTGATTCCTTGTTTCTTTCCAGAAAACTTTCAATTCAGCAGAGCCAGAAGTTCAGAAGCTTTAGAGTAGAGAACTTCGAGATATAATCGATAAAGAGAGATCGATCACTGCATTTTAATCCTTATTAAACAGGAAAAAGTCATTAAGCTTAACAAAGTTATACATTAGTCTGAACAAATGATTGAAAAGAAGTAATATAAATCAAAAATTGAGATTCCTACCCTAGAGCCAGGTTTACCTCTTGCCAGCCTTAGAAGAGTCTGTTCATACACCACGTAGACTCATTTTTGAAAATCTCAAACCCCGTCCCTCCCTCCTCGAAGACTATTCTCCGAACATTTTTTTTGAAATTGTGTATGGAATATAAACTTTGGTCAGAACCCAAGTAACAATTTTAGTTTTATTCCAGCCGTATAGCATTCCTCCCGGCTTTGTTGATAAAACTACATTCAAAACTGTTTTGTCTACCAACACCTCCTCTATGCTTCTTTAAAGCCAAAATGTGTACAAAGTGGCCCACTCTGTAGACGGTTGTGAAAACAAGTTAATAAAACCTTTATAAGACCATAAAGATTTTGAATATATTCTAGTGATAGATGCTTAAGAACCTCCATAAAACCTTTTGGCTGCCATGAAACCCAGCATGCGGCCAAATAACCACAGCTGTCAAACTTCTCATAGTAGCATTTATTCAGCCGTTTAAAATAAAACATTTGCTTAGTTAAACTTCTCATTTTCCTTATGGGCACATTTTACACCACTCACCCCCTACATGATGAGACGTAAATCCACGCCAAGAAAAGGCATGCCAGGTAAGAGCGGATTACTATTGCCGCCACCTCATCGCTGTGGCTTGCTCAGTCTTGCGGGGAATTTGCAGTTATTTCCGTATGTGGAGGGCCTCTTCTCTTTTCGCGCTCTGGAGAACAATGCTCAACACATTCGTATCTATAGATGATTCAAAAGAAAAAGACATCAATGTAAGCACTAACAAACACAATTAAACCAAAATTGTATTTTAAATTAATTAACATTATGCACAAATGCAAATCAAATTATCAGTTTATTTATTATTTTTTTTGCTCTTTCAAATTAATTCTCAATTGCCACTTAGGCAGCAAAAGAAAAGACTGTATAGGGGCGGTGCTTATTGATAAGCAGATGGGCGTTTCTGCTACTGAGCCGTTAGCCTTAGATGAACAAAAATTGTTTGCAGGTTGCAGGGGAGTAAATCATCGGTATCAATTGGAGATCGGTGTGGGCAAAACTAAATGTTGTCGATAAAAAAAATAAACTGACAAGCCGAGTTAAATTATACGCAAGGTGTTTTCACTTTGCAGCAAAGTGGGAGAGAATTTTCAAGTACAATGCGAATGAAGACTATCGGTATTACACTGGACCAGTCATTAACATTTAGTCATCAATGTAATCCTGTGAAGACTACGTGTAGTTCATGTTTGCGGATAATAATAATATTTAGGGCTGTAATTCCACGTGGGCAACGTGATTTTTTACTGCGGATTGGACCTGTAAAAATCACGCCGCGACTGCTCTGAGGTATTGGACTTGTCAGTAGAACGAAAAACTCCATAATACAGACTGTAGCACCCGTATACAACCGAATGTACGACTCGTTGTGCAGGAACTGTTGACCGTCCGATTTCACCAGGCGACAGTTGTCTGCAGCGACAGATCTAGATGCGACGATACTGTTGGGGCAGGAGTATTCAGCGGATACATCCAGAAAATGATAGGAATTCCATCGCACAGTAGCACTATCCTCAGATGTGGCCTTCGCCATCAAATCGGCGGAACGAAGCTGTGATCTTATTGGATTCGGATAGCTACGTTTTGGCCATATAAAGCATCCTTCGATACAAGATATTAAGAACCTTTTATGTAATCGCCCAGTTCAACTTTGCTGGATCCCCGGCCACGCCGGGATTCATGGCAATGAAGAAGCTGACTGCCTCCCCCTCCCTATGGTGATGATCCACAAAAAGAGACCAGCAATCAACGTATTATTTATTTACATGGCATAACGTTACAATACTATAACATAGCCTGATACACAATATCCCTCCATAATGTCCGATTCGTGGCTGCTTCTCTCCAATCGCTTGGGCACCTTGTACCCCCTAGGTACCCCCTCGCTCCACCTGGTCTGACCATCTTGCTCGTTGCGCCCCACCTCGTCTTGTACCAACCGGATTCCCGTCGAAAACCATCTTTGCAGGATAGTCGCCCGGCATTCTCGAAACATGTCCTGCCCAGCGTATCCTTCCCGCTTTTGCCACCTTATGAATACTGGGATCGCGAGTTGCGCGAGCTCATGGTTCATCCTTCGCCTCCATAGTCCGTTCTCCTGTACTCCACCAAAGATGGTTCTTAACACCCGTCGCTCAAAAACTCCGAGTGCTCGCAGGTCCATGTTTCAACAGATTCAGCAATCAACGTAGCTAACCCGAGAATCAATGCCACTGAAGCAATGAAGCAAACGTAAGGTTTAAGAAACAGATACGCTGGGAGGGTAGATCGATCTGACTTAAAGTTGAGGGAAGTTAAGAACGGAACCGAAAAGTCACGCGATCAAAGAAATTCTGCCAACCAGCGAGTATTTATTCGACTGCGCATGTGCCAGATAAGACTCAAACATGAATTTCTATTAAAAAATAGGAGCTTCAGGACGGTCGTTGATGTTTGACACATAATTCTGCACTGTAGAAAATAAGATGCAAATAAAACGAACAATGGAATCATCCCGACAAACCTGCCAGAGCCCTGTGAAACGATGATGACATTGAGAAACGGCTGTTGGAATACTTACGAGAAACAAACTTATTCGTAATGCTCTAAGTGTATGAGAAAAAATATGAAGAAGCGCAAAATGAGGAACAAAGAGAGGCATAATACAATAAATTGAAGAGCGATGCAGAAAACGTGAATTGAGAAACGGAACAAAAAAACCGAAGTGCAGAGGAGAAAAAAAGAAGTAGAGAGAAGATACCGTAGAAGAAAAGCAAAATAAGAGACCGACACGACATATTAGAACAAGAATAACGGAGTAGGAAAACAAACAGAAGAATATATACTGATGAAGCAAAAATGAAAAATAGAAGCAAAAGAAGGATATTAGAACAGCAGAAGTGGAAAAAGGAAATGGAAGAGAAAAAATAGAAGAGCAGACACGGATGAATGCTGTGGAAGAAAAAAAGTGAAGAAGAGAAATATTGAAGACGAATGAAAATGGAAGAGAAGAAATAGAAGAGCAGACACGGATGAATGCTGTGGAAGAAAAAAAGTGAAGAAGAGAAATATTGAAGACGTATGAGAAGTGATAGAAGACATAGGAACAAGGAAGAGAAGCAACAGGATGCAAACAGAAAAGAAATCAAAGATAAGTACAAGAATTTCAAGCTTGAAAAAACATAAATTAAAACATAAATTAAATTAAAAACACGAATGTGTCAGTTATAAAAATAAAAAAATTATTTATATACTACAGTTGAATCGTTTGGTACACACTTAATTGAGCAGCGCTGGCTGAAAATACTCGCCCGTTTTTTCTTTTTTCTAGAATAATTATAAAACAAAGAAATTGGCATTCTCAAAGCATCACCATTGATCAGAGGGAAATTTTCCCGTAATTTCAACAAAAAAGAGTGGATTTTGCCGATTTTTTGTGGTTTCATTTTTTATACAGTCATTTTTTATGGAAAAATTCGTTGGATTTTCAATAGCGCTACCACCTTCAATCTCCAGGGCTAAAAATGTTTGCACATAGTGATCACACATAAATTATTCGAGAAATGCAGACAAGTTTCTTCCATAAAAGCACTGCCGGTCAGTGGGAGATTGATTGGAAAGACACACAGACACACAGACAGTCATTTTTTATGGAAATTTTTTGAAAATATTTCATAAAAGCAATATAATGGGATAAGAAAAATCTCCTCTTTCTCATGGTGATCGTTACAAAAATAAACCGATATTTTTTGTTAAAAGTTATTTCATGAGTACACGGGACCAGATTACCCCTATTTACCCTTCTTACAGAACAGAGTATACAGTGCATGAAACTATCCTCACGATCTGAGGCCCGGAGGGACACGCTCAAATCACACTCTCCTTGATCCATTTTTTTTCTTACGAAAAAAATACTCAATTTTCGTAAAAAGTTGATCAACTAAATTTTTGAGTTGATCCACTATTTACGAAAATTCCCATGTAAGGAAAAAAATAGGAGTACAATTCTACTAAGTCACTGAGGAAAATTAAACAAGGGGGTACACCATTTGACTAGGCTCGACGAGTTTGCAAAAAAATATATATTCGACGAGTGAGCCACACTCTTAAAAATAATGAATATTACGAGTGATGTAATCCTTGATGCACGTAAATTCTTTGTGACGCAAATATATATATAACTAAATTGTAAGTTCTATTCGATGTGTTTTTAAAGCATAATTTTAAACCCAAAATAATAAATACTGATACACTTAAAGTAACGTTCTGGATACTACATTTACAACAGCTCCAAAGGTAACCTCAAAACTAAGTCCGTTAAGCGTTAAAAAATTGCCGCATGACTGAAACGTAGGATTTTTAAGTCTTAAATTCACACGATTCTTGTCTTTGGTGTCATAACAACATCAGACCTACACACTTAGAAATTCTGAATTATACACGAGACGTAATTCATGTTTGCAAAAAGTCGGGAAACGTAAAGAAAGATTTCGTGTAAAATTATGTCTCCTGAAACATAGACATAAGCAATTCGACGAAAGATGCGTTGGATTGAATTTATTTTTTCATCTCTTTCAACTCATTTTTATGTGCTAAAGGATGCTTGCATGTGTCGGTCTCAGAGGACAAAAATTTACATGACATTTTGGTAGTGTGTATTTTAAACGCAGTCGGTTTCGCGCGTCATGGCGAATTACAAGTTCAAATTCGTTCTCTTCCGTGATAGGTTATAAAACGATTACTTCATGCTGCATGATATGCATAAAAGATCAAAATTCATTGCTTTTAAATGTAATGCTCGAAAATGAAAGTCTTGAAATAAGTAAAATTTGGGGAGTGAGAAAAAAACTAAATGTTTTCAAATTATTTTTTTTCAGTGACACATGGTTACGCAGCATAATGCACGGAGTTCATTTGTTAACATTATTCTATTATCTGAACATGGTGACAACTTCAAGCAGCCTTAAAATATTCTTTGACGAAGGCCAACGACCGGGTTGGGAGAAATTTTGTTTTAAATATTCACAAGCATTTGGAGATGAAGGAACATTATGAACCCTACTAGATTATGATGGGCTAATTTTTACCACTACAATCCATGGCCTTGAAGGACCTATATTTTAATAAATTTCAGTATCGCATCTTGATTTATTCTGGCGGTAACTAGTACTAGATCCTTGATACTAAGCTGTTATCAAGGAGAATTTGTATTTGTATTAACAGTAGCAGCATTTGGAAAATGTCGTTTTGTGTACCTGAACTTATTTTTACGTCATGTCATGGAAGTTATCATTTTAAGTTTTTATGGTCTTGTAAATTTAAGAACAGACGCAAATTTCGGTCAAAGGGCCGCTGGTTTTATGTGCATCCAAGTAGACTTAAATTTCCAGATTTTTTTCTAAGAGTGCAGTGGATTGAAATACATTTCCTTAAATCGTGGGTCGAGCAATGTGGCTATGGCAAATAAGTTCAGCAACTCGGCGTCTTTGAAAAGTTTACTATACTGCATTAGAAGTATCGTTCTCAGTTGCTGCACTGGTTAAGAGTTGTTTCAATTTTCTATTAGATTTAAATGATAGAAACAATTAAGTACAAGTCCTTCGTTTGCCGCAGAGAGTTCATAATGAGTCAACATCGATACGCAAGTGTTGTGTAGAAGGATCATACAAACTTTGTCAGCGATTTCGATAAATCGATCTACAATTACACATGTGTTGCTTCACCGTGTGGGCTGATCGTTTTGAGCCGATTTTAACAACGAAGCTCATCAACAGCGTTTACCGATTTCTTGAAGTAGACACAATTGCTTGAACCTTAGCTGAAAGATCTTTATATAGTGAGGAGACAATGACCAACACAAAACATGTGTCTACCCTCTCCCACAAAATGCTTTGCGGCAGCAACAATATTCGCTCCTCCATCAGTGATAAACAGAAGGTACACTACCAGTCATAAGTACGGACTCGCTAGGAAAAGTATTGCATTACTCAATGGAATATTGCATCACCTCCCAAAAAGTTTTGCATCACCTAAATACAGGTACAATAATAATGCGAATTCTTTTTTATCGCATCAATCGATTCAAAACGCCTACCTCTGAGCGGAATTTTCAGTTTTGGGAAGAGAAAGAAGTCGCACGGGGCAAGGTCTGGTGAATATGGTGCTTGTTTGATGGTATTGGTGGAGTTCTTGGCCAAAAATTCACAAATAGTGAGCGCGGTGTGTGATGGAGCGTTATCGTGGTGTAAAATCCACGAATTATTGCGCCACAATTCTGGCCTCTTCTTTCGAATTGCCTCACGCAAACGTCTCATAACTTGTAAATAATACTCTTTGTTAACCGTTCGACCTTCTGGAAGGAATTCAGAATGGACGACACCGCGAAAATCAAAGAAAACGGTCAGTAAAACTTTAATTTTGGAGCGACTTTGTCGTGATTTTTTTGGTTTCGGCTCATCTTCGGCGCGCCATTCGGACGATTGTTGACTTGTGAGCATATCAAATTCATATACCCACGTTTCATCACCAGTTATGATGCGTTCCATGAATGTGGGATCGCTATCTGCGTTCGCAATCATCTGTTTAGCGACCTCAACTCGATGCTGTTTTTGCAAAAAATTCAGCTCTTTTGGAACAAGTCGTGCTTCAATGCGTTTCATGCCCAGAATTTCCGTCAAAATGTGTTCGGTCGATCCAAATGAGATATCAAGGAGTGCAGCTATCTCCCGAATGCTAATTGAGCGGTTTTCCATAACTAAATTCTTCACGGAAGCGATGTTTTCATCGGTAGTTGAGGTCGATGGTCGTCCAGAACGCGGCATGTCACTCACGCTTTCACGGCCTTCTTTAAAGTCTTTGTGCCAAACAAATGTACGATTTTGTGACATAGAGTCCTCACCAAAGGCTTTTTGCAACATTCTGAGCGTTTCCGCTGCAGAAAATCCGTTTGCAACACAAAATTTCACACAAACGCGTTGTTCCAATTTTTTATCCATGGTAAAAATCGCCGAGCGTCTATTTTTCGACTAACAAAAGCAGTTGTCAAAACAAAACTAATGGATAATTTGCTCTCACACTTTGACAGAATATCAGAACTAGTGTTGCCATCTTACACTAAAAAGATTTTACCGAAAAAATAAAGGCGGCCTTTTTAAATTGAAAATTACCGGAACTTTTTGATCACAAGGTATATCTCAGAATTCTGATTATCTGCAAAGGTGCGTCTTGAGCAAAGTTGTTCAGAAGGTCAAGGGCATTCGAGAGGTGGGCTGTTATGTTCGGAATTCCATCGCTACGTGGCGCATCTAAATTTCTGAACTCTGAGAAGATGGAAAGTTTCTATCTTAAAGGTTGTACGGAATCAAATTGCACCACTTTTAAATGGCTGTAACTTTTTACCCGTTGGGTATTTTCTATTGAAATTTTGGGTCGAATCAGTTCAATGTGTATTTGTTTACTCTGTGTAAGTTTCACTAGCAGATGTGCAATCGTTGCGAAAATGGAGTCGGAAGAACAACAGCGGCGCAAAGAAATTTTGCGCACGTACCTCGAAATTCCGGATCTTTCTCATCGTGCCATCAGCAGGAAGCTGGGAATGGTACATTCTACGGTGTCTCGTGTTTTAAATCGGTACCACGAAGGTTTGACCATCGGAAAGAAAAAAGTGGCAAAACAGGATCTCCGTATAGTATTAAGAATCACAAGCGGGTATTTCAAGCTTTCAAGGGGAATCCCAACAGTTCAGTTCGAGATGTGGCGAAAAAACTGAATCTAACCAAAACTTTCGTGCAAGATGCGAAAAAACGTGAAGGACACGAACAAAGTCCAAAAGGCGCCTAATCGTGATGAACGGCATAATACGGTAGGTAAAACATGTGCACGGAAGTTCTACACCCAGATGTAGACGAAACCACATTACCTCGTTATGGATGATGAGACGTATGTAAAGGGTGTCCACGATGAAATTGCCACACTATGAAATTGCTCTAACTTTTTAACCGTTGGGTAGAATTTAATGAAAATTTGGGTGGATTTAGTTCATAGTGCATTATTTACATCCTGCAAGTTTTAAAGTCCTGTGATCAAAACTCGCTAAAATGGAGTCGAAAGAACAGCTCGTGCGTGATAAAATCTTGCGCATTCATCACGAGAACAAGGATCTCTCGCACCGTTCCATCGCTAAAACGTTGGGAATCGCGAATTCCACGGTGTCGCGAGTGATTAAGCGGTTTGAGGAACGGTTGACCACCGATCGGATGCCCAGAAGTGAAGGAAAAAGTATTCCGTACAACACCAAAAATCACAACATGGTAGTTGGGGCCTTCAACCGAAATCCGAACGCCTCCGTTCGGGATGTGGCTAAGAAGCTGCACCTAAGCCGAAGTTTTGTCCAAAAGGCCAAAACTAAGGCTGGGCTTCGAACGTTCAAGGTACAAAAGGCCCCTAATCGCGACGAGAAGCAGAACAAGTCCGCCAAAACCCGTGCCAGGAAGTTGTACCTCAACATGCTGACGAAAGTTGAATGCTGCATCATGGACGACGAAACATATGTGAAGGCCGACTTCAAACAGATCCCCGGCAACCTGTTTTTCACGGCCAAGGATAAGTTCAGCGTTCCGGAGCATGTCCGCACTCAGAAGATGTCCAAATTTGCGAAGAAATTCCTGGTTTGGCAAGCCATCTGCACGTGCGGGAAGCGGAGT
The DNA here is from genome assembly GCA_024533555.2 of Aedes koreicus. NCBI lineage: Eukaryota > Metazoa > Arthropoda > Insecta > Diptera > Culicidae > Aedes > Aedes koreicus. Next base: position 105,679 of record JAHHFK020004216.1, read on the forward strand.
GCACCTTTCGTGACCCAGGACACTATGAACGGACAGGTGTACATAAAAGAGTGCCTCCAGAAGCGGCTGCTTCCTCTCCTGAAGGCCCACAACGTCCCAACAATCTTCTGGCCGGATTTGGCCTCATGCCACTACTCCAAGGACGTGCTGAAGTGGTATGCGGACAATAAGGTCAATTTCGTGCCGAAAATGTTCAACCCTCCCAACACTCCGGAGCTCCGCCCCATCGAGAAGTACTGGGCGATTATGAAGCAGCACCTTCTTAAACGACCTAAGGTAGTGAAGACAGTCGAGGAACTGAAGAAAGTATGGGTTTACATGCAAAAAACGGTTGATTCACAGGTTGTGCAGAATCTTATGGTCGGGGTTAAGGCCAAGGTGCGGGCATTTGCGTATGGACTGTAAATAAAATACGAGTAAAATGGTAAAATGAAGTTTAATAGTTATTTCTCAATCCCTGAAAATTTGATGGCAATCGGATGAAAACTCGAATTTTGCGAATCAATTTTGTGTGTGGCAATTTCATCGTGGACACCCTTTAAAAGCAGACTTCCAGCAGCTTCCGGGGCTCCAGTTTTTCACTGCTCATCATAAATTCGATGTCCCGGAGGACGTTAGAAAGCAGAAAATGTCAAAGTTTGCCAAAAATATATGATTTGGCAAGCAATTTGCTCGTGTGGAAAGCGGAGCACCCCATTCGTGACAACTGGAAAGGTCAATGGGCAGGTGTACTTAAAGGAATGCCTCCAAAAGCGTCTACTTCCTCTTCTGAGGTCACACGATGGCCCTACGATTTTCTGGCCGGATTTAGCCTCGTGCCATTACTCGAAAGAGGTTTTGGAGTGGTACAAGGCTAAGGAGGTCAATTTCGTGCCTAAGCATCTCAATGCACCGAAACTGCGGCTAATTGAAAAGTACTGGGCCATCATGAAGCAGGCACTTCGGAAGCATCCTAACAAAGAGAAATCGGAGGAAGATATGAAGAAAAAATGGATTGCCACGCAAAAAAAAGTTGGTCCAAATGTTGTTTAGGACCTCATGAGTAGTGTAAAGAACAAGGTTCGTGCATTTGGATATGGAATTGAAATTGAATAAAACATACATGGGAAAATATTCATAACATTTTTTTTATTTTACTCCCTGAAAGTTTGAAGATGGTTGGTTGAACGGGCGAATTTTGCCGAACATTTGTGTCTGTCGCAATTTCATTCCGTAAACCCTTTAGGCAAAGTGGTTCAGACGGTCAAGGGCATTCGAAAGGTGGACAGTTTGCTTCTGAATTCCACCGCTACGTGGCACTATTGAGCATGGAAAATTAAGTATTTTCAACTTGTTCTATCACGTGATTCTGATAAGATGGAAATGTCTAGACTTCGACAATTTTTTTCAAAAGGTCAAGGACATTCGAAAGATGGTCCGATTTGTTCGGAATTCCACCGCTACGTGGCGCTAGTGAGCATGCAAAGTTGAGCATTTTCAATTCGTTCTACCTCGTGATTCTTAAAAGATGGAAGGGAGTTTGAAAGGTATACCGTTTTGTCTCAAATTCCATCGCTACGTGGCGCTAGTCAGCATGGAAAATTGAGCATTTTAAACTTGTTCTATCTCGTGACTCTGATAAAATAGAAAGTTCGAATCTTCGGCAAACATGTTCAGAAGGGACAAAGTTGGTCAAAGACATCCAGATGGTGGAGGAGGTGAGTGGCAAAAAAATGAGCTTGCTTAATTTTTATTCTATCAGTAGTTGTTTTTCTCAAACATCAAAAGAAAAGATCAAGCTCAGACGTAAGACATTTTATGCAGCAAAATGTTCAATAGGAAAATATGAAGTTTCTAGTAATTATCAATTAAATTTTCGATTTCTCGAAGTACCCACCGTTTGCTTTAAGCTCTGATAACAGCCGTACAAATTTTCGGCATTCGTACATAAATATGAATAAGACCTTAATCACTTGAATATGAAGTAAAGCAGACCTGAATCATTAGAATATGAAGTGGATCTGACCTGAATCACTTGAATGTGTGATGAGTCAGTCCTGAATCACTTAAATTTGAGGAGAGTCCATCCTGAATTACTTGAACATGAAATAAATCGGACCTAAAAATATGTATTATCACTTGAATGTTAAGTCCGTTAGCTCAAAATCACTTGAATTTGAGGTGATTTAGTCCTGAAGCATTTGAATACGAAGTGAATCAGGCCCAAATAACCCCTTCTGAAAAACTTTGCCCAAGACTCGAACTTTCCATCTTATCAGAATCACGAGATAGAACATGTTGAAAATGCTCAATTTTGCAAGCTCACTAGCACCACGTAGCGGTGGAATTCCAAACCAAATCAAATTTTTGAATGCTTCTGAACAACATTTGCAGATATTAAGGACCTCAAGATATAGCATCATGAATGTACCTGTTTTTAGGAGATGCTAAACTTTTCGAGGTGATGCAATATTCAACTAAGTGTTGCAATACTTTCCCAACGAAGTCCGTACTGATGACTGGTAGTGTATGTTGTATTTAAAAGTGGTCAAACAGTACTAGAAAACATTTCTTACATTCGTTCCGCGAGGTATACATCAGTATGTGGATCATTCAATGAGAGAATGGAGAAGGTCACAGATCTCATTGTAGGTCTTTCGACATAGTGCGCTGTCATCTCCAAGTAGCCTTTGACATTGGATGTGATAGTCCATACATCAGCAGCCATAGTGCACTGGTCAAGAACTTTGAACTTCACCTTGACAACCTCGCTCACAACTTCGTATTAAGTATCCATCATTTTCGTGAATGTTCTCCAACTAGGTAATTTGTACAGAGCACTGCCGTTTTGCAAAACTTAGTGAAACCTTTGTTCTCGACCATACGGCTGTCTAAGGCTACCATGTACATCAATGTATCACTCAGCTGAGTTGATGAAGATTCACTGTGTTTCTATGAACAAATACAACAAATACAGATATGTAAAATATGTAAAAAATTATCTACCCAAAACTAAAATACAAATACGTTTGGATTCACCTCCGAAAGATGAGTCTTTAGCGAATAAGTAGTGAAGTTGCTTTTGGTTCGTTTATCTGCTGAAACACCAGCACTTGTCGACGGTATCGCTTCGTTTACCTTCACGACCTGTAATAACGAATGTAAAAACAACAAAGCTTGTCGATTTTGGCTAACAAACTGTTCACAAACACTTCAAATACTATTTCACAGTTAGTTTACCTGATCTTTATTCGATGTGGAACCAGCTTCGGATGATCCAGCTTTCATATCCATAACTGTATCATATATTTCTTAGTGATGTCTCTTCAGGTGGTTCCGCATGTTGACGATGTTTTCAGCTGTTTTTACGACAACATTGCAACTTTTGCAGTGTCCAGTGGTAATACTCTTTATGAAAAACTTTCAAACGATATTTTTCTCAACCATTCTGGAAAGCGCAGCACAAGCCGACGTAAATACCGAGTATGCGTCGCAGCTCCCAATAGATTGCACTGCAACTGAACAATTTGAAACAAATATTGGAAACCGACAAGAAAGTACTGCACCGAGGACCAACCCGACTTAAAATAAAAACACAAAAACACAAAAACAAGAACACTCCTAGCACGTCGATTTCCGAACAACCGAAAAATATTGGAACACCCTCAAGTGGAACTTGAAGTAGACAACAAAAACTGTTGGAAGCGATAAATCGCTTAAGGCAAACTGACGTTCTGTAACAAACACAGCGAAGAAGGTAAACAATTTGATCGCAGGAGTTATACGAAAGGCCCGATAAATTGAATTTATTCAACCGGATTTAGCTGAATATTGTTTTCTGTATTTTATACCAATTGAACTTCATATAGCAAAACTAATTTGATTTATTCAATTAAAAAATAACAAAAAAGACACGAATTTTTCATGATAAATATACATTGCAGGCTTTATCGAGGGAGAATGAATAACCCTGCACCTAAGAGACATGTGTATAACTACTTTTTGAGAACATCGCCCTGTGAATGTTGTTATGCGATATAACATATCGATATCGCCCTGTGAATGTTGTTATGCGTTATGCGGCTGGATGGAGCGAATCTATGTTTAGAAGATCATAAAAAAAAAATTAAAAACGATTTTTTGGTCTCACGATTGACTGCAATAATTGTTTTTCAAGAGATCAATGAAGACTTTTTGACTGCCTTGTATGAGATTTTTTAACCACCATTGACGGTGATTTAGCTGTATCATACCCCAAGTTAAAGCGATGAATATAAAATACAGTTATTCAAAGATTTTTTTCAACTGCTACATATATTCAAGGACATGAAGCACTGGCCGACACATATATTCAAGAACCAAACTCGATACAAATTAGTAGTTGATCCATATGAATTTCTGTAATGCATTCGATCTTGACATAGCCATATGTTTCTGCAATTTAACCTCATTCCTGATATACTTGACACAGATTTAAGCAAAAACAAGAACAGCAAGTACGTAACATTAAAGAAAATTTAATAAATTCACTTCCAATCTGTAACCAGTTTTCATGCCAAATCGAGGATGGCTGATTGGTTGGCTGACTGGCTGGCTAGTAACCAGACGCAGCAGACGCGACACAAACGAGACATCGGCCTCCTCAAGGTTTTATTAATAATGTCACACTTTGCAATTGACGATGGAATTTTAATTGAATCAAATGTACACATCTCTTCGTCTGAGGCAGGGAAGAAACTGGTCACCACGGTCGCAAACTTGACTGGTTCGATCTAGCAATGACCAAGCGATATTCAGCACCAGCACCAACCATCTTGTTGGATACTTCCAGTGCAAACTTCATTCATAAAAATAAGATCCCACCACCAGACCTAGTGGTGGAATACGCGTTGCGGTTGCCGTAGCAACGCGGATAGAGGTGATGTCATATCACGAAACGTCAATGCAATTTTCGCCTTTACACGATGGATTAAGTAGGACATTCAAGGATAATGAGTTAAGTCTGAAAATGTATTTCTGTTCCATTTGAAAACGTTATTCGAAAATTTAAGTGACAGTAATCTTCTGTGAATGAAGCTTGAAAGGCAGGTGATGCAGCTAAGCTGCTTATGAATGTCTGTCTGCAATGTGTTGGGGTCAAAGGAAATCCTCATTTCCGATTTTTATCACAACTATAATAGCGTTTGATGTAGGTAATAAGTGGCAAAAATACGGCAAACGGATACGAATACGTTTTTTTATTGCATGAAATTTTTATCGTGCCAATTTCACATTGGAAACAATGTTTGGACAATAAAGACGGTAAGCTTTAACCGGTGTTCTTTTTGAATTAAATCCTTGATCAAGATGCTCGACTGCTTTGAAATTGGCTGCACTATTATAGGCCGAAATAAAAATTAATCGACATGGCATTGAGTAAACAATTGGCCTCAGGGAAGAGTGTTATTTTGAAATCTAGCTTATCGGTTGTTTCAAGAAGATCATAAGTATCGATCGATTTGTAAAAAAATATCAGGAAATTTACTCAATGATGGTTATTTACGCGATTTTTTAATTTGTTAGGCATCCGAAAATTCTAAATTTCATTAAAAAATATCATCAAATTTCTCAGCAAACAAAAGTTTCATCCAATTGCCATGGAGATTTTATGATACATTTTAGTTGGTCAATACCAAATCATCAAGTAGTGTAATGGGATGTAGGGTTAGCCTAGCTCCTTCATTTGGCCTATTTACCAAATATGTCATTGATTCGTCGATAATCAACAAAACCATGTTGCTATCAGGATAACCGATTTTTTTTCAAAGCAATTGAGACATTATTGATCAATTTATAGTTCCGCGTGATTTTCGATTTTCTCAACTTTTTTGACATCATGAAATTACTAGTTAGGCTGAACAGATTATCTCCACGATCTTCGAATGATCTAAATTAGGCTAAATTGAGCCGATAAATCGAGTAATGCAGCCTAGATGTACAGATAATAGTCCACGTTAATAACCAACTGTTTGCAAAGATAACATAACAATGATTTAACGAGAAAACCGTAGACCGAATGTAAGGGACATATTTTTTTCTATGTTCCCAACTTTGGCCTGTTTTATTAATTACGTAGTAAAAATGTTGTTATTGGTAAAATTTTGATGGAAATATATGATTTTGAGGTTGTATATTTTTTTTAAATGGCTCATCTTAACAAAAACCAAAGCAACAAAAGCAGTGTAGAGTGAATTATAATGTTTTCATTATCGATTGGCCGATAAATCATATGTGAGAACCACTTAAGTGTTTCTAAGCAGTTTTATTATGGTTTGTATTGGGAAATTTTTTGTTGGGTAGAGCTAATACAGCTGGCAAAACCTTTCAATAAAAAAGATAAGGCAAAAAAACCGTACAAATACTGCATTTAATAATAAATCCTCCGAATAGGATGAAATTGCATGCATGAATAGACCCGATTTGGTGCTTATGGACCGATGTTACATCTATATCCCTCGAACGTTACTGACTCAATAAATTGAGTTGTGTAACTTTTCGTGAATCATACTATCAAATGGCTCATTAAACTTATCAAAGCAAGTGTAAAAATTGTTAAATATGGCAGCCTTAAGTTTGCACCTTTAAACTGAAGAAATGATCCATGAAAAATTGAAATTCGTACCATAAAAAAACGTATTTATGACCCATAAAGTTCTGATGAAAATCTATAAAAAAAAATGAAAATGATCCATAAAATACAGCAATGTGATCCATGGTTTATGTAAGTTTTAGAAATAAAATGTCAAAAATGTACCGTTATATATCTAGGGTATGATCGATACGGATTACCCATAAACATATTGCATGTTCCATAAAAGGTTCAATATCATTTCTTAAACTTGAAAAATTTATTCTTAGAATGTAACGTTTGTGAACTACAATATATGCACATGATCAATAAATTATTGAAAAAATTCCATAAATAAATCGCCAATGATCCACAATAGGTTTGAAAATGAACCATAAACTTCTAAATAGGGTCCATAGCAAATCAATTTTGTGCATTTAAAATACTTTGCATGATCCATAAATTATGCCGGAATTATTCCAATTTTGGTTTTAATTTTTTAATTTTAACCACAGGAAACTCGATCCTTGACTGCGCTGCTACTCAAATTTAGCAACATGTCCGTTTCTTCATATATGCGGCTTAATATTGCTGTAAAAGAAAGATCACTTTGGAGAAGATTTTCAATTTTCAGAAAGCTGACTTACTTTTGCGATCTCACGTTCTTTTACGACCGCAACTGCGACACATGTTTCTCAATAAATTTGGTAAAGAGCACTCATGCACGTAAAAAACTACGGCAGCCCTATGTTTGCACCTTAAAAACTGAAGAAATAATCCATGAAAAGTTGAAAATCGTTCTATAAAAAAACGCATTCTTGGCCCATAAGACTCTGGTGAAAACACACAAAACAATAAAATAGAAATGATCCCTTAAATGCATCAATTTGATCCATCCTTTTAACAAAATTTAGCAATAAAATATCAAAAATTAACCGTTATATATCAAGGGAATGATATATTAAATTGTTTGGATTTCCCATTAACCTATTGAAAATAATACTTAAAAGGTTCAATAAATTTCCTTAAACTTGCAAAATTTATCCACAGAATGTAACATTTCTGCACTAACATAAACTAACTAACTAACTCTAACATAAATTAACAAACATGTGCATATCATCCATAAATTATTGTAAATCTTCCATAAATAAATTGCCAATGATCTCTAATAGTTTGTATAACAAATCATAATCTTCAAAAAATTATTCATAACAAACCAACTTTAAGCACTTAACATTAGTTGATCTCCCCGCAACTGAGACACATGTTTGTTAAGAAATTTGGTAAAGAGCTCTCCTGCACATAAAGAACTACAGGTCAAATTTATGACTTGTTTCAAAAAATTTGATTTAAATTATGCCGGGCAGACTTTTGCTGTCCAACTCGCTATCGATCATCAGACCAAACTAAAAAAAACATCCTCCGTTTGCAGTATACCGGGCAAATGCTTGAATCAGCCGTTTGCCTGGAATCTAACCTACGCTATGTTAACACTACGGATGTCGGAAACATCGACCGTTTAGTTCTTCAATCCTCAATACGGCTACGGAAAAAATCCGCAATCCTTCTTTAGCAGTAATATTTTATCCGGATACCTGAAAGAACGGACATGTAACTAAATCTGTGTAGTAACGCAGTTAGGGATCAATTTTACAATCTTTATGGATCAAAATTTTAAAAATTTTTGCCCCAACCTGGAAAAATGCAGGCAAAATTTATGGATCATACCATACGGTTAAGCGAACAAAGCTGATTTACTATGCATCATTTTTAAAAGCTTATGGTTCATTATTCATCACTTTATGGATCATTGGCAATTTATTTATGCAAAATTTCAAATACTTTTAGGAACATGCGAGTATATTTTATTGCACAAAAGTTACATTCTATGGATCAATTTTACAAGTTTAAGGAAAGTTATTGAACCTTTTATGGATCAATTGCAATATGTTTATGAGTAATCCGTACAATTTTAACCTCTCACGCCAAAGTCACGAGTTCGAATCTCACCCCCGGACAAGTTGCAAAAATGCCCAAAAGCGGTGTTTGAGTGACAACGACGGGAGATGAACCAGCCCGAGGCTGAAAATCTCGATAATCAAGAAACAAAAAAAAAAAAAACGATCATGCCCCAGTTATAAAACGGTACATTTTGACATTTTTATTGCTAAATTTTTTATAAAGTATGGATCAGAGTGATGAATTTTATGGATCGTTTAAATTTCTTTATGGATATTCACCAGAGTCTTATGGGTTTTTTCATGCCACGATTTTCAATTTTTTATGGATCGTTTATTACTTTTTATATGCAAAAGTACGTTTACCGTTAAATATCGCTTCCAGCGCAAGTAATTTATGAGTTATGATAAAAAATATAATCAATCGCTGCATATTAGGCTGAGTCAAAGGACACATACCCTATTAAATCAATCTATAGACATCTTAAGTCGGTAAAGACGTGGGTATAAAGACAGAATACATGGAAGGTGGAAACTTTCTCAATTTTTTAAGCATAAAATATATGTTTACTATTACTATTACTTACTATTTCATGTAAGGTCCTCGAATTGGAACCTTGCAATTAATAATTAATGGCTCATTAAAGTTTCACTGGAAATATTTTTTCAAAGCCTTAAGATGCACAATGTGAGTTACTTTGATAATGTTGGTTATATTGATAAGATGTAAAGCTCTATATATAGAAAAATATTCCATTTCTAGTCAGGATTTTTCTTTGAAACGTTTTTTTTAATGTTTCTGGCAAAGGGTTCGATCCTGTATTTAAGCTAAGAGCTGTTATTGAATCCGTGGTTGATCTCACCAGGCCATGGTGACTCGTGAGAAGATACTTGATTAATGAGAATTAAGTTATAACACTCGGCACGCTTTAATTTTTATTTTGGGATGAATAAATTATTCCCGCTCATCTCAGCAGTAACACCAACATTTATGAGTACGATCGAAGAAATTTGAACCACGGGAAGCGATTGGCTGGTCTTCACGAAATCCATTTTGTGCACTATACGAAAAGGTGTAATGGTAGCATTTCACCAGAAATGATACATACAATATACGAAACATTTGTTCTATGTACAAAATCCATGTTTACAAAACGAATGAAAGCTTATTTACGAAAAAAAAATTCAGTGCGCTGTAAGGTTAAAGACAATCTCTTCACCTTTTTGATGTGCCTTATTGTGCTCCATTCTGTTACTGGCTCGTCGAAAAAGCTGGTGCCAATGTCCAAAATCTTGAAGAATTCCATTGTATTGGTCGTCGGTAGATCCACTAGAAAGATGTCACTCAGCTCAGCCAAAGACAAATTTCGTTTCTCTCCAGGGTCTTCATCACCCCTTTTGGTTCTTATAGAGTATAGACAAGTTTCTCTCGAACATTAATCCTGAATTGAAAATCGAAAGGCCAATTAGTTATTCACTAAGATACCACAAGTGGGCTGAGAACTTGCTTTCAGTAGCAAGTAGCATTCAGGTGGCAGGTTTCAAACTACTCCAGATCTGCAATAGTTTGATTTCACTGAAGGGTGCAGAGGCGCTGCATGGCACTGAAAACCAGGCTTCAACGAAGGCTCCAACGATGAAAAACTGTGCCCTGAACAACTTAATTTTAAGACTGTAGATGGCCTGTGCCAGTGTCAAAAACTATCAGTTATCAACTCTCGGCTTTCGAAATTATGAAATATCAATTGAAGTTTATAAATATAGCTTTAAAACCTTTAAAAGCAACTTACAATGATATTTCTTCCACAAAACTAACTATAGTAGTTAGGCGACATCTAATATAACGTGGTAATTCGGATGTCTATGCGATATGGAAATTTTTTTGGTCAATTGATTTCCAATAACATTGAAACTGTTTGGAAATAGTTATGTCCGGACCGGTTGTAGGCCTAATAATAGAATAAATGACACTCTCAAGAACCAGGTCCAAGACACGGTGTCAACATGGTGTCTACGAAGCAGCGCTGCTGCACCGTTTTCCATTCTGAGTTGTACATAATAGTTTCTCAATATTCATAGTATTCATGTTCTAAAATCGTTATATATTATCAAAGAAAGAGAAAGATGCATTAATCAAATACCTGTGTTTTCACTGGTAGTATTAAACAACATGGCCTTGAAACGATGAACCAGTATCCAACTTTTAATTAGTTGTACAACAGCTTCTCCTATGGCTTTTTCGGTTCCTTTCTCAACAAATGGAACACCGTTTTCTCCTGTCACCAGAATCACTTGACGATCCACCAACTCTCTCCAATGAATTCACCACTTTACCATCCCAGTGTATTGTAAGCACATCATCTAGGCTAAATTTTTTTAACCAATTGCTTGGCTGACTCTGACCGGTGTTTTACAGGAATTCTCGGAATATTTGAACGATTAGTATTGGGTTTATCAAGTCAATACCAAAATATTCCGCTGCGGCTGCAAGAACAACGGGGCCGATTTGGAGCTTGCTTTTGCTGCATCGAGAGCCTGAGCATGTCCCGGTGTTGCAACTTGTTGAGTTGCCTTCGATGACCCGACTTCCTCACTGGAATGGCTGAAGTCCACAACATTGGCTATTATACTATATTATACAAACTATAATCAACTGAAATTACGCTTGTTTAGATATGCTTATGAGGAATTTCATTTGTACGGACCACATAATGTTGAAAAACTGGCTTTATTAAGATCAAATTTCTCGAAGGATGTGGGCATAATATCGATCTATCGGAGCCATATTTTGGTCTTTTCGTGGATTCAACTTCATCTTATCTCCTAATTTTTTTTATTAAAACAGTCGTTTTGGAGTTTTTGTTTGTTGTTTTTAGCACAAAATATTACAGATATAATCAACAAAAACAACTTTAAAACATTTAAATTATCAATAATCAATAAGCAATAATCAAATCATAAGAATTCAAATGAAATAAAATTAATTCTTACGAGTTTGTTAAGATAGGCCTTTTTATGGTAAACAGCAGCAAACTGATGCATCTCCATTGAATTTTTCGTCGAAGGGAAAATTTAACAATAGACCATAATTAGGAACATAGAAAACAATATGTTCCTAAAATTGGCCCAACTGTGTTTCTGTAAAATAACGGTATATTTTTCCATTCAGATACTTCACATGGAACTTGTGACTATTTTTATGTCCATGTAGGGTGCGTTCAAAAGTATGTGATTCCAATTAAAAGAGAATTTGGGTCATTTCAAGATAGTGCAGACAATCTGTTTGGTCAACCCATTTTCGTCGATTTTCCAAAATATATATGTATTCGGATAACATCAATATAGGCTTAACTTTAGTCTAGAGAAAATTATTTTAGTTCCGGAATTCCGTGACGTCATGTTGGGTGTAGGCCACGCTGGCGCTTCGCATAGGCTAAGTAAAGGGGCTAGGCTGACATTAGATCACGTAACCCTAACAGAAATTTTTTTCCCTGGGGGGGGAATTGGCGGGGGGGAAAAAAAAAAAAAAAAAAAAATATGTTGAAAAATAGGGGGGGTTGTTATAAACCACCGACCGGTGGCGGAGAATATAATTTAACCTTTTTGTTTTTTTTTTTTGTTTGGGGGGGGGAATGTTGTTGTGGGGTTTGTGTGTCCGGGGGGGGTGGTGTGTTGGTGGGGGGGTTTTTTGTTTGTTTTTTTTTTTCGCGCGTTTTTTATGCGCATACGGTTCCCAGTCAACACAAAATCGTATATGATAGCGCATATGAGTACAACGTGGAGGCGATATACGTACATTCGTTCATTTGACTCCATGTAAACTGTACGTATATCGCCTCCACTTTATACTCATATCCGCTATCATATGCGATCTTGTGTTTACTGGGTTGACATCAAATCGATTAGGCATCGTACTCATTCTCACTTTCAGTTTCTAAAAACTTATTTCTTCCTAGAAGTAACACTCTTATCCAACGCAAATCGTTAACACAACAGAATAACTATTCATAACAGTACTAATTGGAATGTGCAAAGAATTTTACTACAGAATATCATGTTCGAGAATTAAAACGTTGTCCGTAACAGGGAGTTTCTCAATACTTGCACGAAAGCAACATTCCTTACAATTTTCCAACACCGATTGATGAATATGAACGCAAAATATATTCATCTTTTATTTGTAAAATTTTAAAATACTTGAGTAAATAAAATGACAATCGTAAAAACATCTAGATTAGCGCAAAAATCTCCGCTCATAATTATATCAATCAAGAAACGATTGAATTATTAACGACCGGTGTTTAAATTTTTCATGACGGCAGCCATTTGTAAATTGCGCACAATGCTCAAGGTGCGGGCTCAAGGTGAAGAGAAAACTGAAATTGTTAAAGCCACCGCTGTCTGCCATTTGATAAGTTGTTAGATAAATTCAACTTAAACAAACTCTCTCAAAATTGGATTGTTCGCCCTGAAAAGGACGGATTTGAAATATTCAGCATTAGAATTGAAACCTTCTCGGTCTTTTCACGAAGCAGGTTCTTTCTGCCATGCACGTTGTGCTATAATTATAGATGGCTACCAAGGCTACCGGTGGCGCCCACCGGCTGGCAACAAATCAACACCGGCTTGGGCAACCGACTGTCTAGCAAACCACTGCATTTTAGTGGCTGCCTAGCAACGGTTGCTTAGCCAAGGGCTTGCTACAACAGCCTGCAGAGCAATCAGCCTGTCCACTGGTTGGTCGCCACTGCACCTTCTATGGTACGTGCCGCCACCAGCTGCCAAATCCACATTGGCGCTTTGCCGCTCCGCACTAGAGGCTTCGCGCCATCGAGGTTGCCTCCAGAGTTTATGCCATCGCCAACTGCTGATCTTCGATGGTTCGTTGGTCTGCCGATGAGTAAAATTGCGAAGGTGTACCTCTTCAATGTGGTTCACTGCTGCATATGAGACCTCCCTTGCTTATATTTGAAATCTGTGATAGGAACGTATTGTTCATTTAGTAAAATTAGGCTCCAAAACCAAATTAAAAGACATCAACTTTAATTTGCCCTATTTTCAATATTTTAACATTTTTGACGGATAATTTTTGATAATTGATTTAATACGCGGAAAAATTTCCAACCGATTGATGTAAACATATTGAAAATCTTTCGAGCAATTTTCAAGTTATGAGCGTTTAATTTGTAACGATATTTCGTACGGTCGCTAATTTTTAGATTTTCAATTGTCACCCTGCCCTTGCCATAAGACGTTTCAATTTTTCAAGACGGCAGCCATTTGTAAATTGTGCACAATGCTTAAGGTATGCAACGAAGAGAAAATTAAAATGGTTTTAGCTGTACTTTTTCTCACTTTCAGTTTCTCAAAACTTATTTCTTCCTTGAAGTAAAACTCTTATCCAACACGAATCGTTAACACAACAGAGTAACTATTCACAATAGTTCTAATTGGAATGTGCAGAGAATGTTACTTCAGAATATCATGTTCGAGGATCAAAACGTTGTCTGTGATAGTGAATTTCTTAATACATACTTGCTGAAACGCAAAATTCTTCAAAATTTTCCAACACCAATTGATGAATATATAGGCGAAAATGTACATCTTTTGTTTAATTTAATAAACTTGAGTAAACAAAATGGCGATTGTTAAAACATCTAGATTAACGCAAAAATTTCAGCTGAAAATTTGATCAATCTAGAGACGATCGAATTATTAACCACCGGTGATTAAATTTTTTGTGACGGCAGTCATTTGTAAATTGTGCCCAATACTCAAGGTATTCAACGAAGAGAAAATTAAAATTGTTTCAGCCACCGCTGTCAGTCAATTGGTAAGATTTAAAAAAAATCAATTTAAACAAACTCTCTCAAAATTAGATAGGTCGTCCTGAAAAGGACGGATTTGAAATAGAATAGTCCGCATTAGAATCGAAACCTTCTCGGTCTTTTCATGAAACCGATTATTTCTGCCGTGCACATTACGCGTTAGATAAAATGGCTGCCAAGAATATCATACACAAACACACTCAATCGCCATATTTTGCTCCTCGTGGTGGCGTCTACCGGCTGACAAATCATCACCGGCTTGGGCAGCCGAATAACTAGCACACCACTGCAAATTTAATGGCTGCCTAGCCAAGGCCTGTATTATTCTTAAATAGCCTGCAGAGCAATCAGCTACCTGTCCACAGATTGGTCGCCAGTGCACCTTCTATGGTACGCGCCATCACTAGCTGCCAAATCCACATGGCGCCTTGTCGCTCTGCAATACAGGCTTCATGCCATCGGCGTTGCCTCCAGAGTTTATGCCATCGCCAGCTGCTGTTTCTTATTGGCAAGACGAACTGACCAGCTCCGGCACTGCAACACTAATGAGTAAAATTGCGAAGGTGTACCAGTTTTATATCGTTCAGTGCTGCTTATGAGACCTCCCTTGCTTACATTTAAAATCTGTGACAGGAACGTACTGTGCATTTAGTAAAATAAGCCTGCAAAGCAAAATTATAAGACATAACCTTTAGTTTTCTCTATTTTCAATAGTTTAGAATTATTTAAGAATAATGTTTGATAATTGTATTGATACGCAGGAAAATTTCCAATCGATTGATGTAAACATCTTGAAAATCTATCAAGCATTTATTAAGTTATTAGCGTTTAATTTGTAACAATATTTCGTGACGGTCGCTTATTTTTAGATTTTCAATTGACACCCTACCCTTCCCGTAAGACGTAGTCTACGTCAAAAACCTGCTGCTACCTGCTGAAGCGAAAATTGAACTATTATTTTCACAACAATTAATGGTCCTTACTGCACACGTATATTTTCGTAATACAATATATGTGTAAAGACAGCTTGAAACTTGGTTTTAACCACTTTTTACAGGAACGGTCAACATATCTGTGCGAATGTGTTTCGAACTAAATTAGTTGTAACTTTTTTGCAAAAATTATAAAAAATGGATGAATTCAAAATTGTGTTACAAGATGGTAGAAGATTTAGGGGGGCGGGGGTTTTTTGGTTTGGGGGGGGGGGGGGGGGGGGTGTTGGGGGGGAAAATGGTGTTGTGGTGGGGGGGGGGGGGGGAAGGGGGGGGGGGGGGGGGGGGGGTTTGTCAATGACGTCTATATAAGGTCTGGGGCAACGCACTGCTTGCTTGTATTGGAAGCAAAAATAATGTAAACATTGCTGAGCCGACGAGTGGTGACGTAAGACTATTTAACCTATATGCGCGTGCATAGGTACAGATAAAAAAAAATCGGTTCAAACGTTTATTATAAATGCTGAATTGTGGAAATAATCATGATACAATTGCCATTTATTGAGCAGAAGCATTTCCTCCCGATAACATGCGTCATTTATAGTGAATTTAACTGAGGTAATTGAATTTTTGCCACATTAACTTTCAAACCCTGGGACTTGACAATCAAGTAGCGATATAAAGCCAATTTTCCATCATCGATAGACTGGAATCGGTTGAAAAATTAAGTTTTACAGTGCACACAATAAACAATCACGGAGCGAACAAATCAAAAAAATAGTATGACGTAGCACTTTCCGAGCTCTTGTGTAGCGTGCGCAAGGAATGCGGTGGTATTAGTGTCATGAGCGAATTTTGCTCATTTCACTAATATTGTTGTGGCTACTGGGCCAGACCTTATATAGACGTCATTGCTCATTGATCGCTTCACTTACCACCAATCCATGGTCAAAAACTAACCCTAACTCACTAGCACAACTATCCTTCTCTTGGAATTTTGGGGAAGGGGGGGGAGCCCCCGGTTTTTAAAAAATTTTGTAAAATTTTTTTTCCTTCCCCCCCCGGGGGGGGGGGGGGGGGGGAGGGGGGGGGTGGTGGGTTTTAAAAAATTTGTAAAGTTGGTGTGGAATTGTTAAATGGAGGAGGGAAATACCCCCCATTTTGTGGGGCGGGGGGGCCGGTTTATAAAAAAAAAAAAAAAGAGAAAATGGAGGGGGTGTAAAAAATTTTTAATTTAAAAAATAAAAAAAATTTTTTTTTTTTTTTTTTTTTTTTTTATTAGTGTGTTTTTTATTTTTTGGGCGGTCGTGGTTTGTAATGGTTTTTTTTTGGTGGGGTATTTTTTTTATTTTGGTAAGAAACAGAAGAAAAGAGAAACGTAGTTCCACGCTAACATAATTGATTATTTGCAAAAACACATGCATCACCACTCGAAAGATCTCACCATCCTTTAAGGGCTCTATTTTATCCGATCTTCTATAAACAAGCGCTCGGACTGTGGTATTCGAGTACAGTTGCCACGAATGATCTCAATACCAACTAAATTAACTCCATTATCGAGTGTTCCACTCAGCCAATGCTTCAATCGTCGAGTATTTATTTGCCAAACTACTTAGGCCACAGTAATCAGTCTTCATTTGGTGGTGATTCCTCTTAATGTTATTTAGTGAAGAGTAGCGATAATCATCAAGGGTCGGGTGTTTCATACATTGTAGAAATTATTCGTAGAAAAAAAAGCAGAAAATATTTATGAATGTGTATCTACGTCGTGGATTTGTTTATAAAAGCTATTTTAAGCTGCTTTCGCATTTTTTATGTCAAATTAACATGCAAAGCATAAGCACAAAAACAAAACAAAAATGTCTTCTCCATGTTAGCAATAAAGTGTAGAGTCACCTCAAATGGTAAGACCATAATCAACATGAATAATTATCTACGCATCAAGGATTATAACAATTCGATCTGTTCAAGAAGGAACAGCTCAGTCCGGAATTCACTGCAATAATATTGATTTTCTACGAATGTTCTGCTCAGAAACTCATCATTCATAACTGACTGACAGTCAACATGCGCCAAAGATGCTGCCCCTCTCATCCGGAATAGTGCTGAGAGAACGTGAAAAGTCATTCACCCCTGTCAAGTGCTACCATCTATACCGATCAAATCTCGCTACCACCACCACCATTATCATTTTAGCTTTGCATGAGATTTCAAACTTACAGAACCGCGAAAAAAATAATAATCGCGATCTACGACTATGATTTTGCGCGAACAGGTTCCTCGTCAGTGTTGGTGTTAGGTACCCACAAAAAGCAACTGAATTCTATTCAATGAGTGCCCAGCGGCAAGCGAAATAATTAGCTCTTTTACATGTTCTGAGAGTGTGTATTTTAGCTAGGATCGCAACGGCATTGCTTGCAAAAAAAATACCGTTCTCACGGGAAATTTGCACGCTTCTCACCAACTGAATCGGACTTCGGCTAAAATTTTATCTGACATCATCCAAAGTGGGATGTCCAAAAAACGAGCCATAATTTAACTAACCTACTTTCGTTTTCCATGGTTGTGGTGAACCGCCTCTGGGCTAAGAAATTCAAGTGATCGTTACCCCAATGCGATGTGCGATGGGTGCGTTTGACCGGGGGCGAAATTGTACCATTTTTGGAAATGTTATTCAATGTAAGGTGGGAATCAACGTGAGGTAGCGAAATCCGAGCCAGTCACCGATAATGTAACTTGGTTTCTTGACAACAAAGTAACGAAAACTTGTTTCTAGTAAAACTGACATTGCTCACAGGATTCCATTGCAACAAAGTATCATTTTCCGATAAAGACCATATAAGTTGCAAATATCTACATATTAACAACCCACATCGAATGGTTTCGTGGAAATATGCAAACTCTTTTTACCTGGTGCAATAGAGCAAAGCACACATTGCTTATGTGATTGATTGTAGAAGTAGCACATGCGAGGCTACAAACCGTTGCGTTGCATTCCTCAGAAGATGTCTGTATTCGCAAAAGAAAGGCATGTATAAGTAGCCTCTTGAGACATCGGACGACAACCACGTTGTCGATTAATTCCAACTTATCCGGAGAGCACGCGCGTGTGACAACCAGGAGATGACCAACCGGAGAAATGCACGCTGGATGCTCAAGGAAGCACAAAGTCGTCCGGTTGCGGTCAGTTAGAAAGAGAGACAGAGAACCTCTGGAGGAATGCAGTCGGTCCAGTTTCTGTTATTGCGATGATGGCATATTTGTCGCTCTGGTTTTCTTTTTCGCACTCACTCTTATTGTTGCATTCGGAATTCACATACATTACGTTGGCCGCTGCAACTTCAGATGGCAATAGCCGAGATTTTTATTGGCCAGTTTTACATACATTCCAGAGATGTATGAGATTTTGTATTGCTGACCTTAACTGGGAATGCGAAATGCATGTTTAAATAGTGCTGATTGCAGAGTTTCCAAGAGTGCACCGTTTCGTAGTCAGATGACCATAATTAGTATCTGCTAAAAATGAAGAGCCACATACGGTCCGTTAATCATTGTCAAGTTTCAGGTAACACTCTTGTTGGTCAAAGACATCAGCGGAGTTTAAGGTGAAACGGTTCAGTGTCCACCGCCACAAAGGCCGACATAAGTCTCATGAAATAATGTGTTCAATAAATTAACATTTAAAGTTTATGAAGTATTTTTAATTCTATGAATTTAATTGCGATGGTTAAAGGAACATAACGAGCTTGCAGGGGAAAATTTGGACTATTAGTTCCTCTAAACACCACTGTTATTAATAAACCTTGAAATGTCAATCGTTAAGTAAAATACCAAACATACTATTTATCAGTACCACTTGCTGAAATGTGTTTTATATAATCGATATAAACGCAACACATAAGCGGAATGCGACTGAAATTTTGATTTACTGTCAACATTTCAATCGCATGAAAAGCTCAGCTAAGATGAAGGATACACACTTAGAAATTATGAATTTTACACGAGACGTAATTCACGTTTGTAAAAAGTCGGGGAACGTAAACAAAGAATTCGTGTAAAATTATGTCTCCTGAAACTGACACATACGCAATTCAACGAAAGATGTGTTTGATTGAATGGATTTTTTCATCTCTTTCAACTCATTTTTATGTGCTAAAGGATGCTTGCATGTGTCGGTCTCAGGAGACAGAAATTTACATGACATTTTGGTAGTGTGTATGTACAAAAATTTAGTGAGCTCTTCCTTTTCGGTCATACTTGCAACTGAGACCAGCTGAGACGAAAACAATAGAAATGAAGTGCATTCAACGTATTCAGAAACAAAGTCATTGAATACAATTAAGATAACTACGAAACAATTTTATTAATACTAAACAGTGTCGATTGGCAAACATTTTTTAGGAATGATGGAAATATCGAAGCTGTCATGGATATTTTCTGTAATATTTTAGTAGAAATTAATTCTCAATAATAACCATTGAAGAAAAAACGACGTCACAGAAACACAAATAATCTAGTTTGGTTTAACAGACATACCAAAAATCTTAAAAAATAGAAAACCCAAAAGCCCACAAAAAAAACAATAGTGAAGATTTAGCAAACTATTTGGATCTATGCGATCAACTTAATTTGGCCAACAGTAATGCATTTGAAAAATATAATGCAAAACCCGAATTCTAAATAAAGTCATATCCAAAGAACTTTTCAATTACGCAAAGACCAAATTTTAAATCAGGCAATTTTCCTTCAATAGTGCATCTTGACGAAAGTTTCGGGGACAGCTCGGAAAAAAATTGTTAGCATTTTGCAAAAAAATTCCAAAAAATCTATACGACATTTTCTGAAGAAAACAGCGGCCGCGATTATTTGCATTTTATCCAGATTTCTCAAGGGACATTGGAGTAAATCAAGTTCGGGCTCAGGAAACTTTGCAGACTCTAAAGAATTAAGACGCCTCGAAGAGTCCTGTACCTGACGGAAGTATTTATGAAGTATCTAGCAGTGGAGCACACTTTTCCATTATTATGGCTCATCAATATGTCACTGGAAACTTCCCAAAAATATGGAAAAGCTCATTCTTAGTGCCTATCTTTAAATCTGGACGAAAATGTACTTAACGTTAAATAGCCATTATCTCTTGCATTCCAATTTATTTTGAAACAATTGTCAACGACAAAGCATTCCTGCAAATAAAAAATAGAATTGCCGCAATGCAACACGGCTTCCCTTAAGGTCGTCCAATCACAAAAAAAATTGCTTGAATCTTCAGACTTTTCATTGAATGCAATATATAATGGCAACCATGTAGAAGCTCTATACACGGACTATAGGAATATATTTGATGGTATTGACATTTCAATGCTACTCTTCAAATAACAAACAATAGGAATTGAGTCAGAACTTCTGAAATGACTTCATTTTTATCAAACCGACAACAAATAGTAAAATTTAACGGAAAGAAATCAAATCCAATTCAAGCTACCTCAGGAGTTCAAGACATCCATATATTCAAGACATGCATCTTTCCCAGAATGAAATACACATATTCTAAAAGTGGTGAAAAAAGAGCCTATTAGAACTAGATGTAAAAAAAATGCAATTCAATTTCATTCAGCAGATAAAGAACAACTTAAAACATCACAATTGCACTAGGAAATCAAAATGTGAAAAATGTGGAAGATTAGGGGCTCAGATAATATCATAGACGTCAAACTTACGCTCACAAATCATTGCAACACCATTATTTTCAGGGCAAATAACATTTTGGGCTTTATCAAGCGATTTTGCTACAACTTTCAAGATCAATATGCTTCTTTGCCGGCGTCGATGGTGCAGTGGTAAACGTGACTGCTACTTAGCACCCCAGTGGGTCTGGGTTCAATCCCAGTCGACGTCGGTGGTTTTTCTGAGGCGAAAAAATCTCGTCACGTCTTCCTTCGGAAGGGAAGTAAAGCCGTTGGTCTCGGCTCATATTCATGAGTCGTTAGGTAGGGTCCAGGTGGTGGAGTCGTCTTTCCGGCGTCGGTGATTGTCACCTGGTGAAAAAATAGGCCGACGGAAAAAAAAAAAAGATCAACATACAATTAAAACACTATATATAACTTAAGCTAGGTCTATTTCAGAATATTGCAGCATTGCATTTTTAGCACCTAACGAAATAATAACATTGCTTAATCTTAACTAACATTTTCGAAATTTTCATTATATTTTTAAATCCACTTCTTACTATTCTTTTCTCAATGCATTTTTTTCAATTTAAGAAAAAAAAAAGCGACCATCTCCAGATAGATGGTAACAAAGGACGGAAAAAGATATTTTAACAAACCAAATTGCATTTAATTCATTAAGAAATTAAAAACTTTACAAAAATACTTCTACTCCCTGGCACGCCGCGTTACAGCAGTTAGCCGAAACTTTGGCCATAGGTGAAACAAAGGAGCTTGTAGGCATATTCTTCAGTTACTTGGTCGCTTTTTTGATTAAATCATCCGTCGTTTTTGGCCTCGAAATTATTTGAATACACTCTCTTCTTCAAATTGGCCCAGAACTTCTCGATTGGGGAGAGCTGGGACACGTTGGGAGGGTTGGCATGCTTGAGCTCCACCGGAAAGCCCAATCGCTCCATTTCCTCCAGTGCCCGCTTTGAGTAGTGAGCCGATGCTAGATCCGGCCAAAACACCATCATTGTGGTACTTTTTAATGAAGTCGGCATCTTCTGGGCGGCATTTCGTACTGTAGATCTCGCCGTTCACTACCAGCCCCGGCAAAAAAAAGAGAAGACGTGACAGCCCCTTTTCACTGATTGTAAGCCACAACAACACCGTCTTCGGGAACTTCGTGTGCGCTTTGTACTTTACGTCGCTGCTAATTTCTTTTGTCGAGGAGGTGAAGTAGCCTTTGCCTTGCCGTCCAACGTGAAGTACGTCTCGCCGTCCATAACGACCACCACGTTCCGCTTCACCGGGAATATCTCTTTGACCAGAATCTTTAGCCGTTGTTTCTGGGTTTCCGCTTTGTTCTCCGACACGGCTGGCTTGGACAGACGCTTCCACCTTGCCTTCCGTCTTCCGTTTGAGCTTCTGATGAATGCTCCGGTCGCCTGAAACGACCGAACGGCCGGAACCAGACTTCCGCTCGATGGACTGTCCCTTCTCCAGAAGTGGCAGAATCTTGTAGATGTTTCCGCGATCGTATCCGGCCGAGATGAAGTGGGCCAATAGCCGACTTTTTTAGGCCCGGATGGAGCAGGCCGTGCGAACAAACCGTAGATCGAAGTTGTTTCACTGTTCTCGCCATTACTGCCGTAAACAAACTGATGGAGCTGTCAAATGTTCGCAGTATATAGGCAACTAAAGACTGGACTCGGAAAAAATGAGACACACAAAAATGATCACCAAAAATTCATTTTAAATCGGATACTTCTCAAATTTTCAGGAATTAAATAACTAAATATTAGCTATATTTTGGCATAATTTATTTATTGAATTTCCTCCCCCACGCTGAATGCTCGTACATTACTCTTAACACTGCTCATGAGATCTTGGGCGAGGCTTTGTACATCTTCGTTACACAATTTGTCCCAGTTTTTCATCAAAGCTTCATCGGTTTTGAATGTTTTTCCGCTTTTCTTCAACTTCTTCTTCATTATCGCCCAAAACTTTTCGATCCGACGAAGTTCTGGTGTATTTGGCGGGTTCGCCTCCTTCGGGAGCACTTTAACGCCTTTCGCTTCGTACCAATCCATTACAGGCTTAGCGTAATGGCACGAAGCGAGATCCGGCCAGAACAACGTGGGACCACGGAGAGAGCGGAGGAAGGGCAGCAAGCGCTTCTGCAAGCATTCGTCTCGATAAATTGCTGTACCGTCCGCACTCGCAGATCGCCTGCCACAACAGGTACTTCTTCGCGGATTTGTCCATCTTTCTCTTCCGGAACTTTTCCTGAACCTCCATGCGGGACGTACCGACAAAAAACTCGAGGCCGGAGATTTGTTTGGTGTCCGCCTTGATATATGTCTCGTCGTCCATGACGAGACAGCCTGGCTTGACCAGCCACTCACGGTACAGCTTCCGCGCACGCAATTTGGCCAACGTGTTTTGCTTGTCAGTCCGGTTTGGCGCCATCCTGACCTTAAAAACACGTAGTCCAGCCCGTTTCAGGGTCTGTTGGACGAACCACTTTGACGAATTGACCTTTTTGGCCACGTCTCGGGTGGAAAGGTTCGGGTTATTCTTAAAGTACTGCCTTATCTTCCGCGCCTTCTCTGGGTATTCCGTTTTCGGTTTTCGGCCGCTTCCAGCGCGCCGCTCAATGGTTTTCGTCTCCTGGAACATCTTCACAACGCAGGACACGGTGGAATGGTGGATTTCAAGCCTTTTTCCGATCCATCTGTGTGACTGACCAGGATTATCGATCACTGCGCCCAAGATTTGCTGGCATAGCTCTTCTTGTTTCGAATGCATTTTGAAAACTACTAAACAGATCGCAATAAAATCGCGCACACATAAACATAACACTTTAAACTAATGTTACCCAAAATTTCATTAATTTTTGCTTACGCGATAAAAAGTTACACCCAAAACAAAGTGTCGCATTTTTTCCGAGTCCAGTCTTTACATATATTTAAAAGCGCCAAAAAATCTGACTTACGCACTTACCGTGGAATCGCCCTTATTTCCTGCATTCCTAAGCTTTTTGAAGCAATAGTTAATGAAAAGTAGTTCTATCAAATCAAAAACAGGATTACTAATAATCAACAGGTGATCTACAAAGGACGTCCAACAAATACAAATTTACTAGAATTCGTTAACTACACGTTCATTGCAGATTTTAGTAAGGCAATTGATCGGATTGATATTCCCATGCTACTGTTCAAATTCACTTAAATTGCTCTCTTTGAAATGCTACTGAAACACTGCAGAGAGAACGGCTATTAAGAAGAAAAAAAATGTATCTTTTTATTGCAATCTTATCTATAATTATAGTCGGAATGATTATCTCTGTTTTCAGCTTTTCGAAGACTTTCAAGCTATTAATACATATGTTTTTTCCTTGCGCTGAACTGGCGGTCTTGTCGTGCCGCAAGGGCTCAGTAGGGATTCTTGGTTAACCCCCGAAGCTAAGAGTCTTCTGTTCTTTTGTGAACAGTTGTGTTTTCTTTTTTCTTTTCTTCTGTTCTTTTGTGAAAATATCACATCAATTAGTTTTTCCACCTGCTACGGAGGATCGTGTGCCTGGAGGTCACATTGAGAATTTTACTAAGTATTCACATTAGATTCGTAGTTGTAGCGCGCTTAGGGATCATCCTTGCCTTAGATCTATCCTACATTAGGGAGAATATTGGCAAAATACTTTTTTTTTATCTTTTTGTTGTTGTTATGATATGATAGTAAATTATTGCATATAAATTGGTTTCAGGTTATCGAAATTTGGGATGTACTGTGTTTTGCATGATGTATTTCAGGTCTACCAGGCCATCAGGTTTTGTAAAATAATTTAAAACATAAAATCATTATTTTTCTCATGGCTGTCATACATTGTCTAAATCTTCTGGTTCATAATGGTAAAGAACGAGAACAGTGTATGTGTTTCTGTTTGTGATTCATTTCATACTTGATCAGCTTATAAAAGCATATGAGTCCTATACGAATAACAGCCATCACGTAGGCTATTTTCTTGAGGCAACCGGCTGAAGATAGTCCTGCAGACATAGGTTATCCTTGCACTGATGGTGGATTCTTATCACACATTAATGCATATTTATTTTTTCCTTTTACTTCCAAATCAGTAGTTATCCGATGTATTTTTATATACATATATTATATTCTTTTAGGTATATATTCATTTAATCGAGACATGGGAGGGCACATGATTGCAGCGAATTGTATGAGAAGAGTGTCAATCCCCGTTGCTAACAGTTAGTGGATAAAAGGTGGGCTCTTCTCAACACTCATTGGGGCATCATTTTGTTCGAGAGCTCTCGTTTTTGACCAATTGTTCTATCTTGTTGTTGGCATGGGACTCTTTATTTATCAATAGGTGATGCTGCCTGTCGATCTATTGCCGATTGCCAAAAAGGTCAAAATGCATCCAGCAAGTATAAATCGAATGATTGAAAAGTAAGGTGAGCACTACACCCTGCAGGATCTTCCGACAACTGGACGAATACCCAGTTCCAGCAATTCCAAATTGGAACAAAAAGTCGTCGGTTATTTTCGGAAGGCCAATAAATACACGACCAGCGTCAGGATGATCCAGCGAATTAAGAATAGAAATTATTTGAAGATAATCTCCGAAGCAGAAGTATTATGCCAAGGTGAGAGCCCAAAAGCTGTACAACCGTATTTTGGACAATCCCTCCCAGTATGTTTTGATGGATAACGAAACGTACGTGACAGAGGATTCCAGAACACTGCCGGAACCTCAATTCTAGACCAAATCGATTGAGAAAAATTGAGAGTGTCCCAATAACAGATATGACTGTTGCGACTGACAAAATCCGTGAGAAGCTGCTCATATGGTAAGAAATTTGCACATGTGTCTTGCGATCTTCCATTTTCTACACAAAAGGAACAATAAATTCTTAAATTTTCCGAAACGACCGCTTGCAGGAAAGGTTGCTTCCAATATATCGGAATCATGAGATTCTTCCTCTCTTCTGGACAAACCAGGCCTCTGTCCATTATGCCAGATCAACTCTATAGTGGTTTTCTGATAAAACCGTTGATCTGATTCCGTTGAAAAAGACATCAAATCACCAAACTGTCCCCAGATGCTGGGGCAATCATCAAGCGGAACCAAAAATTTGCTAAAGTCAATAGTACCAAATATCCCTCGATCTCTGTCGCGAATAAAGAAAGACGGCAAGTGTTAGAGTATCTCGCAATCCGAGTCACAAGATTCTTTCGGTGGAGGCCTACGGTGACAATTAATTACGCACCGGCGATCGGTTTCGTATTGGAACACGCGAAGTTTGTTTTTGTGGGAAACAAAGTGCCTCTATCATCGATAAGATTGATGCACCGCTGTTGGGCGGCAAGTCGAGTTCCACGGTCGACCAGAGGATGTAGTCTTTTGGCCGGAACTGGCCTTGGCCCATTATGAACGTTTTATTGAAGACGAAAGATCTACTCCCATAATGTTGTGGCCAAAATGGAGGAGCAGCTGATCGTGGCTACCCGGATAAAAATAACGATACAATTATAATTTAATAAAATACAATAACAACAAAATGTTTTGCTGACCATGAATCTTACTGTTCATTTATCATACAAATCAAAAAAGCACGTTGTAATTACAATAGATCTACTATACACCCCATATGCAAGAATTTTCACCAATAGTGAAACAATACAATTAATAGTTATCAACTCAAATTTGTTCAGATTTTTTTTTATTGTTAAGATTCATAACAACCCCCTTATTCTATTGTTGATGCCTCAATTTACAATAGATTCTATTGTAGAAACAGTAAGCTCTAATGTTATCTTATTGTCACGAACAATACGATCAATTGTACATACTATTGATTTTATTGTATGGTTACAATACATTTTATTGTCAATCTATTATACTTTTTTTTCGGGTAAAGTTTCGGCCAACTGTCGTAGGCACGTAGGATTTAGAAAAAAAATTGTTATATTGAATTATAATAAGATTTTTATTTTATTTTTTCACATTACAAAATAAGTTACTTTTTCTAGTGCGTACGTTATGACAATAAACAATCTCCTTCAGGCAGTACTAGTAATAATCCAAATGCAACGCAAATGAAATTTAAAAAAAATGAATAACTCAGAAATTAATATCTCAGAAACGCCGGTGTAACTATGGTAGATAAATTATGCAAGAACTAAAAAAAAAGACAAATATCATCGGTTATCCCTTTTAATGGCATAATTTCTTAAAATACTTATATTCAAACAAATCCTCGCTCAGTCCTTCTATCGTCGGTAGATTACGTTCTAGACAAATAAATCGTTCCTTTCTTACATGCCGTCAGTTGAGCAACAGGAAAAATTAAATTCACCTACTTTCCCTCGCTCGCATTCCTTCGAATGTCTCGTTTAGCACTTGTCGTCAGAAGTGGCATGAAGTCTTGCGCATTTTGCACAGAATCAGACTCCTGCGCTAATAATAATCCATGAGATATTCCTCTACTCAGCCCAGAATAAATAAAAGGTTTGTGAAGTTACTGTTTTAAACTGTAACGAAGAGCTATTTGCTGTCATAGGTTAACAGAACTTCTTTCGATGATAGAACTTTAGAATTCACAAGTTTTTATCTTTTCTGTTATAAAGGATCCTTTCTAACTTGGTGCGAAATAGGCAAAATATTTGAGCGATGTACAAGTACCCTGAACGAATTTATAGTGAATGCATTTTCATTAATGAGGCAAAATCAACGAATGCATTTAATTAATTTTATTTTCAGCAAGTGATGAGAAACGGTGCTAATAGTTGGCCACTAGTATCGCAACACCCTACCAATGGGCAACTCTTCGCTATGACGATCCACTTTCCTCCACCTCCATCAACCGACGGCCACGGGGCCATCACGTCCGATCGTGTCGTGCGAAAATGTGTGTGATAATAAATTAAATTTATTTATGCATACCATTTTGCAGCTCGCTCGAAATTCAAGGGCAGTGACTGTCTGGCTGTCTGGCCTTTTTCAAATCAGCATAAACTGCGACGGGAAGCATTTAGCACGCCGGTTCAGTCGCCCATGGAACCGGCTGAGCATAAAACGCGCTCGGCGATGCGCAATCCCATAATCACACTGACTGCGGATCTAATCCAATGTACCATGCGCTTGTGTGGGGCTGTTGCTATGCGATGTTTATCCATTCATGTTGATCCATCACTTCATCGATATTTATTGGCTATGTTTAGAAAAAAAAGTCTAAACAAATCACAACATGCGCTTTCTTTTCAGGGTGTTCATTCAAATAACCGAATGTTTTTCAATTTGCTTGTGCCATAGATTGCTTGTTCAGCAAATGTTTTATCAAATTGCATATCATCAAAAGATAGTTTTAAACTGATCACTTTACTTGTATGTACAGTATGTCAAACAAGTTTATCCACCCCATAGAATCGCTTTTTAGTACAACATTTTGGTGTATTTTTGATCTATTGTTATTATATATTAATTGCGTAGCGTTTTATGATAACATTATCCATGTTCATGGGATACTAGATGGAAATTAATATTATTGTGTAGTGTGTCGGAAAAAAATAACCAAAATTTACCTAATTGAAATTTACCGTGTATGATAAACTACCTGTCATTTTATCAATTATCAACAGTATTAGATACAGTTCCAATAGCATTCAAGTTGATAAATCGATTGAATAATTTAAAGTTCACGTTCAAAATACCGAATACTAGTGAATAACTCCCGAAGTGGATATACTTTTTTGATATACTGTATGACGAATTTCACGCCAACTCGTCTTCGTGATTGGCAGCACCCTCTCAGAACCCAATGAAACCTTGTGGTTGTGTAGACTATGTCTTTTCTAGCAACTTTGCATACTTTGTTTTTTCAAAATTCATCTAGATTGCCATTTGAAAAGGGCTTAAGTTTTTTGATCGTTTTTTTTTTTGAATCAACCTAACTCAAAAAGGACAAGACTTACAAACAAGTGATGTATGCATGACTTTTAGAAAATTGTTTTAACCTTTATGGAAAAAAACGTAAAAATGTGAACGATTAGAAAAAAATTTTAAATAAAGAATTGCAATTCTAGTAAATTAAAGGAGGGTAGAAGTTATATAGGTATTAAAACCACAGAGAAGAGACATCCAAGCTGGAGTGCCCTTCGTGTGTAAATTTCTGTAACTGCCATTTTAAAATTACAGCTCGTTTTCGTTAGTTTTGGTGAATCGTATGTTGATGGCGCCAGTTGCCCGGCTCGAGATTTGATAGGCTGCCAATTTTAGTTTGGTGAAACCTAGACTAGGCGGCGTTGTTTTTTCAACGGTTTGCTTTTAAAAATTTACCCAGTAAATTGGAAAAAAAAATGTTCGATTATAATGAAAATTTGGATTTTTTAAGGGTCTTTGAATGTTTCAAAAATCAAGGCTTTGGAAAGGGCTAATTTTTTAATTATTTTTTTTTTAAACTTTAGTGACAATACAATTAAATCAGGTGGTTGATCCTGTTTATTACCAAAACTTTGAAGTATATTACAAGAATGACAATAAATTGGAAAACAAAAGTTTTATCATAATATCTGAAGTATTGACCCATGACTCAACAGCAGTTAAGTTGTTTATATCAAAATTGCTAGATTTCATTAAACAAAATTCAATATGTGCTCAAAAATATTTTCATGTCTGTTGGAGCAGCGGCCCATT
>JAHHFK020004217.1:0-64527 GCA_024533555.2 Aedes koreicus
GTGTAATAGCCGATCATCTTATCTTGCGGTTTTCGGACCATGCGGCCATGGCAACCGACGGAGATGATGACGCTGCGACTACTGCGATGTAGCACGCACCAATCTAACCCTAGGCGGGGAAGCCGATATTTTAAAGCCCCTGCAGTTTAAATCCTGTGGGAAACAGGAAGTCGCGATCCTGCAGAAATTCTCCGATTGAAGCGATTGATTCAACGATCAATTGTCTCGATTTTCACGAATCGGCAAACAGAAGAAGAGAAAAGATTCTATTGAAACAAAATTTGTCGCCCCAACGAATGCAGTTTCCCATGCCACTCCTCAATCATTCTTTCTCGGGAGAGTGAAAAAAAAAAACAACTACCTCCTCTTCCAATGATCGTGTCGATGATGGGAAGAAAGGAAGTCGCACCTTGATCGCTTTTCTGTTCGGCATTTCTTCCCCGAGGTCTGAACCCAAAAGTTCACGGTTCAGTGGCCGACAGAAAATCCCAGTTCATTTTTTCGTCATCACCACCTGCAAGCCAACATTACTACAGACAATAACACACCCAATTGCCATCGTAGTAGCCGGGATGCTTCTGCTCTGTGCGACTGAGTCAGTCGGTAGAAATTTCTCACGGATGATTTGGGTGAAGAAAAGAGAAGAAAAAAACACATGCACAACATAGGTACCTACGATGTGTAGCACAACGAAAACAAAAATTGGTGAGGCGTCGGAACGACAAAGTTTGGCAAAAGGCCAATTATATTGACACGATCACGACAAAACGTCGATCAGCAACCGGTTGTATTGGGGAAGCGCGACTGATGATGGTTCGCGTCGAAGATGCGGTCTGCTCTCGTCACAGATTGGGACGTAGACTAGCGTCGCCTTCCTGTGCATAAAATTTCGGTGTCCGATTGTGGTGGATGGACGAAAAGGAGCATTTGCAGTTCTGTTGGAAATTGTTGTTTTTCTAATTTGTTTTTTAAATTAGGTATGAGTTGTTCCCGTTGCAAAGATCACTTCAATTAACCGATGACAGTCGAATCTGCCGGTGGTCACATGTACAGTATGAGTAAAAATTGAGATAATCAGTAAAATACATAATGCATGTAATCAAATTTAAAGAAATTTGAATTGAAGAAATTCAACTTAATCACCCTCTGTTGTAATCAATGACGGATCGTAGGAGTTGAGACCTGTACAAAGTTGATGGTTTTGTGGTTTTATTTCTTTCCCATGTTGTCAAAAAATCGCTGTCTACAGATTCAGATGCCTGTTCGTTGTGCCAGCTGAGCTGGTCCAATCTATTTCCAGTTGCTTCACGAAACTCTGTTACGTGAGACTTGGCGATATGGTATTTAGACGTTTTGGGTACTTGTGAATTTTCCCAGGACTCAACCAAGCTTTCGATGTCTTTTTCAAATCCGGATTCAAAATGCGATAAATGCTTCGGACCTTTTGATAATAAAAAATGCATATCGACAAAGATTTTTCATTAGAGCCTAAATGACAAACATAAACAATGGCGTTTTCCGCGAATTTCGCGACATTGAAAGCTCGGATAATCAATCCACAACGGCCATTTAGAAGAGGAACAAGTCACATATCCGATAGAATTGGAGGCTTACATGAGTAGCCTTTGTGCCACGAGAAATTTACGAAAAAAGACATTGTTTACATTAGTCAGTTAGGCTCTAATGAAGAATCTTTGTCGATATCATTGTCGAAAAATAGCAAACTGATGATCGAATTATGCTTTGTCGAATTTCACGCAAACTCATCCAGTGGTTGGCAGCACCCTCATCCAATGAAACTTTGTAGGTGTATAGACTATATCTTTTCAAGTGACTTTGCATACTTTGTTTGTTTTTCTTAAATTATCTAGACTACCATTTGAAAAGGGCTTACGTTTTTTGATCGATTTTTTTTAAAATCAACATAAATCAAAAAGTACGAGACTTACAAAAAAGTGATTTATGGATGACTTTTAGAAAATATTCTAAACTTTTATGAAAAAAATTGTTAAAAAAGAATAATTTTCTTTTAAGATCTTTTAATCACTTTTAAGAAAAAATAGTTTGTTTAACAACAACTTTTTCATGTCCTATTAAATGTATCGCGTCTACTCGTCTTATAATTTGGTCCTAACAACCTCATAGAAGCCAATTAAATTTAATTATAATGACAATTTGGATTTTTTAGCGATCTCTAAATGTTTGAAAAATCAAGTTTACCGTTTGAAAAGGGCTTATTTTAAAATTATTAGTTTTTTAAACTTTAGTGATAACACAATTAAATCAGGTGGTTGATCCTGTTTATTACCAAAAACATTAAACACCATTTAATGATTAACTCAGATAATTATTATTAATTTTTACCTAAAATAACCATTGTGTAAAAGGGCGATACGGTCAAAATTTGGTCAATATCAACTTGACGTATTTCTTTCAATTTTGCATTTAAAAAACCAGAACACCCCTCATTTTGAAGGTGTGTGTGTGTAGAATGTTGCTCCTATTTTGATTTTGGAATTCACTCTTCAGTTGTCAAAATGCCGTCCAAGCAAGAAGAGCAGCGTATCAAAATTTTGCTCGCGCATCGCGAAAATCCGAGCTACTCGCACGCAAAGTTAGCAAAATCGCCAAAAGTTGCCAAATCAACCGTTACAAATGTAATTAAAGTGTTTGGGGAACGTTTGTCGACAGCCAGGAAGTCTGGATCGGGGGGAAATCGAAAACCGGAAGCCGCTGAGACGACAAAGAGAGTTGCCGGTAGTTTCAAGCGAAACCCTAACCTATCTCTCCGAGATGCCGCAAATAAGCTGGGTGTATCGTCTACAACCGTGCATCGAGCCAAAAAACGAGCCGGACTATCGACTTACAAAAAGGTAGTGACTCCAAATCGCGATGATAAACAAAATACGACGGCAATAGCGCGATCCCGGAGGCTGTACACGACGATGCTGACGAAGTTTGACTGCGTGGTAATGGACGACGAAACCTACGTCAAAGCCGACAACAAGCAGCTTCCGGGACAGGAGTTTTATACGGCAAAAGGAAGGGGAAAGGTAGCAGATATTTTCAAGCACACGAAACTGTCAAAGTTCGCAAAGAAATATCTTGTTTGGCAAGCCATCTGTACCTGTGGCTTGAAAAGCAGCATTTTCATAGCTTCCGGGACTTTCAACCAAGAAATTTACGTGAAAGAGTGTTTGCATAAACGTCTGCTGCCTTTCCTGAAGAAACACGGTTGTTCCGTACTGTTTTGGCCGGATTTGGCATCTTGCCATTACGGTAAAAAGGCCATGGAGTGGACAAGAACCCTCCCAACACGCCAGAGCTCCGCCCAATTGAGAAATACTGGGCTATTGTCAAGCGGAACCTAAAGAAGACCAAAAAAACTGCTAAGGACGAGCAGCAGTTCAAGGCAAACTGGCTTTCTGCGGCGAAGAAGGTGGACAAGGTGGCTGTACAAAATCTGATGGCAGGGGTCAAGCGTAAGGCCCGGCAATTCGGATTTGGAAAAGCGGAAGCCTAACTGAATATTTTTCCTGAATTTTATACTAATTGAACTTGAAAAAGAAATTTAATTTGATTTTTTAAATAAACGATTTCACCGATTTACACGCGTTTTCCCTTGACCAAATTTTGACCGTATCACCCTTTAATCTGACCTAAAATTTGAAACGAATTAAAAGGGGGAAATGAAGTGGGAGTTGGTGGGTCGGGTTTGGGGGTGGGGTTTTGAGGGGGTTCTGTAAGTGGGGTGTTTAGGTGTGTGGGTGTTTTAAAGGGTTGTGTTGGTTGTTTGTGCCCAAGCGCTCGACGGCGACCAACCTCACCGTATTTACATCGTTCGTCATCCATGAAATGGAACGCGGTCATCAAGTAGACGCCATATACACTGATCTCTCTGCGGCCTTCGATAAAATGAACCATCAGATTGCAATTTCCAAATACGACAAAATGGGGGTTCACGATCATTTGTTGAATTGGCTCCGCTCATACCTGACTGGTAGAACTAAAGGGTGTCCACGATGAAATTGCTCTAACTTTTTAACCGTTAGGTAGAATTTAATGAAAATTTGGGTGGATTTAGTTCATAGTGCATTATTTACATCCTGCAAGTTTTAAAGTCCTGTGATCAAAACTCGCGGAAATGGAGTCGAAAGAACAGCTCGTGCGTGATAAAATCTTGCGCATTCATCACGAGAACAAGGATCTCTCGCATCGTTCCATCGCTAAAACGTTGGGAATCGCGAATTCCACGGTGTCGCGAGTGATTAAGCGGTTCGAGGAACGGTTGACCACCGATCGGAAGCCCAGAAGTGAAGGAAAAAGTATTCCGTACAACACCAAAAATCACAACCGCGTAGTTGGGGCCTTCAACCGAAATCCGAACGCCTCCGTTCGGGATGTGGCTAAGAAGCTGCACCTAAGCTGAAGTTTTGTCCAGAAGGCCAAAACTAAGGCTGGGCTTCGAACGTTCAAGGTACAAAAGGCCCCTAATCGCGACGAGAAGCAGAACAAGTCCGCCAAAACCCGTGCCAGGAAGTTGTACCTCAACATGCTGACGAAAGTTGAATGCTGCATCATGGACGACGAAACATATGTGAAGGCCGACTTCAAACAGATCCCCGGCAACCTGTTTTTCACGGCCAAGGATAAGTTCAGCGTTCCGGAGCATGTCCGCACTCAGAAGATGTCCAAATTTGCGAAGAAATTCCTGGTTTGGCAAGCCATCTGCACGTGCGGGAAGCGGAGTGCACCTTTCGTGACCCAGGACACGATGAACGGCCAGGTGTACATAAAAGAGTGCCTCCAGAAGCGGCTGCTTCCTCTCCTAAAGGCCCACAACGTCCCAACAATCTTCTGGCCGGATTTGGCCTCATGCCACTACTCCAAGGACGTGCTGAAGTGGTATGCGGACAATAAGGTCAATTTCGTGCCGAAAATGTTCAACCCTCCCAACACTCCGGAGCTCCGCCCCATCGAGAAGTACTGGGCGATTATGAAGCAGCACCTTCTTAAACGACCTAAGGTAGTGAAGACAGTCGAGGAACTGAAGAAAGTATGGGTTTACATGCAAAAAACGGTTGATTCACAGGTTGTGCAGAACCTTATGGCCGGGGTTAAGGCCAAGGTGCGGGCATTTGCGTATGGACTGTAAATAAAATACGAGTAAAATGGTAAAATGAAATTTAATAGTTATTTCTCAATCCCTGAAAATTTGATGGCAATCGGATGAAAACTCGAATTTTGCGAATCAATTTTGTGTGTGGCAATTTCATCGTGGACACCCTTTATGTCTGTGAAGATCTCAGATTATGCCTCGTCCAGCTTCTCAGTAACATCTGGCGTACCGCAAGGCAGCCACCTTGGTCCATTTCTTTTCCTGTTATATATGAACGACGAGAACTTGGTCCTCAGATGCCTGAAATTATCCTACGCGGACGACCTAAAGCTGTACTACGTCATAAAATGTCCAGAAGACGCCGATTTTCTTCAACAGGAACTACAAGTGTTCGACGACTGGTGCCGGATCAACAGAATGTCCTTAAATGTATCCAAATGCTCGGCTATCTCCTTTGGCCGAAAACGTGCGATGTATCTCCACGAGTACATCCTTCGAGGAACACGCTTGAAACGCGAAACAACAGTCAAGGATCTGGGAGTAATGCTCGACTCCAAACTGTCATTCGAGAATCACATTGCCTATATTGTTTCTAAAGCCTCATCGCAGTTAGGATTCATCTTCCGCTTCGCAAAAAACTTCAAAGACGTTTATTGTCTGAAGGCACTTTACTGCTCTTTGGTTCGTCCTTTTTGGAGTACTGTGCTGTCGTTTGGTCCCCTTTCTACCAAAATGCAGTCCAGAGGATCGAAGCCATTCAGCGAAGGTTTATACGCTTTGCTTTGCGACATTTTCATTGGCAAGACCCTCGCAGATTGGCAAGTTATGAAAGTCGGTGCAAGCTCATCAACCTGAAATTGTTGGAAGGGAGGCATATGGTGGCCAAAGCGTGGTTCGTTGGTGACCTCCTTCAGGGAAACATCGACTGTTCCACTTTACTTGGTCTCTTGAACATCAACACTCGACGACGAAACCTACGTTCACAATCTTTCTTAATAAACAGGCACTCAAGGACCAACTACGGCAAACACGAACCTGTGCTAAGCATGTGTCGCGTTTTCAACAGCTGCTATAACGTGTTTAATTTTAATGTATCCCGTGATGTCAATAAGCGTTGTTTCTGAAGATGTATGTGTTAGTTATTGTATGTAATTTAGTGTTATCTAGTTGTCATGTGATGTGATGTGATAAGAACCCACCATCAGGATTCAGGATTACCTATGTCTGCAGGACTATCTTCAGCAGGTTGCTCCGAGAAAATAGCCTACGTGATGGCCTGATGTAGCAGGGCCAGGCGATCTCAATCAGGACCTTCGGAAGACCACGGCAGGAAGGCCACTTGTCTTCACATGACAAGGGACTGGCGACTCCACGAACCCTTGTCCAGTCAACAAATCCTTCGCCTGCCTTAGGCTACCTCCGAATCCCAGTTAAATAGTTGTTTTAGGAACAGTAGAAATTTTTAGCATATAAAGATTGGACTCGGAAAAAATGCGACACTTTGTTTAGGGTGTAACTTTTTATCGCGTGGGTAAAAATTAATGAAATTTTGAGTAATACTAGTTTAGAATGTTGTGTGTTGTTAATGTGTGCAAAATTTTATCGCGATCAAGTAGTTTTTAAGATGCATTCGAAACAAGAAGAGCTACGCCAGCAAATCTTGGGCGCGGTGATCGATAATCCTGGTCAGTCGCACAGATGGATCGGCAAAAGGCTTGGAATCCACCATTCCACCGTGTCCTGCGTTGTGAAGATGTTCCAGGAGACGAAGACCATCGAGCGGCGCGCTGGAAGCGGCCGAAAACCGAAAACGGAATACCCAGAGATCGCGCGGAAGATAAGGCAGTACTTTAAGAATAACCCGAACCTTTCCACCCGAGACGTGGCCAAAAAGGTCAATTCGTCGAAGTGGTTCGTCCAGCAGACCATGAAGCGGGATGGGCTACGTGTTTTTAAGGTCAGGAAGGCACCAAACCGGACTGACAAGCAAAACACGGTGGCCAAATTGCGTGCGCGGAAGCTGTACCGTGAGTGGCTGGTCAAGCCAGGCTGTCTCGTCATGGACGAGGAGACATATATCAAAGCGGACCCCAAACAAATCCCCGGCCTCGAGTTTTTTGTCGGTACGTCCCGCATGGAGGTTCCGGAAAAGTTCCGGAGGTTCCGGAAAAGTGTTACAGGCGATCTGGGAGTGCGGACGGTACAGCAAGCCGTTCGTTACAACCGGCACCATAAACGGGCAGATTTATCGAGAGGAATCCTTGCAGAAGCGCTTGCTGCCCTTTCTCCGCTCTCACCGTGGTCCCACGCTGTTCTGGCTGGATCTCACTTCGTGCCATTACGCCAAGCCTGTAATGGATTGGTACGAAGCGAAGGGCGTTAATGTGGTCCCGAAGGAGACGAACCCGCCAAATACATCAGAACTTCGTCCGATCGAAAAGTTTTGGGCGATAATGAAGAAGAAGTTGAAGAAAAGCGGAAAAACTTTCAAAACCGATGAAGCTTTGAAGAAAAACTGGGAGAAATTTTGAAAATTTGAGAAGTATCCGATTAAAAATGAATTTTTGGTGATCATTTTTGTGTGTCTCATTTTTTCCGAGTCCAGTCTTTATGAAGATTTATAAAATATGTTAAGATACAAAATGTAAGAAATTTCACGGCTTTATTGAAGCATAGATTCAATTAATAAATTTATTAAAGTTTTCATTGGTGTTTCTAGTGAATGTACTGAGATATTGAAAATTTCTACTGTTCCTAATAAAATAGTTGTTTAAAATTTAAATATCTCACCATAAAAGCATGCCAGTCTCTATGTTTTATCATATATTCAATGAATAAAACGCGTTGCTGCTTGTTATTCGTATAAGACTCATATGTATTTATAGGCTGATAAAATTTGAAATGGTTAAAAAACTAAAATACATATACTTTGCTCGTTCCTTACAAGCTCTTACTTGTCTCACATAAAAAAAATAAAGATATCATAAAAGACAAAAATGTTATTTATACAAATAGAACTTTTGAAGAAATTTTTAGAGTAAATTAAATTACTTGACAATGTAAAAAGCGGCTATAGTAAGTCAATAGGAGAACATAATATGCGTATGCACAAAATATATCTAACATCCACTGGATTGTTACTGAAAAAATGAAAATTAGATAAATATATTAATATCCTACTAGTCCTGGAAAAGCTGAAAACATAATAGATCATTTTAAATATCAAAAATAAAATATCAATTAATTTTTTTTTGTATAAGACATGTTTAAAATTTTCTTTATATTGTCCTAGTTAAATTTCAAAGATAGAAATTGGAGTGATCGAATAGCCCTGTTTGATGATTTCTGAAATAAATGGCTTATCCTATCATAATACTACTAAATAAAGTATTTTAATATAATCCTATACTGCTTATAAGCGCATGCCAGTCTTTTATGAATATAGTAGTTGAAATTCAGAAGTGCGATTTTGATGTAAATGTTATGCTAAAATGCTGAAAAACAAACTGAGCCTTTCATCCATGTCATGCCCATGCTGTTGGGTAGCAACCGACCGTTAACATTAAATAACAAGTATCGAGTTAGCCTTGCCTATTAGGCTCTAGTTTTTACTTCACTTCGGGGAATATATGAGCAAGTCATTTCGAAAACTCTGCCGCACTGAAGGAATCCGCATGGAGGCTACTGTTACATATAGTCCGCAGCAGAATGGAGTAGCGGAACGGATGAACCGGACTCTTCTGGATAATTCCCGGTCAACGTTGGAGGATGCTGGTCTCCCGAAGAGCTTGTGGGGCGAGGCAGTGCTTACTGCTGCATACTTGTTGAATCGAAGTCCGTCGTCAGCCCTAGAAGAAAAGAAGACACCGTTTGAGAAGTGGTACAATAAGAAGCCAAATATTGACAAACTGCGAGTTTTTGGTTCTGTTGCCTACACCTGGATTCCGAAGGAGAAGCGTAGCAAGCTGGATCCGAAATCCGAGAAGAATGTGATGATCGGTTACACAACGAATGGCTATCGTGTTTGGAATCCCAGAAAGAAGGCGCTGTTCACGTCACGAGATGTCGTGTTTGATGAGAGACGGAGTGTCGACGTCGAGCCATCCGTTGAGCCCGTGAAGCTGGTGAGGTTGGAGCCAGAAGAAGAAGAAGAAGAGGACGCCCGTTCGACAGAAGATGATCGTCAGGAGGAATCCGCTGATGAAGAATCCGATGAAGAGTACGTGAATGAAGATGAAGATGAAGAAGACGAACCCACCGGAGCGCTCCCTTCGCAATCAGAACGTGACAACTGCCCAGCAGAGGTGTCCACGAGGCAAAGCAGAATCCCCGGTAAGTTCTTTGATTTTATCACTGGTCTTGGAGCATCTACTGCCGCTGAATGTTTCGCAGGTTCTACTGAAACGACTGATGACACGGTGATGGCGTATGCACTGAACGCAGAGGCATTCGTGGAAAATCTGCCTACCACAATCGATGGCCTGAAGAAACGGAGCAATTGGCCTCATTGGAAGGACGCGGTTAGCAGCGAGCTGGAATCGCTGCACAAGAATGAAACATGGGAGCTCGTTCCGAAGCCAGCGGGGAAGAACCTTGTGGACTGCAAGTGGGTCTTCAAAGTGAAGCGCGATGAAGCTGGCAACATTGACCGATACAAGGCTCGACTTGTAGCAAAGGGCTACTCGCAGCGACATGGCTTCGACTACGATGAGATGTACGCGCCGGTGGCGAAGATCACCATAGTACGTGTGCTGTCGCAAATCACGAGCAAATCTCGTCTGCCGTCTCAAGAAGTCGCTGTACGGCCTGAAGCAAGCACCACGAAGCTGGAACGACGAGTTCAAATTTTTTGTCCTAACGCTTGCCTCTAAACGGTCAGATCTGGACAGCTGCTTGTACTGGAAGAGAATCGGGAACGCTGCTGTATGTAGATGACATTATCCTGGTGTCTAGTCATCTGGAGTTGGTGGCTGAAGTAAAGACGAAGTTGCGCAAACGATTTGAAATGACGGACTGGGGCGAGGTGAACTTTTTTCTGGGCCTCAAGGTGGAACAGGATCACTGTAAGGGGACGATGAAGATCAGCCAACCGAAATACGTCTCGGATCTGCTACAAGGATTTGGAATGACGGACTGCAACTCGGTGTCGACTCCATTTGATCCAAACCTGAAGCTAGAACGGAGTAAGGAAGAAGCAGTGACAAGGCAACCCTACCGGGAGCTTATTGGTTGCCTGACGTATCTGGCGTTAACATCAAGGCCGGACATAAGTGCAGCCGTCAACTTCTTCAGCAGATTTCAATCTGCTCCAACTGATGTTCACTGGAGCCATCTCAAGCGAGTTCTCCGGTATTTGAAGGGCAGCTTGAACTACGGTATAGTATATCGACGACGCGATGGAACAACGCCCTTGCTTAGTTACGCTGATGCTGACTGGGGAAACAACGTGGAAGATCGTCGATCAATATCGGGCAACATGTTCCAAGTCTATGGTGGAACCGTATCATGGATGACCCGGAAGCAGAATACTGTAGCGCTGTCTTCAACAGAGGCCGAATACGTTTCACTCAGTCAAGCTTTCTGTGAAGCGATCTGGCTTAAAAATCTTCTGGAGGAGCTTGGAGTTCAAGTGGATCATCCCGTACCACTGTTTGAGGATAACCAATCCTGCATCCGTATTGCTGAGGAGCCTCGCGATCACAAACGGATGAAGCATGTGGACGTACGCTACAATTTCCTTCGTGAGAAACTGCAAGATGGAAGCTTCAAGATTCACTACGTGCCAAGTAACGAACAAGCTGCTGACATCTTTACAAAGGGCTTACCAAGAGGACCTTTCGAAAAACTACGAGCGAAGCTAGGATTATTCGGTTGAGCGGGGGTGTTGGGTAGCAACCGACCGTTAACATTAAATAACAAGTATCGAGTTAGCCTTGCCTATTAGGCTCTAGTTTTTACTTCACTTCCACTCAAACCTTTACTGAATAAAGACGTGTTACCATTAACCTCTGCCTATTCATTACATGTCAGGGTCTTGAGATAAATGGTTTTGGAACGCAAAGATGATAATCGATATGAGAATGGAATATTATATTATATGATTTACATGTCGCACCCCCTCACTTCGCTATTGTCAAAATGACAACATTTCCCAGGCTACGCCAACCAGCGTCTCCATGTTTCAGCTGGCAGTCTTTTGTGATCATATGACTCGTGGAGGCGTCGGTCGCACCCTCCTTCGAAGTTGTCAACTCACCATTTGAAGCCCTTAGTGTTATGTAGTTGTCATTGGGATAAACAATTTTATCTGTTGACGAATAAATAAATGAATCAATCAATCAGTTTTTCTTTCTATAAACAAGTGTTTTTGGTATGGCCCTTAAAGAAAATTCTTATTTTTTAGTTATTCCCCCTTAGCTGGTAAGGTTATATTTCCTTAATTATTATTATATGAGCGCTTTGTATCGAAATGTATGAGTTTGTACTCTCGAGAAAATTTCCAATCTGAAAACGCTCTCCTAGACAAGATCGGGAACCGAACCCATCGTCTCTGGATTGGTAATACCGTAACGCTACTCACCAAGCTATATGACACCAATGTCACCATACAACTGTCTTTTTATTCACCAACACACCAGTCCTAAAGGGCTTATCCGAACGACAACTATGCCAAGTGTACCAATCATACTCAAGAGAAAAATTAGTCAGGACTAATTATTTCCTCGGCTCTCAAACCGCAAACTCCAAAAGCCTAACTAGGTGCCTCCGAAGGGACAGGATTTATCCGGAATTATGAAGCAACGACAGAAAGTACAGAAACCCCCTCCAGCCCAGCCAACTAATTACACCGTGAGACGTGAGAAAATTACCCGCTAACCAGCTTGTACTGAGCCACCTTTCCTTCTGTCTGTATCTCAGGCATCATTAGTCCCCCCGACAACAAGATGGACTGCGGGGCAGAAGGAAACGAACAGGCGCAGGGAGCATTTAAATAAGTAAACATTCAATAGAATATTCCTTTCACGATAATTTACGGCTGGAAGACATTTGTTTTTGTTTCAAGCTATATTCTATCCCATCCAAGCAATCCAAGCAATCCAAGCAATGAGTGCCATGGTAGCCATGATTTGCTGCGGGTTTAGTGCGCGCGAGGTGCGAGGGTAAAATTATCGTAAAATTAATTTAATTATTTTTTTTTTTATTGTTCCGCATACTTACGATCGTCGGGTGCAACTGTTGCATGGCACTTACTGATGGCGGTCGGTGGCCAAACCCCGGCTCCACTCCGTTGCTTTTACTGTAGAGTGCTCGAAGAACAGAGAAAGAAGGCACACATTAGAATGTGGTGTAAACGATTGATGGTAATTTGAAATTCAAATTGAACAATCATGTTTAGAATATTTCCGATCGAACACGTGTTATCTGACATGTTGGAAGCTCTTGGTAGCTACGATCGAAAGGTGCTAGTTGCCTAACGTAATCGCTATTAGGATGGAAGTGATTTTAATGTTTTTTTTTTTACATCTGACCTGTGTGTGCAATTTCATCACAGTAGTCCAAAAATTAACGCTTCACCATCTGGCGTTCGGTAGCCAAGATTCAATCGATTGCTAATGAGATAAAACTGACAAGTGATCGCGATTGAAATCGCTCCAGCAATCGAAAAATTACGAAACATGTGTAGTGGGAAAGGGTAAAAGCGCTAATCATGTTCTGAGCCTCTGCAAGCTGCCTCCAACGGCACCAGGCCGAGAGGAGAACCGAGAGGAGATTGAATCGATTAGCCTACTACGAATTACTCGTTGATCGCACTTCACTCTTTTGTTGTTTTTATGCAAATGTTTCCGCCTCAGCGCACGGATCGATTCCCCTTTCGAGACAACCGGAGCGTTACTTACTCGCTACCTGTTGACCTTCGACATTCACCGATTCCACAGTCAATATAGGAAAGTTGAATCCTTTCCCTTTGCACATCCCTTCGAACGATCTCCGGGAACTGCTAGCTCAGTCTCATTTGACAGCGATTTACAGGCAATTAAAGTTTACCCACTGGCTTTTTAAACGAATCGGGAACCAGGAAACCATCTGGGATTTAAAGTGCGGTACTCAGGTAAGTCGTCGCTGTCTGACGGAAGCACACAGCAGCAATAAACCTACAGGGAAATGGAAACAGTATTGTGCAACCGAATGGAAACAGGTCTGTGCCGCCGTCTTCGTCGTTGTTGCGATCTCTCCTGCCAACAGAAAGCATAGAAGCAATCGAATGAGCTAAGTGGTCGGCACAGCCTACTGCTACGGGTATCGGTAAGATTTGGCAGTGGCTGCAGTGGCGGATGGTTGTTAATGGTAGCCCGTGATTTGTTTGGCTTTGGCAGCCCGACTGGAACTGTGAACTGTCCGTACGTTGCCTCGCCGGGTGTTGATTATTGCCAACAGAGTTGATACTGAGATTGTGATTATTTTTCCGGGTTGTGGGTGCTGATGCAACAGTGAATGATGAGTTAATAGGACCAGCGAACTAAGATGTGCCTCACGGGTGAAGGATGAGAGATGTTGCAATGATATGTTATGATTCTCAAACTACCCGCAATATACCTTTGATGAGATGCGGAATGTACCAAAACAGTCGAATTGCGTCATTCCGAGAGCCCAAGGCATCCTACGACTTGAAGTCCAACAACATCTTTGCCTCGGGCCTCTATCTTTTGACACTTATCTACGGGTTGTTTCCACCAACGAAGCAACCATGACAACACAACACACACTCTCACGAGATCTAAGACTATGTCGAAAAATCGT
Organism: Aedes koreicus; assembly: GCA_024533555.2. Classification (NCBI taxonomy): domain Eukaryota; kingdom Metazoa; phylum Arthropoda; class Insecta; order Diptera; family Culicidae; genus Aedes; species Aedes koreicus. The sequence continues at coordinate 13,919 of JAHHFK020004217.1, forward strand.
AGGCGTACACTAGCTATTATTAAACTATTAGGTGAAAGAGATAGTGATTTCCTATACCTTAGCGTGCCTGTTTTGCTTTCTTGACACAGATTTACTTTTCGTCCCATGTTCAGTGTGCAGTGGATAGGTGGAATGGAGCCGTGTATTCGTTTGAGTAATAATTATATGCTGAGAGCCTGGGCAGTCTACAGCGCATGCAACCCTCAATTACCTGAAGTTTCTCACCCAGCCGGCACGACATTGTGGATTTTGGAATCTCCAGGATTCCAGCAAAAACACGAGCTCTAAATTTTCTTTTAATTGCTCAATAATTGACCGGTCTCTGTTCTCAAACAGAGTTTGACCTCAATTCTAAGCTGAACAAATGAAGGGACACCCAGGTTTTACATTCCAAAAACGTCCGGCTCGATGACCCGCGACCAAGCGAAGCGAATCAACTTCCTAAATCAGAAGTTCGTTTCATGATTCGTATTTTTGTTGTTGTTGCTACAACCCGTGGAGCAAAGTGACGCTTCCTATTTTTTTCCATACGTTATGATTTATTTACAACTAATAAAAATGGCAAACAACTTCACAAGTTTACTGAACCGTCACTCATCCGGCATCACCATCCAAGCAATCGCCGGCGATTGCTGGCTTAGAAACATAGAAACGGAGACGAAATAAAACAACGCCTACTACCGTTCCATCGTGGGTGCACAATCCAATGCAAGCAGGCAATAAAAACGGCATCGATTAAAATGCAATTCGACTAAAAGCTATTATTTTCTGGTCTTTCGGGCCAGTTTGCGCGTTATTGTTGTTGTTGCCATGTGTTAGTTGCAGGCAAAAGTCCCAACTAAATCCATCATGTTGGGTTCCGATGATGCGCTGCCGACTTCGTCGACGACGAGGATTGTGCCAAAATGCTGCAAATCCACGTCGTCGGACGGGCGAGCGTGATGGCGTGACATATTTATTTGAATTGTTATGGGAGGCCATTTTCCGGGAAGCATCGTTGACATCCTGGTAACGAGTCGGTTGTAGAATTGTTATATGTACGGAACCTGTCCACGTGTCATATGGTGTGGAACCAGATGGTTCAACGATTTGAGTTGTGTTTGAATCGAATTCAGCGCTTATGGATGGGGTTTGATATTCGTAATACTTCCTGATCAGTGGGTGAATAGAACATTCGTTTGCCATAAACCGTGATGGGACCTTTTCTATTCCAGCGGAGAATTTTTGATTCTTTCTGATGGCCAATGGACGCTATGTTTGCTCTGATTTCAAGGACTAGGGATAGTATGAGGTAAAATTAATGATTGCAAGTTACAATATTAAGCTGAACATTTAAGCGATAAAAATACGTGTGAAACCGTCATCTTAACCATTTTCTCAGGTACTGAATGTTTCTCCACATTGAACATTTATTTTCGTACATTAGCTTTCACTCGTTTCGTAAACATGAATTTTGTACGTAGAACAAATGTCTCGTAAATTGTATGAAACATTCATATTGCTTGTCATCTAACAAAATGCTTTAATAACACCTTTTGACGTAGACTACGTCTTACGGCACGGGTTGGGTGTCAATTGAAAATCTAAACATAAGCAACCGTCACGAAATATCGTTACAAATTGAACGCTAATAACTTAATAAAGGCTCAATAGATTTTCAAGATGTTAACATCAATCGGTTGAAAATTTTCCCGCGTATCAATTCAACTATCAAACATTATCCGTTTGCAATTTTAAGCTATTGAAAATAACCAAAATATAAGGTGATGTCTTATAATGCCGATTTTTCAGAGTAAATTTACTAAATGCACAGTACTTTACTATCACAGATTTCAAATTTAAGCAAGGGAGGGCTCATATGCAGCATTGAACGATATAAAACCAGAACACCTTCGCAATTTTACTCATCATTCAGTATCGTTCTAGCGAAACGTTTGGACGTGTTTTACGCTGCAATTAAAACCGTAGTTTTCCTTCTGTAAGTTACAGTCGCGTACGCTCGTCGTCCATCGTGCAAGATGGGAGGAAAGGGAAAGCACCGAAAAGGAGAGAAAAAGAAGAAGTCCGACGCATCATCAGGCAATGAATCGCTCCAGGGGGAAAGCAGCCTTGGACGAAAACGACGAAACTCCATTCGCTCCAGAAGCGACCGCTCGTCTCACGGATCAGTGGGCATCCACTCGGTTGGTGATGCCTCCGTTCCGATTGCGCTCCGCCAAGCTGCTGGCCCGTCAAGACTCACAGCAGACAGTACCCACGACCAAGCTGCTGGATCACGTCCAGCGACAATAAAACTGCCACCGCTGGTTGTGAAAAACGTTCCGCTCAGCAAGCTCGTGAGCAATTTCGCATCGATGGGCATAGCCACCGAGTTCAAGCTTTCCCGCATCGGAACCAAAGTGATGCTCCGCACGCAAGGGGAATACGATTTGGTTAAATCGTTCCTAAAAGATTCCAAGGAGAAATTTTTTACGCATGACATTCCTGGTGAGAAACCCTTCAAAGCTGTCATCAGAGGTCTCCCGAACTACGACTTAAAATCAATCGAAGAGGAAATTAAGGACCGGTACAAGATCGCCCCAACCGATGTCTTCCGGATGAAGAGGACGAACGAGAATGCAAAAACGTACCCGGATAGCCTTTTCCTGGTGCATTTTAAGAAAGGGACCGTGACGCTCAATGCCTTGCAAGCCATCCGATCCATTTTTTCCATCATCGTTCGCTGGGAACCATATCGTGGTGGCCATCGTGACGTGACGCAGGGCCAGCGGTGCCTCGATTTTGGTCATGGTACACGAAATTGCAACATGAACGCACGTTGCAGCAACTGCGCCCAGAACCATGACACATCAAACTGTCCAGTGGAGGAAGCCGTGGCGTACATATGCGCCAATTGCGGAGGTAACCATCAGGGTTCTGATCGACAGTTCCCAAAACGCGAAGCATTCAAACAAATCCGTAAACAGGCATCGACAAACAACAAAGTGGGGCGGAAGAAGGAAGCTGCTCCGGCTTTCAAAGCGAGTGATTTTCCGTCACTCCCTGCTAGTAGACCCAGGCAATCAACCACACGGACACAATCAGCTCCCGGTCAAGAAACTCCCGGTGCTTCTGGTGTTCCAACCCCCCTGGATTCTGGAGACCACCAACACAAGGGCAAGCTCAAGGCAACAACCCGACCTGTTCTCCGCAGACGAGCTGATGGAGATCTTCGTCAACATGCGCTTCACCGGTGCCGCAGCAAGCCAGAGCAGATCCAAGTGCTCGTTAAGTTTATTATTCAATGTAGCGTCTAAAGCGCTAACCGTTGTCACCTGGAACGCTCGCTCTAAAAGGGTGTCACGTGAAATTGCACACACAAAATGTGGCAAAATCTTGGGTTTTCCTCGGTGCCATAATTTTGGGGGGTGGAAAATTTAATTTTTTCCATTTCTGTTTTTTTTGCCCATAGCAACGCCCACCTGGGCTACCCTCGGATAAGTTCCGCACTGTGATCAGTTTTTTGCAGAACCTCTTCCTCCAGTCCGCGCTTCACTGAGGGGGACCGGGGGGAGGGGCGGGGGGGGGGGGGGGACGCAGGAGGCCGCTCAGCGGGGAGGAGGGGGGGGGGAGGAGGGGGGGGGGGGGGGGGGGGGGGTTGGAGGCGGGGGGCAGGCCGGGGGGGGAAACAAGGGGGGGGGGGGGGGGGGGGGAAGGGGGGGGGGGGGGAGGGGTGGGGGGAGAGGGGGGAGGGGAGGGGGGGGGAGAGGGGGGGGGAAGGAAGAGGAAAAAAAGGAAAAGGGGTAAGAACGAAAAGATCGAGCTTGCCGACTTCGTCCGCAAGCAAAACATCGATGTGGGCCTCCTAACTGAGACCCACCTAAAGTCTGGCGACAGCTTCTGGTTGCCCGATGACTATATCATCCGGCTTGATCGCACCAGCTCCAGGGGGGGGGGGGGGGGGGAGGTGTAGCGATCATCGTGAAGAAAGGGATAAAGTACCACACTCTGCCACATACCCGCACATCCGTTATGGAGGCCCTTGGTGTAGAGGTGGAAACGTCGACTGGAAGTATCTGGTTTATCGCGGTTTACTGCTCTCGACAGTGTGCTGCCAGTAACGAAATGTCAATCAAATTCAAGAACGACCTAACCGCCATCACACGTACTAGCTCTCGTTTCGTCATCGGAGGGGACCTGAACGCCCGCCACGAGGCATGAAGGAATTACAAACGAAACCAGAACGGTCGGCTGTTATTCGACCACTCCCAGCATGGTCTGTACACGGTGTAGTTCCGGATGAACCGACATTCATCTCTCCGGCGGGAAATCCGTCCACGCTGGACTTTTTCCTGACGAACATCACAATGTCAAAGCCGGTGGCGCACAACGACCTCAGCTCCGACCACCAACCGGTGGTGGCTGAAGTCGGTGTCAACGTGATTCCTGCTCCAACCTACCAACGGAAAGATTACCACCATGTGAACTAGGTACAGTTCGGCCGAATTGTGGACCGGAACATCGACGAAAATCCACCGCTCGACTTCGTCAATGACATCAACCGTGCACTGGAGGGACTGCAACAAGCCATAACCGTGGCTGACGAGGCGCGCGTCCGACAAGTTCCTGTGAGGGGTAAGTTTGTTGCCATTGAAACCCACACTCAACTTTTGATCCGCTTATGAAATGTTCGTAGACGCCAGTTTCAGAGGACAGGTAATCTGGATAGGAAACAAGAAGTGGCCGATCTGAACCGGCAAATTGCTTCCAGAATGGACTCGCTCCGAAACGAGAGTTTCGGACGTGTCATCCAAAATTTGGATGATCGCTCGAGACCACTCTGGAAGGTAGCCAAAGTCCTAAAGACGCATCCCAAACCCGTTCCTCCTCTGAAGGTTGTCGATTCGATTCTACTGACCCCAGCGGAGAAAGCAAATCTGCTAGGCTCAAACATCCAAAGTCCACTTGAAGATCAGGTTGCGCAATGCGTCAATAATTTAGATGCCTCCCCATAAGCCATTCCTCCGGAGGATAGGATTACTATCGAACAGATTTGCTCAGCGCTGAAGAACACTAAAAACATGAAGGCTCCCGGGTTTGACGGAATCTTTAATTTGATCTTAAAGAAGCTTAACACCAAAGCCTACTCGCTCTTGAGTGCTATCATCAACAGATGCTTGGAACTGCACTACTATCCAAGCATCTGGAAAGAAGCCAAAATCATTCCGATAAACAAACACGGGAAAAATCCAACATCGCCTTCAAGCTACAGACCAATAAGCCTCCTTTCAGCGCTGAGCATATTGTTCGAGAAACTAATTCTTAATCGTTTGCTCAAGTGTGTCGAGGAAAATAACATTGTCCTGCCGGAACAGTTTGGGTTCAGGAAGGGGCATTCCACCACTCATCAGCTAGTTCGGGTAATGGACAACATCCGAAGTAACAAAACTGTATCCAAGTCCACAGCCATGGCTCTGTTAGACGTCGAAAAGGCGTTTGACAATGTCTGGCACGCTTTGTAACTTCAACTTCTTCATACAAGCTTTGTAACCTCAACTTCCCACCACACCTTGTGAAAATCACTCGCAACTACCTTCAGCAAAGGTTGTTTAGGGTATCGCTGAACGGTTGTCTCTCAGAACGGTTTCCGATCCCAGCAGGAGTGCCGCAAGGCAGCCTGCTAGGCCCACTGCTGTATAGCATCTACACATCTGACATTCCTCCCCTTGGTGATGGTTGCGTGTTTTTCCTGTTCGCAGATGATACCGCAATAGCCGTCAACGGAAGGATGCCTCGCGAAATAACGAACAAACTTCAACGATGCCTTAACACCTTTGCCGATTATGCTGGAAAGTGGAAAATTAAAATCAATGCCTCTAAAACTCAAGCAATTACATTCCTCCACCGGCAATCACCCAAACTGAAACCTCCTCCGGCGTGCACAATAATCATGGACGGCACAAGGGTCGAGTGGTCCGCTGAAGTAACATATCTAGGTTTACTGTTTGACGAACAACTTCTCTTCCGATCGCATGTTGAGAGAACTCTCAGGGGTAAACAAACTGGCAGTCTACAAACAAATCATTGCGCCTGCGATCTTTTACGCAGCCCCGGTGTGGGAACAATGTGCACAAACTCACAGGAACAAGTTGCAAGTCGCAGAGAACCGAACGCTGAGGATGATTCTAAACCGTCCCTTCGACACAAGGATAACCGACCTTCATCGGGATGCGGATATCCTTAACATAAATTTGAAAATTAGTGATATTAAGAACAAATTTGTACATATATGTAACATATAGGAACAGGAGCTGATAAGCAATCTGTATATAGTAGGTTAGTTGTACATAGTTGGTTAGGTAGTTGTAGGTTGTACATAGTAGTTTAAGGTAGCTTCTTTTTAAATTCAAAACAAACCAATCCCACCAAGCTGGTAAATCGATAAACAAATCTGATAAGACTAGGAATTTTTAACTAATTATTATTTTATATACAAAACAAAAGATGAAAAGACAAAACTGAATCACTTAAACTAAGAATATGTTAACCCATCAACAAACACAAGAAATAAAGATAATTTTTTAAATAAGTTAAGTAGCAATTTTACTCATCATTCGAGTGCTAACGCTTTGCATGTTCGGACGTGTTTCGACCCAAGTGCGATCGGTTTCAAATTGCGTGCGTTTTTCGAGCGCTTCAGAGCGAAATAGTTATTAATTATAACGGTGCAATTTTTCTTCACCGGTGCGTGGAGTGAACTTAAAAAGAATTTTGTTCAGTGCAAATAGGACATTTTTTATATACTAGCGACTGCATATTGCAGTATTTCTAAAGAAGACAGTGACTTTCAGTTGTAGCGATGGCGACAAGTTCGGGGTGGGACCCCGGGCATCCAGCCTCAGCAACGGATGGACGGCCAACAGTTCCGGCGTGGATGGGCGGCGTCGGCATCGGTCAGATACAAATTTTGTCGTTGTATGCTACCGTAGCCGATACGAAGCTGAGACCATTCGTCGTTGGAAAATCAATGGAAGATCTAGTTGGTGAAATTGAATCAACGACTACAGAAGCTAACGGATCCAAATACGTGCTGCGCCTGCGTGATGCTGGTCAGGTACGAAAGTTGTTAAACATGAAGACGTTGTTTGATGGCACAGCGGTAAATGTGGAACTACATCCAATCCTGAACAAACGGCGATGCGTGATTACCTTTCGTGAAATAGTGAATGAAACTGATGAGGAACTGCTTAAGTGGATGGCAAATGACGGCGTTGTTGGAGTTAAAAGAATTACTCGTATGCAGGATGGCGTAAGAGTTAACACTCCTACGATTATTCTCACCATCAACGGCACTGCTGTACCTGAATACATCAAGGTAGGTCCGCTCAGAATTAGTACCAGAATCTACATTCCCGACCCACTGATCTGCTATCGGTGCTTCGAGTACGGACACTCCAAGTTCCGATGCAAGACCGAACCGAGAACTGTTCCAAGGTGCACGACTTGGAAGTCGAATGCCGATCTGCCCCTTTCTGACTACACTGCATTGGGAATCACGGTCCAGCAAGCAGGACATGCCCGGTCTACGCAACGGAAAAGGAAATCGTAATACTGCGCTTTACGAAAGGCATCACGTATCAAGAAGCTACGAAGCAATTGAAGGCTGGAGTTGGATCATACGCAGCTGTTAGCCAGGTTCAACAGCGTCTGGTTAACGCTCGTGTTAACTCCCAAGCAGCTGAGGAGATTAAAGCCAAGGACGATTTTATCAAACAGCTCGAGCCTTATCGAGCATCTGGAGAATAAAAATCTAAGCAAGAAGGAGAAGAAGCGAGCCAAACGGAACCAGGTTAAGGTAGTAGAGTCTGGATCCGAAATGGAAAGTGACTCCAGCGCCAAGCAGACGATCACCGGAAAGACCAGCGGATCATCAATCCAAATAGTCGGCACTTCCTCTCACGTAAGTGAAACTTCCTCTCAAATAAGTGTGACCTCAAGAAAGTCAAGCGTTCCTCAAGGACAACACAAACGGCACTACACTACAGCAATCATTCCCCCAAACCTTAAAAAGAACCCTACTCACATTAACACGGCTATCGGACAAATGCAATGCCCCAAGGACTCTCTGAAACTGGATCCCTCTCAAAATCCTCGCAATGGCCAACACAATAGACCCAATCAATAATAATTTTCGTTCCTACCCATCGTCTCCCCCTATTACTCTTGCTTTGCAATGGAACTTATTAGGACTTCGCGTCAGATTACCGGAATTACAACTGCTCATAAATATGGCATTAAATGAAACAATGACACCTCAATCGAAAATATCACCTAATTTTATTAAAGATTACAATCTGTACATCTGTGAAAACCCTGAAACCCCTTCCACAACAGGCTCTGCTATTGCTATCAAATCTGACATCCCTCACCGTCAAATCGATATAGGTTCCCCTCTACAAGCACTTGCCTTTGAAATAGATTTCCCATTTAAAGTAACCCTTGTATCCATCTACATTTCTTTCTCACACCAATCCAATCAATCCAATCAAACCCTTAAATCCCGTTTAGCCAAGATCCTAGACAAAATCACCTCCCCAGTTCTTTTGATGGGCGACTTCAACGGACACTCCACTTTTTGGGGGAGTAAGTCCAATGATCGAAGAGGACTTATAGTGGAGCAATTAATCGATGAATATGGTTTAACACTCCTGAACGATGGAAGTCATACCAGAATGAGCCCATCAACCACCCGAGTAACACATCTTCATGTTTTTATGTTGAGTAAGCTTCTATATAACCAAATTTAGTCATATAAAAGTATTTTCAACCGTTATAAAACTTGTGTGTTGCTTGGGCGGCGAATCCTCAGCCCTTGATCTCTCCATCTGTTCAAATAATCTTGGTTCCCGGTTATCTTGGATGGTTCATGATGACTGTTGCGGAAGCGATCATCTTCCCAATGTAATCTCTCTGAATCAGCCCAGCGGGAAGTCTGTGCCCTGGTGGAACCCTGAAGTTTGGTCCGCTATCAAACTCCGCCGGAAAAAATTAATAGCTCTTCAGAGAGTTGCAGTGGGAAATCGCAAGGAATCTGTTGTTTTTGTTGAATTTAAAGCTGCTAAGAATACAGCAAGAACCGAACAATTCATCTCCTCTATAAGCGTCTAAAGCTCTTCAAAAGAACTGTGGGATAAAATCCACAGATTATATGGCCACAAAAGTAGACAACCCATAAAACTCCGTATAAGAAACCAAATCACCGATAATCCTTCCACTATCTCTGAACACCTTGCAGATATTTTTCCCCAATCATTCTCCTCCTTTAATTACTCTCCGCAGTTTCTAACCCAAAAAACAATCCAAGAATCCTCCTGTTCAAAACCATCCCTTTCAATGTCTACATTCTTGTTTTTGCCGACGACATCACCATTATCATTTTCCATTGCTATAAGACCCTGGCCAGGAAAAACCTGCAGTCTACTGTGAACTGTGTGGCCAATTGGGCCGATCAATATGGTTTCCTCTTATCCCCCGAAAAATCCCAACTACTCCACATAAGTGCCAATAGGAAAAAGTGCGACAAACTCTCCGACATTACCTTAAACAGTTCTCTTATCATTCCCAAACCATCCCTTAAAATTCTTTTTTTCATCAATGGTCCCATCTCTGCTATAATGGCTAAATGTGGCCAACTCCCTTTCAAACACTATATGTCAATGATGGCTAAAGCCATTCGGTGGCTTGGTCTTGGCAGACGTCAAGAAGTCCCTCTAATTAAAAAATCAGCCAAATTGTTTCAATCCCTAACCAACCATGTTCTACCCTGAATAGCTGTTCTTCCCAGAAATAAAACCAGACCCTCGAACCAACTAACTCTCTCAATAGATCGCTCTCTTCTTCACCAAATTAAAGCTGGAGATCCACCTCACATAGCACAAGCTCATTTCCATTTACTCCGTTCTGAAAAATACCCCAATCATCAACATATTTACTCCGATGACTCAGTTTCCGATAACAAAGTCGGCTGTGGCATATTTTGTAACTCAACGCTCCCCAGTATCAGTTCCTCCCTCCCCTCATCCTGCCCCATCTTTAGTGCCGATGCTTATGCTCTGATGAGAGCCGCCAGTTTTTGTTCTTCCATCCACTGTCATATTTACCGATTGCACCAGTTATCTCCGTGAAATGAATTCCTCCACTTTGAAACATCCCTGACCCCAAGAAACCGAGAGATTGGCATTGGCTAATGGGGCCGCTTCCTGTTGGTTACCAGGCCAATCTGGCATTCGTGGTAACGAGGAGGCGGGCCGGTTGGCTGGTGTCAGTTGCGAATTGGATCCAGAGGATTTTCCAATCTCATCTCCTGATGCTGTCGGATTGACAAAGGGGAGGATTCGCGATTGCTGGAGTCTTTCATGGTTCAACAGCAGGAATTTCGCGTTGAGAAGCATCAAACCCACCACTCTTCTCTGGCCCGACAATGAAAATCCCAAAAACCCCCGAATTCTCTCTCGTCGTCGAATAGGTCATACCCGTCCCACCCATAGTTACTTATTAGACAGAGAACCCAAGTAACATGGCCAAAACCATCCTGCTTTATTAAGTTTTATTAAGGTTATATCAAAGCCACTTTAAATCAATTTGGTTTTATTATGACACCAAGAGCTGCCAATAGGTTTCATATTTTGGTCAGGTTTATGAGAACCTACACAGCTTGTTTTAAACGATCTTAAAACCTCGTTTTCTCAAATTCCTTTTACTCCTATCAATGGTTTTATTTCGCCTTTATGAACTCGTAAAATGCTGTGTTGAAATGCCATTTTAGGACTCATTGATATTATCTTATTATGGTCAGTTGAAAAAGCATTTTAAAACCATTTTGCCTACAGTAAATGCATTAAACAGCAAATTGGCATTGAAGGAAGTCACCATAAGACCAAATAGTTTTATAATAGTTATTGCGAAGAAAAATTGGCTTTATGGCAAAACTGTGATTATTTTCCAATCGCCATATTGAAATATAAGGAATAATTAAAAAGTGGAAAAATTAATGCATCAAATTTTCAATGATATGCAAATAAACTGTAGATCGGTGACTAATTTCGGCATTCTTTTAGATAATCTCATCCAATTCCAAGCACTTTTCAGGAAATTCATGATCAATTTATCGAATGTATTTGTTTACATTTCATTTTTGTTGGTGTAAATTCGCATAATTTCCTAGGCGCATCAATTTTCGGCTCTTATTTGGAGCATAATACGCGGAAGAAAACACAAATTGTGTTGGTTATTTTGCTATCAAACAAAATTTCCCGCAACACTAGACCTTTTTTTTACTGCCTAGTGAATCAAAAGAGAAAAGAATCGAACAAAGCAGAACAACAAAAAACAACCTCGAGTTCACAGTGAAGTTTGACAGCTGTGGCCATTTGGCCACATTCTGGTTTTCATGGTAGCCAATAGGTTTTATGAAGGTTCTCAAGTGGTCATAACATCTTTCACGAGAATATTTTCAAAATCTTAATGTTCTTCTAAAGGTTTAATTATATTGCTTTCACAACCGTCTATAGAGTGGGCCATTTTATACAAATTTCGGCTTTAAAGAAGCATACAGGAGGTATTGGTAGACAAAACAGTTTTTGTAATGTAGTTTATCAACAAAGCCGGGAGGAGTGCTATACGGCTGGAATAAAACTAAAATTGTTACTCGGGAAGATTCCCCAATCTGCACCACCTGTGCAGTCCCAGTATCCATCCGCCATATTTACCCATTACCACAGATTGGGGAACGTCCATTAATTATGTCACGCAAAAAGTGACTTTTTCTAACCCACCCCCCCCCCCCCCCTCCCCTTGTCACGTTTTTGTATGGACCTTCAATTTTTTTTGTATGGATTGTCACGTTTTCCGTGAGCTCTATCCACGGTTGAAGGCACCACTCCCAGCTTCTTTGCGACATCTCGGACGGAGAGGTAGGGGTTCCGCTCGAAACAGCGGGCAACTCTTTTTGTCGTCGCCCTTGACGACGGCCAATAGTTCCTCTTTGATCAAGATTAAAGTGAATAATATTAAACTGAAAAAATTACCTTCTTGAAAGACCTGAATAATTCTTAAAAGGTCTATCATAAATGAAAAAAAAAATCAAGTGGATAAACAATTGACAAAGTGCACATACCGAAGGCGTAATTCACTTTCTCCCCTCTACTCATAGCAAAGTCTAATGATAGTTCACAAACCCCTTTTTTACTAAATAATGCCTAAACGTCCCATCCCCAGAAGAGCACCTTCGCTGCAATATTCCGCTACGAAACTAATAAAATTAATCTAACATGTTGAACATAATAATGCATCAAATGGTTTAACGTAGTTTACGTCAACCGGTCATGTGTTATACACGACCCCACTGATTTTTTTTTCGAATACAGTCTTTATGAGTAATCTCTGATAAACTTGCGTGTAGTTTTCAATGCGTGATTTTCAACGAACTTGGGATGAGCAGCTTATTTTAAACACAATCAAATCATGGTCGGCCCGTTTGAACCACCACTAATTAAGAGCACAATACAACTCCAATCTACCCATGACAATGCTGTTTAGTATGAAGATGTTGAAACAAATTTTGCGCTCGTCAGTACTTGGCTTCGCTTTGATATTAGTTCAATTTTCATTAAATTTATCACAGTTTGAAATGTGATACTATCGTATTTGTGTGTGTATCAATAGATGAAACGCGTATCCTTACAGATTCCACTGTATATAGTTGCACGTTCCCGATGAGAGAACTATATTGTACCTATTCGATAATAAAACGATTAAATTTCATCCCACCACTCAATATGCTGTTCAATTTCATTCGTAGAGCCCAAAATAGTTAGTCGGATGCTTGGATTGTCATAACAATAAACCAGTAAAATCGACCGGATTGCAGAAGAGCTAGACTGGTCCAATACATGTCGTACCATTTGCCCTTTGCGAACTACGTCACCATACCAGTGCAATAATGGTGGGATTCGAAATCATGGAGACGCACGAAAATTAGAAAACTCCCGAACTACTCTAACTTACCCACGTTTTTCCTACCGCCCCGATCTGAAATCATGCACATTCTTTACGAAGCATGAAAGTGGCCCGCAACCAAATGGGAGCGCGGTCTTCCTCGCGTTGTTGGAACGCATATGTGGTCCATGTTTTGGTTCCGTGTACTGACATCGCATCGTTCGGAAAATATTCATACTATGCCATTTTGGCCAGCACTGCTGACTGTATTCGAGGGATGTTTTGGTATGTTCATGTTGCCAGCTGTACCGCACATTTTCAATTTTCATCCATTAAAATTTCTGCTTCGACCACACGGATACACGGACTTTTAACAAACTGCAGTTTCCATATAGCACTTCCGCTACCAGAAATGTACGATACGGAACGCAAAACAGGCGCTGCTCTGTCCGTTTTGTTCTACGGTCTCTCATGGGAGAGAGTGTGGATAAATTCCGAAATTTCTCACCCGGGAGTGTGTCGTGAATTCTTGCTCGATTGATGCACGGTTATTGCATTCTGCTTAGCTGGGTGGGATATTTCTTCAAATATTTTTTATTCAAAAGTGAATATTGCCATGGAATAACTAGTAAAATAATGTCTCAAGCCGAACACAGGTAGATTCTAAAAGAAATATTTAGAATTTTTAAGTGTACGACATTCATCGGATGATGTGAATGGTTTCTTTTCTGTGCGAGTACACCCAGATGAAAATGGAAGAGGGGGTTAACAGCTGGCCGAACTGGTTATTCTTTCCCTTAAAAATTTCAATAGAACAATCACCGTCATAAACTATTGGTTTTAACGAAAGTAGAAGTTTATGTTTCTGTTCTAGCGTTGCCGATCTTCTACACTTTACCATCAATACATGCTTATTTAATAATGTAGTCGGAACCTGAAAATATCTGAACATTGAGACACGGTTGTAGACTATTTGATGCGTTGATTCACTTGCGTGGGCGCTATTTTGATAACTAAATAGCAAATGTCAAAATAAAAATAGAAGCTTCATTTTGCACCAACACGTCAATTCAATAAGGGGTGTTCCATTGGGTAGGTCACAAAACTCACTTATATTAAGACTTGTTCGCGACTAAATCTGGACACCCCTAAATACGTATATCGCTGAAAATACTTCATCAACGCGTGAAATATTTCGCAGACAGATAACCGTATGTCTGTTCATTGTGTAAAATCAATTTTTGGCGATACTACAAGCTTTTAGATCGAAGATGGCGTCTAAAGAAGAGCAAGTGCGAAAAGCAATTCTGTGCGGTCGCAATGAAAATCCGGATCTGTCAGTAAGAAAACTTGTAATAAATCTTGGGTTTCCTGCAAGCACTGTCCATAATGTTCTTAAATCTTTCGATACACGTTTGACAACAGCCAGAAAGGCTGGGAACAGAACGAAGACGGATCTCAGGAACCACCAAAAGGACGCAAAGGCGAGGCAAATATTACAGAAGAGACCAGATCTTTCGGGACGTACTGTGGCTAGAAAAATAAAAATGTTCCCAATTTTCGTGCATACTTCCAATCACCGGCAAGGTATGAAGTCGTTCAAGGTGAAAACTGTACCGAGCCGTAATGATAAACAGAATATGACGGCTAAAACCCGGGCTCGCAAGTTGTATCGCGAATATTTGAAGAAGTTTTCTTGCGTGATAATGAACGATGAAACTTATGTGCTGCAAGACTTTAAGCAGCTTCCCGGAATGTCTTATTATACTGCCATGCAACGGAACGGCGTAGAGGAGCATTTCAGGACAAAGAAAAAGGCTCCATAAAGTTTCCCAAAAAATGTTTGGTTTGGCAAGCAATATACAGCTGTGGTCGAGCAAGCCAAAGTTTCATCACTACCGGAACGGTAAACAAGGAAATATACCACGAAGAATGCCTAAAGAAGCAATTGTTACCATTCCTACCCAGCCATGACGCTCCCTCGCTATTCTGGCCTGATATGGCATCTTGTCACTACGCCAAAGATGTTTTGGAATGGTATAAAGCGAATGGAGTCCATCTTGTACCGAAAGAAGCAAATCCACCTAACTGCGCGGAGTTGCGACCTATCGAGAGGTATTGGGCTCTCGAGAAGAGAGAACTCTCTCAATATTAACAACAAGCTACAACTATAGAAAAATTTCGAAAATCTTGGACAAAAGCAGCTAAATCGGTTGCAAAGAAGTCTGCACAGACCCTAATGGCTGGAGTAAACTCAAAAGTTCGTAGTTTCTTCATGCAGCCAAATTAAGTAACTGTAATTAGTTTTATGATGACTAATAATGCACAATATGTAAAAAATGCATCTTGGACTGAACTAACAGCAAATTTGTTTTATTTCAAATTAAATCTGTCTAGATTTTGTAGCGAACAAGTTTCCCAGTGTGCCCCAAGTATCTAGCAGATGAACTGATTGTGCTAGTCATCAAGCAATTTAAAGCTCGATTCACCTAATATCTGGACGCAAGAAATCAGCTCTATCTCGGTTGAGCAGTTGAAATAAAGGTTTTTTATTGCATTTTTAGCAAAAGCATCAACAGTCTTATTCTTGAAATACGTGGCATCATTTTTTACAGATTGTATCTTTATCTATACAGCATCATGTGTAACTTTTCCAGTCTATTTCAACTTCCGCTTATGAATTGCACCATATTTCTCCTTTTCAATCAAATCCCCCCTATTGTCACCGAACCAGTGAAATGTCTCTAGACTGTTAGGACCATATCTGGCCAAAACTTCACAGAGCTTTTGTGTACTAGGTGGGTGAAAAGTAACCTCGTTGACCGCCAAAGCAAAACGGCGAAGGAAACAAAAGAAAAGTTGGATAGGTATTATGGGGCAAATGCTCCTTCAGATTACACCGTTAAATATTGGTTTCGAGAGTTTCGTGGTGACCACAACTCCACTACCGATCAAATCCCCAGCGGCAAGCCCTCCAATGCGGTTACAGAGGACAATGTCAAAAAAAATCATGAAATGATGTTGGCTGACCGGAAACTGAAGGTGCGTCACCTAGCAGATGCCACAACGATTAGTACTGAGCCCACATGCCATATTTTAGGCAAGATTCTGCATATAAAAAGTTATCCTGCCGCTGGGTGCCGCGCATGCTCACTCCTGACCAAAAACATGAACGCGAGAGCACTACGAAACAGTGTTTAGACTTGCTGTTGCGGAACCGGAAGGACTTTGGCGTCGATTGGTAACTGTTGATGAAACTTGGATCCACTGTTACACTGTTACCAGCGAACAGAATGTGTGCCCGGCAATGGACTGAGGCCTAGAGAGGCTCAATGGGTCGGAAAGATTTTGGCGTCGGTTTTCTAGGATTGTCATGGCATACTCTTCGTGGACTACCTCGAAAAGAAAAAAAAACATCAACAGCGAGTATTACTTTGCAATATTGGAGCGATTGAAATTCGAAATCGCTGCAAAACGGCCTCACATGAAGAAAAAAACCATTTTTTTTTGCAAGACAAAGCGCCGGCGTACAAGAGCATCACAACCACGGCTAAAATCAAGGACCTACGACTCCAATTGCTTGCGCATCAACCTTATTCACCCGATTTGGCTCCATCAGACTATTATTTGTTCGCAAATCTCAAAAGATGGCTCATCAATAAAAAAAATTCAACTCACGCGAGGAAATCATCGACAACGTGGAGGAGTATTTTGGAGGCCTTCTGGAAAATTACATTTCGGACGGGATCAAGAAGTTGGAAAATCGCTGGAATAAGTGTATCGAGCAAAAAGGGGATTGCATTGAATAAAATAAAATAAAAAACAAAAACATTTTAAAAAACTACATGGTACAGCCCCATTGGGTTGTTCGAAATGTTGACATAGGACTGCGACTAAGTGTAAGCCATTTTAATTGTACAATGTTATACTCTTTGAAATAATATAATCTTATAAGAAAAACTATACATCATTTCATCAATTGATTTCGCTCGGTGTAAGTGATTAGGAGTCTATTTTCCGTTTATTTAAAATGAAATTATTTTTAGGTTCCCGTGATATTATTATTGTTTTAAGATCAGAAGAATTATATCAATATTTTTTTTGGGTTTTTGGTTTGTGTGGTTCTGAATTAAGAACGGAGTTGATGTTAGAAAAGGATACTGTGATTTTGAGTGTCCAAATCTGAACGATAATATCTTACTGTTACCGCATCATCGGTGCCTGTAAAATAAAATATTCAACACAGCACTGTTCAAAATTGACAAAATAATGTTCAGTAAATTGGAAAGTTCAACAAGCTCTTGATAAACATTGTATCTGTAGGATTATATCCTACGTCGAGCTGAAGACCCTGCTCCAGCATTCCAGCCAGTAGTTGATGACGAATTACCTTTGGCCGCTTTAATTTGATTCCGATAACACTTCGCTCGCTCAGCGGCCGTCTTCGGCTGCTTCGAAGGAACAATGTTCACCTGTTGAGCCATCTTCTGCTTTCGGGAATTGCGCTTGTATATAGTAGCCAAATGTTGTGACATTTCAATGATTTGAAAAATTCTCAATATCTATTTCCAAATGGCAGCAGGGTAAATGCACCTTTCTTTTTGGGGAAATGCTCCCTAAACTTTGGAAAAAATGCTCCTTAGATGCGTTTTCCCGGTATAATTCAATCGAAGGTATTAACCTTCTGGTTAGCGCTTGTCGGTTGTTTTGACGGGTCTTAAGTTTCTTCAAGATTGTACAGCGCAATCTTCAAGGTAGTTTTGACGGATTTAAATTTCATTTTGACGGGTCTTGATTTCGTTTTGACGACTCTTAAATTCAGAAACTTAAAACCCGTCAAAACTATACAATCTTGAAGAAACTTAAGACCTGTCAAAACACCCGGCAAGCGCTAAGGTTAATACCTCCGATTGCATTATACCGGGCAAACGCATCTAAGGAGCATTTTTCCAAAGTTTAAGGAGCATTTCCCCAAAAAGAAGGGTGCATTTACCCTTTGCCCATTTCCAAATAGTACTCAATCCAAAGTGAAACGAAATTTCACTAAATGAAGACAATAGAGAATGTTTCATTCTGTCAATATATTGATATTGGATATTGAAGTCCGTGAAAGGGAATTAGCATGAAAGTAACAGAACAAATATTTTTTATTCATCATATCCTTCTAAAACTTTCCAGGTTATTATTTGTCATAATTATCATATTTCGACGGTTTCTTGCAATACTGGCACAACTCAGAATAAAAATAGTTAAAAATTCCACAGTGCTTGAGTTTTTATGTAAATGTATTGTCTGGATTGCGATATTCCGTCAATACTCTGCTCTAAGAATGTACGGTATATGTAATAGAATGATAAAATTATCAATCAGCCAGGATTTACGAGTAAGGTGGACGTCATGCTCATATAATGAGCAAACTTTTATAATAATTCAGTATAACTCTCTTTTCAAAATCATAGTAATAGCCCTGAAAACGGTCTTTTGTGAGTTGTAAATCATTTTGCTCCTCGTGGCTGCATCAATCGCCTGACTAAGCATTCTCCATTGGCTGGGTCAACCGATTGTATAACATGTTGCTTTCTAGCAACAATTAAATAAACCATCGCTTGTTTAGCCAAAGGTTGTTAGCAAATGCGCACCCACAGTGCTTGCCACCGCTAGAAACTAACCTAATCTACTTAATCTACTATGTACAACTAGGAAGTACAATATGTGTACACATGGTCGATCAGCCGTGTTGTAGTTCGACTCGAATTAACTCCTAATATTTCATTTGTTGGTTGTCCGATGTACTTGTCCACTTACTCCGGGACGCGACGTTTAAAGCAATACCATGTTGAGCCCGGTGCGTGGTAATGGAAATTTCGATGAGCTTAAGAGAAACTTCAATTAAACAAACTCTTCAGTTGGAAAAACTGATTTGTGCGTCTTGAAAAGGACGGGTTTTAGTTGTTGAAGGGGGTAACATTGTTCGCGATTGAACTTAGGCTTTCTTTTCGGTCTTCTTGTGCAGCAGGATGGCCTGAAAAAAAACACTCTGTGAAATGTTCACTCCGGAGAAAAGTTTTATCAGCTTCTCGTCGTTGCGGATGGCAAGTTGCATGTGACGTGGGATGATTTTGGTCTACTTGTTGTCACGGGCGGCGTTTCATGCCAACTCGAGAACTTCAGCCACCAGGTATTCCATCGCCACAGCGAGGTAGACGGGGCACCAGCGCCAATGCGCACGGTGAAGTGCCCTTCCGGAGCAGACGATGAATGCGACCGAGTGGGAATTGCAATCCGACTGCAAATTTGTCACGACCAAACATGTTGCTAGGCAGTGCAGCTGAGCGTTGATTCAACATCTTCGAGGTCACCGAATGACTGAAGGATTCCTACAGTAAGACTGCTGTTGGGGCCAATCACAAGTGTGAATGGTTTATTTCACCACAATACAAGAATATGTTAAATCAACGAGTTTGAGGACCGGTAGGAATGCTGTTGGGGCCACTCACAAGTTTGGGTGGTTTATTTCAATGGAATACAAGAATACGTTATATTAGATATGTACTAATATCCTACTACATAGTTTTCCTACTAGGAAAAGCTGAAAACAGAAAATATCATTCCAAGTATCAAAAATATAATTTCAATGAAAGATATTATTTTATAAGACATGTCGTTGACGTCTTTATACTGTTCTAGTTACATTTCTATGATAGCAATTGGAGCGATCGAAGAGCCCAGTGCGATGGTTTCTGAAATAAATGGCTTCTCTAATTATAATACCACCAAACACAATATTAAAATATAATCCTATAGTGCCCATAGGCACATGCCAGTCTTTAAAGAATATAGCAGTTAATGTTCAGAAATGCAAATTCAGAGTAAATGTTATGCTTAAATGCCGAAAAACAAATTCAGCCTTTTATCCATGTCATGTTGTTCCAGGCTCCTGAGATAAATGGTTTTGGAATGCAAAGATGATTCCAAAGTCTGCTGAAGTCATTAATTGATATAAGAATGGAAAATTATATGATATGATTTACAGGTCACACCCCCTCACTTCGCTATATTGAGAAAATGACAACATTGCCAAGGCTACGCCAACCAGCATCTCCATGTTTACGCTGGCAGTCTTTTGTGATCATATGACTCGTGGAGGCGTGAGGTAGGAACTTGTGAGGACCAGAGGTCGGTTGCACCCTCCTTCGAAGTTGTCAACTCACCATTTGAAGCCCCCAGGGAGCTCAAACTATTCTGGTATCAAAAAAGAGAAAAAGTACTTAGCTGAATTCCATTCAATCCCGCATCCGATCCAAAAAGCCCAGGCCACCAGCAACGGGCAATACCCTTCACCACCAGCTGAATACTGCACGGGTAATGTTTACTCCACACACTTTCTCCAGAATTGTTAGTTGAACAAAATCACAGCACATTCTAACACACGAGGTCATGACGTAATTAAAGCTATCTAATGAATTTTAACATATTAGAAACAACCGTAAAAATGACACCGGGAAATAAACAACACGTACAGTCAGAGTCGGCTCCTTCTTCCTTGTGTATTATTTGTTGCAATTCCTTTTTGATCCCGACCAGAAGGAAATAACAAAATTATTTCAAGTGTTGTTATTCAGTTATGCCTTTTTTATAACAGAGGTTGTTAGAATTTAGATCGCGGATGTAGTTAAAATAACAGAAATAGTAAAAAAAAATCCTCAAGAGGTAACAAAATATAAGCAAACTATGATATAGACATAACATAAACAAAACAAAATTTGCAACAGTTTTGTTGTATCAAAATTATATCAGCTATTGTTATAATTAATCTATTTCTTCACGCAGATTGTGCCTCCCAGGGTATTGTATCTTAATTTGTTATACAGTACTGGCAGAAATAAAGTGCTCACCAGCTAAAAAATGATTGCCATTATTACACCAATTTTGTATTGATGCAAAAATATAAAGTCTATTCGACCAAAATGCAGCTTTCGTATAGCATTATCATTCTGTTTATTCAAAATCATGATTAAGTTTGTATAGCTTAGTTTCTGATGTATCATATGCATGTGAATGTTTTTCCGCCTGGCAGAAAAAAAGTGCTCAAAACCGACACATAATTTTCTTGAGTGCATCTTGCATGGCATTGCCTACCAAACTGTCACAGCACATTCAGCCTATCAGAAGGTGTCGAGCACTGTTTGTTTTGGTTCTGTTCGCGCCGGTTCGGATTTCGTTTGAATGATGAAAATGGATTCGAAACAAATTAACCTATCCGCACGAAAATTAATTGTGAGGGACTGTCAACAGCAAATATCTATGCGTAAAATTGTCGTCAGATATGGAGTGAGTTATTCTGGTGTTCGCAAAGTTTGGAAAAAGTTTCAGGAAACCGGATCAGTAGCTGATAGACATGGACGCTGGCGGAAGCGACTCACGACTCCGCGTGAAGACACCAGAATTATTCGTGAAACCAGGAAATATCCAACAGTTACGAGCCGAGTGATAAAGGAAAATCTGCAGCTGAGTATTTCAGAACGCACTGTGCGCTCCAGGCTTCAGGATGCAGGTTTAAGGAGCAAATTGACAGTACGTCGCCCATTGATTCAAAAGCAAGTTTGATCTATTTGGAATGAAAGGGCGTTCTAAAGTGTGGGTTAAACCTGGCGAACGACTTTTGGACCGGAATGTGCAAAAAACCGTTAAACATGGAGGAGGAAGCATAATGGTGTGGGGGTGTTTTGCTTGGTCTGGAACTGGTAATTTGACTCAAATCGATGGTATAATGACGGCTGATAGGTACATAGACATTATTAATGAAAACTTGGAGGAGTCTTTGTTGGAAGTTGGACTGGAAGACAAGTTTATCTTTCAACAAGATAATGATCTGAAGCACACGGCCCGTAAAACCATGACGTTTTTCCGTGGATGTCACATAAAACTTCTTGAATGGCCACCGCAATCACCAGCTTTGAACCCAATTGAAAATCTATGGTCAATTCTCGATCAGCAAGTTGACAAAGGAGAGGTAACAAACAAAAAAAAAGCTCTTCGAAGCCCTCGAGTGCGCCTGGCAAAGAATCGACGAGAACCATCTCAAAAACCTAGTTGAAAGCATGCCTCGACGTCTTCAAGCAGTCATCAAAGCTAAAGGAAGTCACACGAAATATTAAATTCAATGTTCTTGGTTTTGAAGTAAACATATCACGGATGGGCACTTTATTTTTGCCACTGAATTAAAAAGTTGTTTTGTTTATTGTTTTGTTAATAAAGTTACATGAATAATTTTTCGTTTGTTGTTTCTCATTTCGAAAGAAGAATTGAAGTCATTCATTTTGACCCAATATGTTACCACTGAATCGCTGCAAATCAAAAAGTTGTATTGAGAAAATAAACATAAACCAACGTGAGCAATTTATTTCTGCCAGTACTGTATGTATGTTACACAATTATTCAGATGAAAACATTTTTAACAAATTTATATCATAATCGGTTAGTCGTAACAAGGTTTGTTATAATTTTGATATTTTTATGTTATGCCCTTCTGGTCGGGATGGTGTCAGCTCGCAAGGCCCACAACCAACCCCACTAACTCGCAGAAGGACTATCCTGATGCTGCTGTTTAACAGTCCTAAGCACCACCAGGACTTTCGGCTTTTGTATTTAGAGTCCTGGGTGCACTAACAAGACGGTGACTCAGCCGCTCCAAACATGGAGAACAGACGCTCAAATGGGTGAAGGCTTGGACTTTTACCCTTATTTTTAAAGAGCGAGGTGGCTCGCTTTTGTCAGGGCTACTTTTGGATATTTGTGGATTTTTGAAAGAAACTCAACAGAGTCCAACAACTGCTCAGTCCCCCCACATCCTAAACAGTCCCCGCCGCTCGTCCGGGGCTACTTATTCGTGTATTCAGTAGCTGTCCATCATATCTGATGGAACCCCACCATCCGCGACCCGTGGACCCGCCGGGTTGCTTGCAGCTCAGCCCCGTAGAGTCTTCACCTACTCTATGGTCTTCCCGGTTGGTCATTTGCAAGTTTAATAATTTGTCTTTTCGAGCTTGTTTCTCCGTCGTAAGAGACACATTTCTGTTGCTCAAATAGCACCGGATAATGCTATTAACAATGCCCCTGATACCATATTGTTCTAATTTTCTGAGTAAAATCTCATGGTTAAGAGAGTCAAATGCCTTTTTCAGATCAAGAAACAAGGCACCCACAATATTTGATCCACAAGCTCAGCTATAGCTACAGTGGTACTACTTCCATAACCAAAACTATATAATGTGTTATGTCTGTCTAAAAAATAGAATTCGTAAAAGACAATCAGCATTATTTTTAATTATTTTAGTAGGAATATTATCGAGAGCTGCACTTTTAATAGGTTTCAGATCATTTATCACTAGTTTAACTTCATTTACAGATGCTGGTTGTAGGAAAATTGAGTCAGCAATAGGATTTATATTACGTAATGGATTATCCCCTGTGACATTTATTTTGGCAGTCAATTTTAAACCAACTGTTGAAAAATGCTCATTGAAAGCTTCACAAATAGATTAAGGATCAGTAGCAGCAATTTCATCAATGGTCCATGAGAATTTAGATTTATTAGTAGATTAACCTAGTATTGCATTAATATTCTTCCACAGTTTGAAATGTAGCATGTTGTTTAGAAGGTTGTCAAAATAACTTTGTTTGGCTTGTTTTTTAGCTGCATCTAATTTTTTTTTAACATGCTTGAATAGTTCCTCTAATTGTATATTATCTGGATCTCTGCGATGCCTTTTCAAATAATTGCTCTTAATTTTCATCAGTGTCCACAGGTTAAAGTTCATCCAAGGGCAGTGCGTATTTTTGATTCGAGCTGTTTTAGTAACAGTTTTAGTACATTCTTTGAGAAGAGTGTTGTATTTCAAAATTATATTTTCCAAACATTCATTTTCATTGCGAACTGGTCCAATGCCTTCCATGTACCTTTTGAACTCAGTTTCGAGTTTCTCATGGTTGATTCTATTTTTCAATAAAACCATTTTATTAGATCCAACATTCAGTTTAAATTGTGTTAAAATTAGTGAATGATCACTTAAAACACTAAAAATAGTATGATTGCAAAGACAATGAACATAAGCCATTTTGCCGGGGACATGATCAAGAATATTTGAACTTACAGACCTGGTAACAAATGTATTAGAACATATGAAACCATAGGATTGCAATAGATGCTTATATTTTAGGACTACATTATTGCTGGCCAAGTTCACCGGAACATTAATGTCACCTAATATAAGTTTTGAAATTAGAAAGTACTGCTTATAAATTAGAGAAGGCTTGTTTTAGCATGACAGTTCATAAGTTTCGACCCGAAAAAAAATTCAAATATACTTCAATCTTCGACTTTTCAAATTCGGCCAAGTACGGTCTAATGGCATTTGGCCTCATGGTCCTACATCGTGACATCAACTCACGTGATTCACGACATAATCGATTGAGAATCACTGCTCAACTGTACGTCAGCACACCTTTCTCAAATTTGACACCGTCCATCGTTCAAAGGAGTTACATCATACATTGTAACAGGAGCACTCCTGGCAAATGAAATCCCACCACGGTACCAAATTGCTGTCAATTGTGGTCACAATCCATTTCCTCCGGAAAGTCTTCACAATCCACAGCAGTGTACTGGCAGTGGTAAAATGTAGCAAACTTTATAAATCGTGTGTCTTCTCCGCGCACAGATGCACTTGCAAGCCATAGAAAACCGACAAATGCAGTCGTTCTTGGTGATGTTGCTGCACCATCACCAATCCGGCAATAAAACACTTTCACACCAGGACCCCTTTTGTTCAATTTTCACAATCTTTCCCGTTCTTTGTATTACATTTGCGCTCTCTCCGAGTCGAGTGACTTTGTGCATGAAATGAATCTGCTTTGGTCGCACTTAGTAGCACCGTAGCATAAAGCTTGAGTCATTTGGGGTATTGTGCTCCACTCGGAGGGGAAAGAGAAAACTCGGAAATGTACCACTGACATATTACATTAACTTGTTAACATTTCTCTTACGGTTTGGTGCGGATGCGTTCCTCCACACACTGGTTGGTCGACGAAGAGTGTGGGAAATTTGAGCAGTTGAAAAAGAAGCACACCCTCGGCTGGGGTTCCTCCGAATAGGGTGAAAATGGGATTGAGTCGGAAGGAGTCACTTGCACTAGTTCAGCCCACGGCAATACACGAATACCATCTTCTTGCACTCGCACTTCAGCACGGTGAAATGGTTATTTACGATGGAAGGTATTTGAAACAATGGCCTTATTGGAAGTAATCCGTTGATCTCGCCTGTTTTGGATTGACTCTTATGTGAATTTTATGAGGGTTGAATAATGGTGATGGCGGACGCGCAGTCATGATGGAACCTAGTGCCATTAGCGTTTTAGAGTTAGAAGTAGACTTTTATTGGCAAATGAATACAGTATGATGCACGGTATGCACGCTGTATCTAGTAACACTATTCTCGAGTTGATTGCAGAACATCTTTCCACTGAGCAAATGGCACATGCAACACTTATGCGATGAACACAATGAAACAGGACACCATCATAATAGAAAGCTATTTTTGAATTAACACACTCTGTTGATGAAATAAACTGTTTGCTTCGTAACTTTAGGATGCCATCTTTATTTCGCGTGGACCTGTCCTGGCCCACTGTTACTTCAGATCTCGCTACCAAAGTCCCATGAGAAGCAACTGAACTAGAACGTTGGCGAGCTAATCAGAGTATTTTAAACTATCGGAGTGCTCTGGGATTTCACCGGATATTAACGGCCACTGCAAAACTCCAATGAAGACTACTGTGTTATCTAAAATGTCAAAACTCGGACCTCATGGCTTGCTAGCACTTTCGCAAAACTTTTTATGTAACATAATTTATGGCAACATAACGTGGGATGGAAAGGTCTTACTCAACAGGAGCAGCCAAATACATGGAACCAATTCAGATCTGAACTATGATGCTGGAATTAATTGAGAATATTTTGTCTTAACGTTTCAAGCTTATTACTTATTACAATCCAATTCAGTGGCCTAATCGCACTTCCACAGTTATTAATTGAGAACTTTCGATACCTGTCTCATTTAGGCATTAGCATGAAAGTGGCAAGTAATCAGGTCGGTAGCCTAACTATCTTCAGCATGATGTTACTTTGTGGCTGCGCCTTCAGCAACTGATCAAAGAGACCATAGTTTTAGAAACGGCAGGCGGATAACTCTTGATGGTACGATTACAGTGAAATTTCTTCAATACACATACGCATTTAAGCTACCATAAGGATGTTGCATGTGGTGTGATGTAGTCCCACTAAAACCCTGACAGAACTTCGAATCTCCACCAATCGGCTGTGTCAACCAAGCGGGCGTAGACTCAGATGCCCATGCCTAACTTACGCTGATCCGGCTTTGAGCACGGTACCCCCATGAAGGACCGTGTCAACCCTTGCTTGGCCTCCCTGCTTGCATAGATAACCATGTGATCATTATAGCGACTACTTCACGAGGGTTTGGATAGTGGCATGGAGCCCCAAGCTCCGAATCCAATCAAATTCCGGCCACGAAAGGTGTCTTAGCGAGATCCCCGCCTAGCTAGAAGGTGGGATCCGGCGATGTATCGGACACGTGCGGAAGCGCAACGGCATCCGAAGCAGGTTGGAGTCTCCGTGAGAATGGAGAGCATGGACGGGCCATGGAGAGGAAGCAAAACAAGCTCCGACCAAGCTAGTCGCAGCGGAGAAGGCTAGAGAGTTTGCCTCTAAGCAAACGCAGACAAATGCTTTAGACATGCTGTCGGAGGTCTTAGCCCATCTACCATAGGTGCAGGCATGTCCAAGCGGGTGAAGCAATCTCCCGGTGAAGTGACACCCAGCGCCTCTAATAAGCGGTTGGTGGCCAAGGCCCCCATCGGCCCGAAGACATACGCCAACGTGGTGTCGGGGTCAGAGGGTCCATCTTCACGACTGAACGACCGGCCGGGTCTAGCTCTAGTACTGAGAAACGAAGCACAAAGAAGGGAACAAATGCCATCCTACAAAGAGGAAGGAAAGATGTCCGAAAAAAGGGAAATAGTCACCAAAAAGAAAAGGAAATCCGGAACCTGGCACAGAAGTGGAACTGCGGTGAGGCCCTTATCGTTAAGATCGAAGAGTCTAAGTACTCGCAGGTCATAAAATCTTAAAGCCTAGAGATGGGTGGATGGAGTGGTTCGTAAAGCTTGCATCCCCTCTGTGGTCGGACACAGAACGAACGGAGCGTCGTGAGGAGCTAGTCACCGCAAAGGTCGTGCTAAAGAGGAATATATAGGCCATATAGGTGTCTTTGGAAGGAAGGTGCTGCGTACGATCTACGGTGGAGTGCATATGGAAGACGGAACAAGGAGGAGGCTAATGAACCACGAATTGCACCAGTTGGTAGGAGAACATTCCATCGTACACATCGCTGAAATCGGTCGACTACGATGGACTGGACATGTGGTAAGAATGTCGGACGACAGCCCAGTTAAAATTATTTTCGAAAACGAACCGACGCGACGGGTACAAGAAAAAGAGGCACACAACGAGTAAGGTGGACCAAAAACTATAGAGACAACTTCTGTGTATAGCAGAGGCCACACCGGCCTTGGTCTGATTGGTAAGGTAAGGTATAGGCCAGCAAACGAGCTTGCTTTGGGGGCTTGTGTTTGAACGCCAAACATCGACAACGACATGGGCAATGATGCACCATTACCTCAAAGCGGTCCCTAAGGAACGTCGGGATTCTGATCAACGGCAAGCTGTCCTTTATCAGCCACGCCGATTAAGCCTGCAAGAAGGCCTTCATTGCTGTATCGGCATTATCACTCATGATGTCGAACGGCTCGGCGGTGCGAGGTCGCAAGCAAAAGCTCCTGGCCAGTGTCGCGTATAGCGGGCCGACCTGGGCCAACGCTTTAAGTACTAAGAGCTACTTAGGTAAGCTCGAGAGTACGCACAGGCTAATGTGTCTAAGAGTGATCTGCGCATACCGCACAGTGTAACGCGACGTGGTCTGCGTCTTAGCTGGGATGATTGGCATTATCATAAAAGAGGATGTAGAGTGCTTAGAGCGACGTGGCACAAGAGGTATCCGAAAGACCATACGAGCCGCAGCTATTGTCAAGTGGCAGATAGAATGGAACAGCTCCATTTTGACGGCACGAGAAACGGCATGATGACCGTGAGCGATCGGGACATCTGTCAAGACCGGGACATCTAAGTTTGACAGGATTAAGCTCCAGAACAGATGGCGTAATGACCAGCGGCAGGACAGAGGGACCAGCTAGCTACGAAAGTCTTAAGTAGTTAGACATAGCTAGTGCTCAATGCAAAACAAACGGGCCCAGAGTGGCAGCATGGCCGCAGTCGTACTATCCGAACCAAAAATCGAGGACTTGATTTTGAAACACAGTAACTACCTTAATTTGCAACGTGTATTTTCGAACGTTATGAGCTTTATCCTTTTTTTTTTACATATCAAAGCAGAATAAAACTGACCGTTGAAATTCGTAATGAGGACCACAACGACCCAAAGAAGGAGTTGGTGATCTCACTCTAGCAAGTAATCTATTTCGAAATTTGAAAACAAAGTGCCAATAGAATAAAAGGGCAAAAAAGCTCTCTAACTTTCACGGTACTCTTTCCTATGTTGCCAAAGGCAGTACAAGCTGCAATTCGTATGCCTTTTTTTATGAACGATTTAATTATATCTATTCAAACCAAGACAAACAATCGAAAATGTAAAACGAAAAAGAAATAGTGGTCGTTCGGAAAAAGATTTATCATAAATATCTATAGAAATTTTTTTTTTCTTTTTTGTAAAATTTCGTTACTTTATATTTTCATTTGTATTTTTATTGTTCAGTGGATAATTTTGATTTTTGTATGTAAATGTTTTATTTCAATTTCGGATTATAAAAACTTAATTGTCTAAAGTTTCAATAAATTGTTGAACATTATTGGGTTTTAACTGGATTTTCAATTCCTCCATTAATAGTAAACAAAGATTTTTTAATAATTTTATTTATAATATTTTTAATAAGTCGTGTAAATGTCATTATAAAAACCATAAGAATCAAAAGAAGGAACGTGCATTCTGATTGCCTGGGTAACCTTGAGTGTAGAGTGAAGAGATTGCTCCTGTCTGAGAGGTTTGCAAAACAAGGTAGAAGAATTCATATAGTAAAAATTACTGTTAAAGTGCAAACAGTGGTTAGCAAGGCTTGTTCGCGACAACATCTGGACAGATTAAATTTGGAATAAAACAAATTTGCTGTTATCCAAGATGCATTTTTTGTTCATTTAATTGTGCATTATTAGTCATCATAGAACTAATTACAGTTACTTAACTAGGCTGCATGAAGAAACTACGAACTTTTAAGTTTACTCCAGCCATTAGGGTCTGTGCAGACTTCTCTGTAGCCAATTTAGCTGCTTTTGTCCAAGATTTTTGAAATTTTTCAATAGTTGTAGCTTGTAGTTTATATTGAGAGAGTTTTCTCTTCACAAGAGCCCAATACCGCTCGATAGGTCTCTACTCCGGGCAGTTAGGTGGATTCGCCTCTTTCGGTACAACATGGACTCAATTCCAAAACATCTTTGGCGTAGTAACAAGATGCCAAATCAGGCCAGAATAGCGGGGGAGCGTCATGGCTGGGTAGGAATGGTAACAATTGCTTGTTTAGGCATTCTGCACGGTATATTTCCTTGTTTACCGTTCCGGTAGTGATGAAGCTTCGGCTTGCTCGACCACAGCTGCATATTCCCTGCCAAACCAAATATTTTTTGGGAAACTTGGCCTTTTTCTGCGTCATGAAATGCTCCTCTACGCGGTTCCGTTGCATGGCAGTATAATAAGACACTCCGGAAAGCTGCTTAAAATCTTCCAGCACACAATTTTCATCGTCCATTATCACGCAGGAAAACTTCGTTAAATATTCGCGATGCACCTTGCGAGCCCGGGTTTTAGCCGTCTCATTCAGTTTATCATCACGGTTCGGTACAGTTTTCATCTTGAACGACTTCATACCTTGCCGTTGCTTGGAAATATGCACGAAAGTTGGAAAGATGATTACTTTTTTAGCCACAGTACGTACCGAAATATCTGGTCTCTTCTAACTAGAAAATAAGAAGAATGATTAGTAATTTCCATTTAATTCCAACTACCTTTATTGCTTATCTTGACAGATACGCGTATTTCGTCTACAATGTGCAGACTTCTTCAGTGTCGTGTACTAATACTCGACTGAAAGAAAACCTTCGCCACCTGCCGTGTATATCCTATTTTCTAAATACAAACACTTGTACCTACAGCAAACATTTTTTTTTTGAACCTAACCTATCCTGAGTCCAAAACAAATATTATGCTTGATGTCTACCTCGCCTTTCCCGTATACCTAACCTTTTTTTTTTTTTTTAACTCTTTATTTGTTCCAAATTTATTCATATTTACATTTCATGTTAATCTAGGTGCTCCAGCTACTATCGTAACGTATCAACCTTCATTGTTAAAATATGTACCTAATTTTGTTTACATTGTTCATGCCTTAGCAGTTCAGTATTTTAAACAGGTTTTTATTCCTGCCTGTCAGTATAACAATAATAATCTTAAAACTAAAATTAATCTTAACTAAGTAACTAAGCATAAAGGGAATTCATCATTGCAATAGAAGATTGCAACGATTTTTGTCTGAAATTATTAATTATTTTGTTGGACATTTGTTCTAAAGTCTCAACATTCGAAATTCTATGTACTTCGTTAGTACTGTACCAAGAAGGCAGCTTCAAAATCATCTTCAGAACTTTGTTCTGAATCCTTTGAAGTATTTTTTTCCTGGTAGCACAACAACTAGACCATATTGGAACAGCATAGAGCATGGCCAGTCTAAAAATTTGTTTAAATATTAGTATTTTGTTCTTCAGACAAAGTTTGGATTTTCTGAGATCCGTTTTTGTTCCTCAGCCTTCTAGCTGTTCTCAAACGTGTATCGAATGATTTAAGAACGTTATGGACAGTGCTTGCAGGAAAACCAAGCTTTTTTGCAAGTTTTCTTACTGACAGATCCGGATTTTCATTGCGACCGCACACAATTGCTTTCGCACTTGCTCACTAATGGGTTGAGAAGAACAAAATGCATTGACACTCAATGTGGTGTTCGAAGAGTCTTTACCCACTGAACTATAGCTTTGGGATTTTGATGTATATTTCTCTGTAATTTATTAGATTGAATGAATAATCAAATACACAAGAGAAGAAGCCGTATTTTCCTTCCTTGGCATGTCATACTTATTGCAATGTTTCGGCTCTAAATTTCGCATATTTCATGGTCTCAAGTTAGTACTAAATACACTTCTTTAGTTATTAATTGAGAGTCGATAATTTTCCTTTCCAAAAAAATCATAAACCAAATTGGAAATCAAACCCAGCCAGCTCTAGCATTTTGATGCTTTTCAGCAGCGTCTTTAAAGACTAAGCTATGGGAAGAACCAGGCCACTGTTCGATGCAAATTGCTTATTCGATCTTTACTTCACGTGGAGCTAAAAATACGAGTTTCTCTTCAAGAAGCTAAGGATCGTGAAAGAAGTGCATTTAAAGCAAGGATAGAAGAAAAAAATCGAAGAGTGGTCTTGTATTGATGAAATGTCCAATCCAAATGTATCTTCCTCATTGAAGATAGAACATCGACTTTTAACTGATAAGCTAGCCCAAAAAGATCTCCGAACAGTTGAACATATTCCTGGTTATCCACAGACCTCATTTGGGGCAGCATTCCCAAGTGTAAATACCTCTGCTAGCAGCGCCACGCACAAATTCAATTTCGCACGCTCCACTGCTATCAAACCAATATTTCAATCCATTTACTGCTGCTCCCTCAGGTCACTTCCCGGCCGGCATGTTCGGGGTTCCATCAGCTCAAACTTTCGCAACCAGTTCATATTGGCGTTGGCGTTTTATTCGCCACGTATAGCAGGAGCACCCTTCTGGTGAGAAATAAATGGGCCGTGGTTTTCACAGAGCTTTTAATTAATTTAAACTCATTTGCATAACTGTTTGAGCAAGCATCGTTTCGTATTTCTCCTTTCCTTGATTTTTTTTGTGTCATTTTTTTAACGACTTGTTCCCTTTTAAACGAAGCAACAACCTAAGGGGATGGATGGAGATTATTCTTTTCTTGTAGGGGAATATCGGGGCAAATGGAAGCCCAACAAACAATTTGGGTTGACTAAACCCTGAATAAGCTGAATATATTAGCTGAAGAAGCTAATTTCAATTTGGATAAGCTCTAATTCAGCATTGCATGTTTGTTAGGAAGTGATTTTTTACCTCATGTTGTTTTCACAGTTATCAGTTATATCAGCTGTCTATCACCACTATGTTTTTTGAATATGAGGCTCTAGGGAGTCTGTAAGTAGTATACGAAATACTTGTATCTGTCAAAGAATAAGCAATTACAGCGGCATTGAAAAGAATTAACTCAACCAACTCAAAAGCTCTTTATAGGGGTTTCCATCAAAATTAACATAATAAGTAATTGTTTAAAGAGCGGAACCCGTTCATCAAAGGTGGCCTAGCCAGGTCCCTCCATAGCGGGAAAACGGAATCCGGCGGTGCATCGGATACGTGCGAATGTGAAACGGTATCCGATGCAGATGCCTCCCGTGAGAATGGAGACCAGGGATGGGCCAAGACTCATCCGGGCCATGGGGAAAAAACGAGGCACGCTTCCCAAAGTGTTGGTGTGCTCGGAGCAGCTAAACGCTATTATCGACGTCGACTCGTTGCAATATTTGCAATATTTGCCAGGCCCTTAATAGAGTTTATTGAAGCTTCGTAGATCCGTGCAGTCTGCATGCAGGCAGAAGCCAAGTTTCTAGCCAACCAAAGGGACAGGAAAATGGCCAGGATAGTCGCGGCGGTGAAGGCAAGAGAATTTGCCTCTACGCAAACGGATGACTCCGTGTCTGTGGGAGGTCCCTTCCCATCTATCATGGGAGCAGGGACGTACAAGTGGGCGAGGCGATCTCCAGGGGAAAGAAGGGTAAGGAGCGAATGGTAACCAAGGGTCCCATCGGCCCGAAGACATACGCCAACGTGGTGTCGAAGTCGGAAGATCCATCCTCACGACCGACCGGGCGGAAAGAGAGTGGCCCAGGCGCCAAGTCTGTTGCAAAGCCCAGCTCAGCAGCGAATAGATTCTCAAGCGCCAAGGGCGGTAAAGTGCCAGGGC
This sequence comes from Aedes koreicus, assembly GCA_024533555.2. Classification (NCBI taxonomy): domain Eukaryota; kingdom Metazoa; phylum Arthropoda; class Insecta; order Diptera; family Culicidae; genus Aedes; species Aedes koreicus. The sequence continues at coordinate 47,165 of JAHHFK020004217.1, forward strand.
TGGTCTTAGTACTGAGAAAAGAAGCACAAAGAAAGGTACAAACAAGAGCCCTAAGAGGGGAAGGGAAAACCCCTGGACAAAGCTCTGAAAAAAGGGAAATAGGCCTCAAGAAGAAAAAGATAAGAGAACCGAAAGCGGAACCGTGGTGCCTCTCATTGTTAAGACCGAAGAGTGTAAGTACTCGGAGGTCTTAAAGGCGATGCGCGGTGACGCCGTGCCCCCACGGTCGAGATAATCCTCGAGCTCAAGAGAGGCTGAAGAAGGGAACAGCGTTCTAAAAACGGCAGATAGGGGAAGGGGAGGGAGAGGAAACCCTTAACACACAAACGTACGCTAGAAAACCTGGACGATATCACTGGAAGTTGCCGAAATCTCCACGGTCATCAAGGCTCAATGCGGGGTCGATGTGGCCACAACAGCCATACGGCTGCGAAAGGGACCACCCGGGACCCATGTGGTCACGACACGGCTGGCAGCAATCGAAGCGGCCCGAAAAGTGGCTGTTGAGTGAAACTACTGAAACCTATTGGCAAAGCAGCAGTAGACCTAACTTTCTAATCAATTATACTTGGGAGTGGTCATCAGAGAAGACAACTAAACCAGTTGGGCTCTGGTTTAGTACTGAACTGATTTTATTTGTACTTGTAACAAAGCTTAGATGCACTTTTATCATTTTTTCGCTGGTGCCAGGTGCATCAACTCGTACGGATCTTCGTTGGTGCCGGGTGCACCAATCCTGCTGATTTTGAGGTGTCGGATGATAACTACTCATACTTCTAGGTTGTGTCTTCTCGTTGCTCCTCCAGAACCTCGAGTCGGTCGCGTTGTACCGCCATTTCCATATGACGACGATGTTGATGATCTCCACTAATGCGCCGTCCATAAAGTAGGAAACGACGTCATTTGCGCTAATAGAGTTTGGGATAGTTTCGCTCTCTCCGAATGACCACATTGTTGATTCTGATGCGCTTCGTTGTTAATGTGGATTGTACCAACGGCTTACAATATATTGATTTATTGTGGCACATTTACTGCTGATTTAGTGTATGCTCGATTTTTTGTTGACGGGGTGTATTGCATAAGGTATGCATTTTTTTGATAGTGTTTGTTTGATGAGAACCTCGTTGCTTCGAACTTCAAGTGCTTTTATTTTATTTTGTTTATGTTACAACAACATTGTATTCTGAAGTAGAGTTACATTAATCACTTCTAGTAGCTAACCTCGAAAAGGGATGGTCGGTTTGCCCACTGACCTTGCACCAGCCGCCGAAGGTATGCTTCAGATGCCTTGAAAGCGGGCACATGTCCTGGAAATGCAAAGGCCTGAACAGGATCGAATTGTGTAAAAGGTTCGGACGTAAAGGCCACAAGGCCCTGGACTGCAACGGGTATCTCTAAATACTGTTGAATTAACATTACACCAACCATGTTTTGCAAAACGTTTTTATTTTTTCATAACGATGATTTTGTTGTACAAGATTGTCAACGGGGGGGGCGACCCCGGCGTAGTGGTTAACATCCATACCTCTCACGCCAAAGTCACGAGTTCGAATCTCACCTCCGAACAAGCTACGAAAATACCCAAAAAGGGAATTTGAGTAACTACGACGGGAGATGAACCAGCCCAAGGCTGAAAATCTCGATAATCAAGACAAAAAAAAAAAAAAATTGTCGACGGAAAGCACATCATAGACACTCATAGTTGAATTTTCAACCATCGGAGTCGGCTTAACAAACAAGCTACAAACCTATTACGCCAAGGACTAGTGAAATCCAACGCTTGGCGTATTTTTTGTATTTTTTTATGAAGATAATTTGTTTCCATTTTATGTTTTAAAAGACTTTACTTTTTGCGATTTTTACGTCATATTAAAGTTTGAAATATCGTATTATACACATATTTTATAAACCAGTATTCGTCATTTAACAGTACTTTCAACTTTTTTAATACAACCTGTGTTGATTGGGTAACCGCTGTTTGCAATCCTTTAAATAAGCCCTAAAGTAAACCACCATTTTGTGAGTGGCACTCACAGCATCACTACTGTTGGTTCAATCGATCCAAACCAGATGTCAAGCGTTATGCATCGTCTTTCCAATCAAAAAATACCACCACACACTTCACATACAGTATCCTTACTAACGTTTGCATGAAAAAAAATGGACTTTTTTCGGATGGTGATAAAAAAAAGCTAAGACAGATAATTGCTTTTGATAAATTTCCGATGGAAGGTAATTATTTAAGCTTACTTGCCAAAAAGTTCTACGCCCTTGCGTGCGACCTTCCGGCAGTTAACCAGAACATTCGCCATGGCGAAAGAAAACATACGGGGCATGTTTTTGAGTTCTTTCTTCGTTTTATTTATCAAAAACTCCTCAGTTTTCGCGACAAAATTTTTGGAGTAGATCTTACGCTTCAGGTTGGCCCAAAAATTCTCGATGGGACGCAACTGGGGGACGTTGGGCGAGTTCGCCCATTTAGATACCACATCGATATTTAGCCGCTCCATCTCCTCCAACGATCGCTTCGAGTAGTGAGCCGGCGCCAGATCCGGTCAGAACTCCGCGTCTTCGCCCTTATGGAATTTCTCGATGAACGACTCCGGCAGGCATTTCGTACTATAAATTTCCCCGATCACGGCCAGTCCGGAGCGAAAGAAGAGCGGTTTTGACATACCCTCCTCGCTGATTATCAGCCACAGCAGCACCTTCTTGGGGATCTTGGTGTGTGAAATGAACTTCACTTCGGAGCTCACATCCTTCGTGGGGGAAGTAAAATACGAAGTGCCCTGCCAGTCGTTGCCATCCAGGGTGAGATAGGTCTCGTGGTCCATCACCACCGCCACGTCGCGATTCGCCGGGAAATTCGAGTTGACCATCTTATTCAGCCGCTGCCGCTGCGTCTTTGCCTGCAGCTACGAAACCAGTGGGCGCGACTTCCGCTTCCTGACATGTATCTTCATGTTCGCCACAAAGTGCCGCACGGCGTCCACAAAGTGCCGCACGATGTCCGTTTTCGAAGCGGTGGAGTGCCGTTCTTTGAACGCGCACACTTCTGAACGGAGTTGCTTTACTGTTTTGCCATCACGGTTAAAGCTCGACTGATAGAACTGTCAAATTTTGTCTGCTGACTCAGGGGTTACTATGATTGATGCTGCATGGATAGTTTCGTCAGTGCGGGTGAAAGTAAACCATTGAAAAATCGGCAATTGTTGTCCATTTTTTTAAATGCAAACGTTATTGGTTTGAATTGGTACCTAATTTTAATTCATCTTTCAAATAAAATTAACATCTCCAGACAGCAGTTTGAATAGAGTATAAACTTAAACTTGCAAATAAATAAAACTTTAAATTGATTGCATCGCCTGTATAAATGAACCTTGACCCAACCAACCAACTCCGCCACGTCAACAAAGACGTCGGTGAGTGGCTGGCTTGGTGGCTGGCCTCTCTTAAGTAGAGGTGACATCATCAAAATTCTTAATTTTGACGTAACGGGGAAGATGGGTGTGCCAGGCATGACTTTTCTGTTCGGATTTTTGACTAGAAAGCTATTCATTTCCAAGTAGCTTTATTTAAGCAAGCAAATTTGATACATGATAGTTACCAGTTTGCCATCTGTAACAAAGTAATGCAAGGAGACGCTGAACCAGCTAATCGATGGGATTGTGGGGAATTTTTTTTTTTTGTGACCATTTAAGTGGAGCCTGATTACCGCAACTAGTTGATATCGGCGACCTTAAGATATACTGAGTTATGCCTGTCTGTTGCCAAAGATAGGTTCGATCTTTTATGCAGGAAAGCTGATGTCCGCCGTGAGGAAAAAATGAATCGATATTGATGATTGATGATTGATTGGCAAATCAATTATTATGTTGACCATTATTGGTGGACGCTGGTCCCATTTATCAAGGGTGGTATCATATTATTATTATTATTAATTACATACAGTAATATTAAAACTGAATTAAGCGATAAGTTATCACTTCACCCCAGTGTACTTTAAACCTCGTGAGTTTTCCCTTTCCAATGATAGCTGAGTGAAATCTTCTAAACTAGCAGAGCATACGTGAGACTACAATTACACTCCAAGATGGGTGAGCACCAAGAGGAACGTAGCTCATAAAAGTTCGACATGCAGTCTGCTCACGTTTCACGCTCAGTGATCTTGCATAGATCCTGCGGAAGACTCACGGGGGTAGAAGCAGCGTTGAGACGAGCGTAGAGAAATGTGGATTTAAAGAAGTCGCGCTTCTTCTGATGTTCTCTGGAGTGTGAAAGCAAAGCAACAAACATTGAAAGAAGCAGGGGGATAAAGCGTGAAAAAATGTAGTCCTGGGGTGGCAGAACCTCGTCTTAGCTGTGTGTAGCTCTATATGCGCGTGGTATGACCGGATGTAGAACGGGAGCGGTTTCGCGATGATGCCAGGGCGGCGAAAAGGCGAGAAAAGGAAGCCAGAGGAACCGACTACGCTTCCTCTCTAATGGGATGATGCAAGAAGTCACGCGGAATAATTAAGCAGTGAAATTAATTTTTCTCCGAGCCGTGCCACGAGGGAGCTCCAACGGACGAACGAAGAAAGGACGACTTGACTAGTTTTCTGGCCTGTTGTGGCTGTGTTTGAACGAAAGTGAAAAAAAAATACGATGCTTTCCTAAAGACCGTGGGAATGTTTGACGGTTCAGTGAAATCAATTAAATTTTATTGAAGAAATTTAGCTTTTAATTAAATGTTGAAGGGTTTAAAAATTAATGAAAATTAATTGGACACTAGGAGAGTTTAAGTGCTTGTGATGCAGGCGATGATTGGCGCTTTTGTCAGACGTCATTTGCTATCTGAGATATTAGACTGTGCAGATTTGTAGATTTTCACTTTCCTGTGCGTAATCCATCTCAAATGAAATAGTTGTTTTTTTTTTAATTGTCTCTAATAACCGAATAGAATGATTTAAAATAGTTGACCATACTCAGCTGAAGTTTCTATTTCTTGACAACCATTGAAACGTTGGAGATTAGATGTTAGAAATTAACATATCATTTGTGATTTTAACAACCATATTTGGTGCTTTCAGTTTCGATTTAATAACAAGGAAGCTCTGTCATGAATTCAAGAATGGTGATGCATGTTAGATTCCGATCTCAATTGTTTCAAGTCAAGTTCAAAAATAAGCATCCCGTGTTTTTTTTTCTTAATTGTTTCTTTTTCGTTTTTACAATGATAACAATAACAGCTTAGGTAACTATGCTAGCTAAGAAAAGCCGAAAAGCTCGCGGCTAAGTCGAGGTTAGGGTTTACAATAATAAGGGTAGGAATGGGGATGTAGAGGTCTTAGCGTTGATTTTCAACAGCATATTGGCAAAGGGGTATTGTTGCTGCATGTCAGGCGTAGACTAGGCATTGCGTTAACCTGTATACAACCAAAGCGGAATTACTGCGGAGGGGATGAGGTGGACATCTTAAAACAACGGATAAGAGGGGATCAAACGAATACTTCTATTTGTTTTAAAAACTATACCAGACAACGTGGTTGAGGTCCTAATAAACTGCTCCACATTGATTGGAGTCTGAGAGCCCTATTCAATAGAAATGAGAGTAATGATTAGACATAAGACGACACATTACCTTGTTAAAACTCCGGCCAATGCCCAACCCTCTGAACCACGATTTCTTCGATACCTGTGGGAGAATAGAATTTAACTATCTACCCAAATCCCTTGCATCCTATTTTTGTTTTGCCAGTTGATCAAGGCCTGTTGACGAACAAATGCAAAAAAATTGAGTGCTCTAGTATTCATAAGTATCGCCTTCCATAGCGCCCACCTTGGCAGAGTTCGCTTTCTCGTTACCCGGAATTGAGCAACGAAAAGGGACCCAAACCAAAGTGATAGAGTGAGAATTGTTCGATAGAGCACTCAAAATAGACCGCAATTCACTAGAGAAATACGGTAAGTGCTTCACCAGCCTGATTGAACGAATTGCCTCAAGTGAGCTGAGACTATCCGTAAAAATTAAGAATTGATCCGAGGGAAGAGAGGCAATTCCCTCTAATGCATAGTGTACAGCCGCCAATTCTGCGACGTATACGGAGCGAGGATTTTGAAGTTTGAAGGAGGCGCTATGAAACTCGTTAAAAACTTCAAATCCATTGGGATCTTTTGTTTTTGACCCGTAGATGTAAAACTTTTTGTCGCAAGTGATATGGCCTAACTTGATTGCAAAAATTAGTCTTATGTACTCCGAACGAAGTGGATCCGGTATTCCACGAGTTTCTTGCTTTATGGTCCGATCAAAAAATACAATAGAACTAGAGAAGTTTTGGAATTAATCACGATTAGGAACATTCGAAAAAGAGCTGACCTCAAGAGTCACGTACCAGTCGTAAAGCTTTATCAGATCTTCCGGGTGCGCTCTCCACCATATTCCAGTGATAGTACGCATAGAGTTGATTTGCTGCTGGCATTTCTGATGCAGATACTGTATGTGCTTTTCTCAGGTGCATTTAGAATCGAACAGACCTCTAAATATTTATATGGAAAACATTGAATTATTATTTCATGTGATTTCATGTAATTCGTGAAGTTGTCGAAGAGCCATGAGAGATGTCAAAGAGCCTCATGTGTTTCTCAGACATCAAATTGTTCAAATAATTGTTTAATAATAGTGAAGAGCCACACTCGTAAAATTTGTCTGAAAGGACATCTACACAAACTGAATAAGGAGTGTATCGAATATAAGATATCCACATACATTTGCGTTGTACGCATGTATTAGTGATGGTTTTTTATGCTGTGGACCTGTATGGTGTGTGTTTGAGTGTTTGGTTTTTTTTTTTTTATTTTGTGGGGTGGTATTGGGGTTTTAAGGGGTGTGAAAAGGAGAGAATAAGGTTCTGGACACATGGCTAAGTGAGAAGGGTATTACTATGCGAAAATTGGCGAAGCGGTTTGGAATTCATCATGCGAGTGTTAAAACCATCATTAATAAGTTTGGGTAACACTATTCTTTGGATGAGCTACCAGGAAGAGGCAGAAAACCCGGTTCTTCCAACCCGAAACTGGAGCAGAAATTGTCTAATCATGAAGAACAAATCAATGTCAATACGTGATTTGGCCAAAAAAGCAGGAACGAGTGTCGGAATGATCCAGCGTATCAAGAGGCGAAACCACCTGAAGACCTACAAGAAGCAGAAAATCTCGACACAAAGTGCAGAACAGAAGAAGCGAGCAGCAACAAGGGCCTGGAAATTGTATTCGCGTCTTTTGCAGCGTCCGGATGCATGCGTTTTGATGGACGATGAGACCTATGTAAAGGAGGACTCAAAAACCCTTCCAGGTCCGCAATACTTTACTGCCGTCGTTGGGGAGGATGTGAGCGATGCGGACAGGTCGATTCAAGTGGAGAAATTCGGTCGAAAGGTACTGGTATGGCAAGCAATATGTTCCTGTGGTTTGAAGTCAACCATTTTTTACACTACCGGAACTATAAATGCGGAAATCTATCGATCTGAGTGTCTCCAGAAGAGATTGTTGCCTCTATATAAGAAGCATAGTACACCTCCACTGTTTTGGCCGGATTTAGCGTCGGCTCACTATGCCAAAACCACTCTCAATTGGCTTGCGGAAAAGGGTATAGATTTCGTTGAGAAAAATATCAATCCACCAAATTGCCCTCAGCTTCGACCCATCGAACGTTACTGGGCAATCGTGAAGAGGGTCTTCAAGAAGACTGGTAAGGCAGCTGGGAACATGCAGGAGTTCAAAAAAATTTGGGCTCAATCGTCCAAAAAATGCGATGCAACACTTGTCCGGAACTTGATGAAGAGCATTCGATCCAAAGTTCGAAAATTCGTGAAGGAATAACTTAAATTTCATCCGGTCTTCATTATGTTCAAGTTTAACCTCGTACAATAAAGGATCAATTTTTTGTATGAATAAAATATCGGTTTTCAACATAATTTGAAAGAAAGTTTGTGGATAGCTTATTTTCGATACACTCCTTAGAAAGCCCCCTTAATGTCCAGGAAGACTGAACCCATTTGCTCTTTTTGAACATATATAGGCTAGCTGTATTTCGGTTGAAAGCAGTGCAAGACAATTCTATTCAACCCATTCGTCGAGCCGATGGAGAATCGGTTGAAAGCAGCGTTCTGGAAACGAGTTTGGTCAGACGAATCAAAGTTTGAGCTATTCAACAGAAAACGACGACTGCCAGTATGGCGAAAAGCGATGAAAGACGGCAAAATAAGCAACCATGAAGCACGACAGCGGAAGCATCATGTCTGGGGCTGTTTCTCATGGTTTGGAGTAGAGAATCTAGCCCTAATCAATAGTATTGTGACGGCAGATGGGTATTTAAATACTCTGAACGAGAATATGGAAGAATTTTTGCTGAAAATTGGTCTGGAAGATAATTACATTTTCCAGCCAGCCAACGTCCCAAAGCAAACGGCTAAGAAAATGCAAGCATTCTTTCATGCCTGTAGGATTAAACCCTTGAAATGGCCTCTTCAGAGCTTTGATTTAAACCAAATTGAATCTCAATTCGCAATTCTAAACAATTGAGTCGAAATAACCCACGTAACCAACAAAACATATTTTAGGGCACTGGAGTTTTGAAGCCTGGAATGCGCTGGATCCACAGCACCTCGGAAATCTGGTCAAAAGTATCCCGAAACGATTGCAGTCCATCATTGAAGCGAAGGGAGATCATATTACCGTGGAATTTCCATCATTGCCTGCATTTCAAAGCTTTTTGAAGCAATAGTCAATGAAAAGCTGTTCTATCAAGTCAAAAACAGGATTACTAACAATCAAAATAGGTTCTTCAAAGGACGTTCAACTAATACAAATTTACTAGAATTCGTTAACTATTCGTTGATAGCAATGGATAACGGAAACCGCGTAGAAGCTCTCTATACAGACTTTAGTAAGGCATTTAATCGGATTGACATTCCCATACTACTATTCAAATTACATAAACTGGGAATTGAGCCAGGTCTTCTCAAATGCTCAAATCTTTCCTAACTGATCGTCAACAAATAGTAAGATTCAACGGAAAGCAATCAAATACTATTCAAGATACTTCAGGTGTGTCCCTAGGATCCCATCTAGGCCCTCTTTGGTTTATTCTTTTCGTAAACGACATGTCATTCATTCCTAAAAATGTAAAAGTCTTAATATGTGCCGACGATATACAGCTCTTTCTACAAATAAGGAAGAAGAAATTTACAAGATATTTCTGGAAGAAATTCTTATTTTCTATATTTGGTGTAACAGAAGCCTTTGGCAATTAAATGATCAAAAATTTAATGTGATGGCATTCAGTAGAAAACAAGTAATAACTATCATTATGATCACTCTAGGAAATCAGTCTGTAGGAAAGTGCATAAGAATTTGGAATCTAGGAATTATGTTGGATTCCAAGCAAACATTCATTGACCATTATAATACAATAATCAACACCAATAACATTAATAAAACACTTTAGTCGTACTTTTCACGACCATTGACTCCAACTGTTGTAAATTGATTTTTTAAGTCAAACATGAAGTGGACCTTTTTTGATGATGGAATCGAGGTAGTAGACGAATTCGTGTATCTGGGCACATTGGTGACCGCTGGTAACGACACCAGCAGAGAGATACAGAGGCGCATTATGGCTGGCAATCGTGCCTTTTTTGGACTCCGAAGGACGCTAGGATCGAACAAAGTTCGCCGAACTACAAACTTGACCATCTACAAGACATTGATTAGACCGGTAGTTTTCTATGGCCACGAAACATCATGGACAGTGCTAGTGGAGGACCAACGCGTTGGTGTCTTTGAACAGAAGGTGCTACGTATGATCTACGGTGGAGTGCAGATGGAAGACGGAACGTGGAGGATGCGAATGAACCATGAATTTCACCAGTTGCTGGGAGAACCTCCCATCGTACACATTGCTTAAATCGGTCGACTACGATGGGCTGGGTATGTTGTACGAATGTTGGACGACAGCCCTGTTAAAATGGTTCTCGAAAACGAACCGAGGGGTACAAGAAGAAGAGGCGCGCAACGAGCAAGGTGGATCGATCAAGTAGAAGGCGACCTGCGGACTCTTCTCAGACAGCGAGGCTGGCGAGGTACAGCCATGGACCGATTACAATGGAGACAACTTCTGTGTACAGCAGAGGCCACACCGGCCTTGGTCTGATTGGTTAGGTAAGGGTGGATCTTTTTTATGTCAAACCTAATTTGCTAAGCTGAATTGATTTCGTTTTATATTTTATTATAGGAATAAAAGATATAGTTGTACTGAGACTGTTCGTCTACGTTTATTTTAACAAAAAACATATTTAACATATTTAAAAAAAAAATATTTACCATTACCATTCAATGACGGTAAGAAAAGTCCAAAAACTGATGTGACGTAATTTGCGAGCGTTCTCTAATATAGAAATATAATGTAGATAGCAGCACATAAAAAACAGATTTTTCGTCAAAATAAGGGCTGTATTGTTACGAAAAATCTGTTTTAACAGCCCATATATTATAACCTGCAAAACGCCGCGTCCGCTCACGAGTGTTTACTTGTTTGTCGTTCAAATTTTTTTCACCGTTCTCGTACAGAATGCCGAAAACTAAATCGCCACTATCTCGGAGTCGGAAGAGACAATTCCACGGAAATCGATATACGGGGGAAGCAAGTGCGGATCACGTCAGTTCATCAGCGAAAAAACTGAAAGACACGGGCTACGACGACATTGAATTGAACAAAAACTCCACCTACGTTATTTGCAATTTCTTGCTGGTGTTCAACGCGTTGAGAGTAAATTTTTAATTTGCAAGTCGTGTTATGGGGCAGTGAAATTTGGACGCACGGCTGGACCTGGGGTGGGGTTCAAACTCGATCCCAGTTTGTTCATGCTCAAAACGTCAAATTTATTCGTCTCCGATGTCGCAAAACGTTTATGAATTAAACCGACGGCTTTTGTTTGCTTTTCGCGTTCTCGGGTGCGGGCTAGAAAGTGTGAAGACGTTTTGCTGTCTACTGGACATCAAAAACTCATTCAGCAGGCATATGTACTACAACTTCTTGGATAATTTGTACGCTGCATCGAAGACCGTCTTCGACATTATTCAATTGAAGGCAGTGAAGGAAGAAATTGCAGCCAACACCGCAGCTGGGAGCGAGCCAACGCACTTATCAGTTTCCGGTGATGGTTCTTGGAAAAAGCGAGGATTTTCGTCGCTGTTCGGTCTGGTCTCACTTATTGGTAAGCACACAGTCAAAATTTTGGACGTGATTGTAAAATCATCGTACTGCCAAGCCTGTCAAAATTGGTCTTTGAAAAAAGATACTCCGGAGTATTTAGAATGGCAGGAAAATCACGTCGATGATTGCACAGCGAATCATACTGGAAGCGCGGGCAAAATGGAGGTGGACGGCGTGCGTGAAATGTTCGGCAGATCGGAATCCCTTCTGGGTGTTAAATATAAATATTATATTGGCGATGGGGACACTAAAACGTTCAAGGCCCTTGTTGAAATGGACCCGTACAAGGACTGCCCGGTGATCAAGAAAGAGTGCGTGGGTCATGTTCAAAAGCGTATGGGAAATCGACTACGCACGTTGAAAAAGAACACGAAAGGGCTCGGAGGGAAGGGTGCTGGAAAATTGACTGATAAACTCGTCACAGAATTGTCGATCTATTACGGTTTGGCGATAAAACGCAACGCAGATTCTTCATCTCGTATGAAAGATGCCATCTGGGCTACTTATTTCCATAAGTGCTCAACTGACAAAAATCCACAACATCATTTGTGTCCGGAAGGAAGTAAGAGTTGGTGCAAGTGGCGAGTTTCTGAGGCAGAAGGGACATTGAAGACCTTCAAACACAAACCCTCGCTCGCAAAAAATGTTGCCGAAGCCATCAAACCGATATACGAGGGTCTCTCCGAAACGGACCTGGTGGAACGCTGCGTTTGAGCAAACACGCAAAATTCCAACGAATCTTTCAACGCGACAGTGTGGAGAATGGCGCCAAAGCACCTTCATTGCGGACATCAAGTAATCGACATCTGTACGTACATTGCTGCGTGTATATTCAACGAGGGAAGATCAGCTTTGCTGAAGATCATGCATACCATGAACATAAGTATTGGCAACGAGGCCAGCCGATACGCCCAGGATGCCAACGCTAAGAGAATTCTGGAAGCTGAGCGACAAATATCGACCGCTGCTCGAAACGCCCGCCTTGCACATCGTCTCCAGGAAGAAGCCAAACAGAAGCAATTTGAAGTAGAGGAAGGTATATTGTACGGCCCAGGAATAAGCGACTAAGATAGAATAGAAGAGAAGAAGAAAGAAAGATAAAAGCGACGAAAATAGACATTGGGTGTTCAAAAATTGCAATATTGTTTCGAATTTGCGTGAGAATAAAGATTTTTTTGGTTCACCGTTTTTCATTTGTTGTCTTTTTTCAAAAACTAATGATAAATTCGTACCGCGAAAATAAATTATAGACATTTTGGTCAAAATTTGATAAATCGATTTTTTTTTTCATCCGCCATTTTTCCGCCATTTTGAATTTCGACAATTTGACTTCAAATTCGTATTCAGCGACCCTGAAAACCTATAGGATCAAATAGTGGTCGGAAAACTGATCGAATAAAAGAGTAATCCCAAGGCAAATTTCTAAAAACTTTGAACGCGTTTTTCTCGAAACCATGTTTTTCAATCTAACTTCAAGCCCCAGGCTTGAACTATAAATCCGATTCCCTCCATCAAATAACTGTTTGAAATTTTATAATTTTTTGTACGGCTTGAACTAAAAATTGGCATTAATAATTAATTATTTATAATTTTTTGAACACGGTTGAAATGAAAAAAAGTAGCGAAAAATTAAACTTTTCAGTTCAAATGATCACTATGCAATGAGTTTAAGTTTAAATTGTCTGAAATTTAGTTCAAGCCGTAGAAAAATTTCATTATTTTTTAAGATATGATAACTATATTTGATTTCTGTCCACTACAAGAGGCTGCTGGCTTGAAGTTGTCGCCCCATGTTTTGCGCGCAGAGGCTTACGGAAATCGCCATTTTGTAGCCGCCATTTTGAATTTTCACAATTTTTTTATCCCTTTGAAATTTTGAATAATAACCAAATTAAATCGTCACAACCAGAAGTTCGTACGCCTTTTCATTTTCCACAAAAAAAAAAAAAAAAAAATACAAACTTTGCCTTATTTTTGCCTAAATCCAGGGGAGGGTCCCAGAAAGTGGCCCCACCGCGCCAAAATGGAAGGGGTCGAAGAAGAAGAAGACGTATACGGAATAAAGCGAACTATTGATTCCCGGTTTTGATCTCACCCTGGTTGGTGCACGGCAATAGCAACAGCGCGCCCGCTAGCTTGCTTGCTTGCTTGCTTCATCCATGCACATATACAACACATAAAATATGGAATGCATGTGTATGTTTGGACGCTTTGGTGGGGGGTGGTGGATTTTGGCACGATGGGAAGGTGGTTCTTCCGCCAAAAGAAAGAAACGTGCACAAGAAAACATGGAGAAAAGTAGCATAGGAGTAACAACAGAAGAAGCTCCTAGAGGAGCTTGGAGCAGCATAGGAGGGAAAAAAAATACCCAGCAAGACTCCAACAACAACTGACATTGGACTGTACGGGGGAAGGGAAATGGGAAAAAAAAAGCGAACCGAGGATCACCACCAAAAGGAAGCTAGCGAGTGCTCAGCAGAATAAGAAACGGGACGAGAAAAAAAAATATATGTGTGTATATATAAAACTTATATTTTTCTCATTGCATTTTTCTCGTTTTGTTTGAAAGCACTATTTTGGATCGGTGGGATGGGGTTAGCAGGAAAAAGGAAGCAACTATAGAAATAAAAAAAACCTCGTCGACGGCGAACCAGAAGTTGTATTATGAGCGTCAAGACGTTTGGAAAGCATCGACGAGAGTGGTGCACTACATCGCCGTCGCCATCGGGAGCGAGTCGAGCAAGTCGCGCGCCGCGGACAGGACGCGATTCCGTGTGTGTTCCGGATTAAACCAATTCCTCGCATGTCCCGGATGTGCACCAGATAATTAATTAATCTCTCCCACGAGACCCACGAGCTGCCTTACAATGAGATGCTGATAGGAAGCGGTTTTTCTTTCGTTTTTGTTCCTCTAGTGAAACGCGGTGTACAATGTAGAAGAGGGAGAAGGCGAAGTAGCCAAAGAATCGCTTCCCGCAACGAAAGTTCCTCAATCTAGGCCAAGAAATGTTTGTAGAATAAGTGCAGTCAACAAAAAGTTCCTAAAAGAAGAGAGAAAATAAGTTAGACAAGTGAAAGTTTTCCCTTCCACGTAGAGTTGTATTTAAGAAATTTATTCAAGTTACCAGGTTTTTGTGATAACAGAGAAGAAAAAGTTGCATGCCCCTGAATTGCGTCTATTTGCACAGCAAAGTGGTATCAGCTACCTGTGAAATCAAAAGAAGAAAGTGAAAATCTAATTACTCCTCTCGGTGCATGAGCGAGCGCGCGAGACGGAAAAAGGATAACACACACAGTGGTAGGAAAGAAGAGAAGAGGGAGAGTTGTTTGGCCAACAAGTGAAAGTTTGTTGAGAAGTTAGTCGGGAAACTTTACTTCTGCCTGCGCTGGAAACTGGAACATCTGTTCCGAAGAGCAAGTTTTATCTACCTTTTGGATTACCACGGGGGACGGCCTCAACGCACAATTGATGACGTCCAACATACGGATCAAGGAGGATCTCTATTCGAAGCCGACGACGCCGTCAGCGACAGACGATAGAATGGGTGCCGAGTCTTACTTTGAGGCGGGAGCGATGCACCACAAGTCTTCGTTCCTCTTCCCGGCTCAATTCTACAAGAATCTATTTGCAGCTTCGGCTTCACTGCTTCAGAAACCACCAACCGTCAACTGTTTATCGCCATCCGCCGCCGACGACGAGAAGGCGGAAGATCTCTCCACTCCCGGACCACCTCCCGCCGCTTATCCCTCCTCTTCCACCTCCTCGTTCACAACACTCACTCCCACAGCAGTGGCACACTTTTCACGCAACTTGTTCTTTGCCGCGTCTCCTGGCTCCGGCAGTGGAGCTGGGGAGGGTGGAAAAGTTTCCCACAATCAACAGCAGCAGCACCACCACAACCTCCACCTCCACCAGAATCACTCCCAATCCTCTGCCGCATGTCGCCCGGCAGACTCGACGGAAGCGGATCACGATGACGTGAAGGACGTTGTCACCCAGGAGGTTAGCAAATTAGCATTATTATTTCGGGACGTGTGGGCAAGGGCAACTTGAGCTGAGTTGAGATATTTGAACTTCATTTGGGTTAATATGATAATTATGCTCGGATGGGTGGCGATGGGGTCTGCGTGGTCTGCGGGTCTGTTCATTATTATTTGATTAATATTTACCGTATTTGGGTAAGCTTAGTCCCGGTTTGAAAAAAAAAAACGTTGATTAAGCGCTTTTTCTGAAATTCATTTGTCTCGGCTCAACTGATACATCAAGGATTTTGTGCACTGAAAATAAAATTTACTCTGTTGTATGTATGTACCAAAACGATCGTTTGACTCAGAAATTTATTCGTAATTTTTTGCAACGAAATTGATTTGTACTTCGTGTTCATTGCAATCATGCATTGTAGAAAAACAACACAAAAGACTACGAATACTGTAATGTGAATTAGAAATCTTAAAACAGAAAGAAAGGAGCTTAAACCTAATGATAATTACAATCTTAATTCAATTGGAATAGTGAGTTCTAATAGCCGCGTATAATTTCCGCTCGTTCAATTGCAAGCAAAAGTAGGCGTGAACGATGGAATGGTTTGCAATCTTTCACTCAACGGACCTGATTTAGGCGATATCTGACTTACGTTTACATGATATATTCCGTGAATTTATGCTAAATCCAGCATTCCATATATGTGTATTAGTCAATGCAGAAAATTACGTGATTCTTAAAACTGTGTGTTTTTCACTTTTGGTTTTTAACACAATCCCAATCACACCAAAAACTGAAAATAAAACATGTTGTATGTATGATAGGTTGGTAAATAGCTGGACATTTCGAACCAGTTCCCGTGCCAGCCGGTATAATATAAATCCCACTTAGTGGTCCCTAGCTCCTATCCCTAGCTTCCACAGGAAAGATCGGATAACCAACCCCGGTAGGACCTTGGGTGTATGCTAACAGGGAATTTAGCTGTGCAAAATTGAGGATCGAAGGCCGTCTATTAAATGTCAGCATAATCAACGTGCACAGCCCTCACCTAAGAAGTGACGATGACCACAAGGACGCTTTTTACGCTTGAACGGGAATACGGCAGCTGCCCAAGCCATGTCGTCAAAATCGATCGGACATCTTAATGCTCAGTTTGGAGGAAAAAATGGGGTTGTAGAACTGCCGTTGGGTTTGTGGATAGTAATTGATGGAACGACTGGTTCCACGAGGAGTGTCAGACGGTTTTAGATGAGCAGAATGCAGTATGGGCGATGATGCTGCCGCAAGGAACCCGCAAAGACAGCAAACTTATCCTTTGATGAGTCGATACAAACAGAAGCGAAGAAATGGAGCAGCTGTATCGTTCTCAAGATACTGAAAAGTTCTACAAGGAATTCAACGCATCCTGCAAAGGCTTTGCGCCGTAATCCTAAATGTGTCGGGATGTTGGGAGTATCTTGACGGATAAATGTGAGGTGATCAAAAGGTCCCTCCCCTCGGATATGTGATCTGGTCGCGATGAGTGGGCCTACGCCATCTGCATTGAGATGGCAACCAAATCCAGTCGTGGTGGTATCACGTGTAGAATATTTATTGTCGCGTCACATATCTGGCACTGATTTTACAGATCCAACGGACGTTGGAACCTTGTCTTGGAGCCTTGAATGCTGGCGCTGCTGCAGTCTGGTGGGGCTCCATCCTCAGTGATAATGATGTGAGATTTCTTCTTTTTCCTCAGCTTCGGTATAATGTGCCAACCTTGCCTCCTCTCGAACTCATCAGCAATAAATCCGTCAACCGACCAACACAGTACATCAGCCGCTGCAGCCATACCAGCCCAACATACTTCTCCTTCAGTCCGGGAAAATCCGGGAACTTTAGTTGTCTAGCAACCCACAATTTATGGCGTCTATACTGAGCTAACATCAACAACTGCACTGTTTTCGCAACAAGGAACGACAAACACAAGCCGTGAGCATAATGCTGATGAATTTTCATGAATCCACCATCATGATTCTGAATTGGAATGCTTGATCTATCAAGAACAAGTCTACGGTGTTCTTTAGGATCGGCACATCTACATCGCGATCATCACCAAAACGCACCTCAAGCCAGCAGTGAACGTTT
>JAHHFK020004218.1:0-37055 GCA_024533555.2 Aedes koreicus
TTTTTTCTCTCCTCTCGGCTTCCATCTAGAATAACTTTTGACTCACTGCACGAAACACCGTGAAATTTATACCACAGAAAGTGGGCTCCTAGGTTAACAAACATCTGTTTAATTCCTGCAGCGACCACTTTCTGTGCCGCTGCAACACAATAAGTAATTCCGGATTCTAACTGGACAGAACTTTATAGGGTATGTGTCCCTTGACTCAGCCTAATATGCAACGATCGAGCCATTTGGTAGTATGTATCACGAAAAGTTACACAACTCATTTTATAAAGTCACAGACTTTCGAGGGATATGGATGTAATGTCGGTCTACGAGCACCAAATTGGGCCTATTCATGGATGCAACTTCGTCCCATTCGATAGATTTGTTATTAAATGCAGTCTTCGTATGGTTTTTTTTTTTTGATTTTCTGATTTAAGGCATTGCCAGCTGCAACCCAACACAAAATTTCACAAAACAAACTATAATGTAGTTTGGTTACGCATTCTTCGCGCCATGTTCTAAAGAGTGTTCATTGACGTTTCACGCTATAGCGATAGCCCGTTCAGAAATTGTCGCCAGTAACCGCGTTTCTTGGCCTTGATGAGGCTCTTAAGTTCGCGTTCGAGAGCCGTGCATACTTCGAAGTGCTCAGGTGTTCCACGTCTACGGAAAACTTTAAACGCGCCGGACCTTTTACGGTAAACTTCGGCCAAATCAAAGTCAGAGTCGTCATCCAACAGAGGAGCAAAGGGATTTGTATTGGCATCGGGTGATGATGAGGCTTTTTTCACCATTTCAGCAGTTTTAGCGAGCGTTCTAATTGTTCCCCGCGTTGGCACGACGAGAGAGCATGAAGAGGAGAACCCTTGCAGAAAGCGCATTTTGGTTTGCTGTCTGTACAGACGCCATCCTCATGTTTCTCCCCGCAATTGGAGCAGCGTGCCTTATTGCCGCAATAGGAGGTCGTATGTCCCATCTGCTGACATTTTTGGCAAATCATGACCCGGGGTACAAACAATCGCACAGGTAGTCGAAGTTTTCCCAACTCGACGTATTGAGGGAGGGCTGAACCAGAGAAGTTCACGCGAAACGAGTCTGACGGTGTAAACTTCTTTTCACACTTAGTAATCGATACTGTGCCTAGTTTCCTCACATCCAGTATCTTCACTGGAGAAAGCAGATGGTTCTTGAGACGAGCAACCACCTCAGGGGTCAAACTCGTTCCGCTGACCAGACCTTCGATATCAATACCCCGAGCTGGGATATACATCCGAAACTCGAATGTAAAAAACTGAGAGAAATCAATATCGTTAGCTGGCTTGAGGTTGGACACAACGACCCGAAGTTTATTGGGTCTCACTTTGATTATCTCGGTCACAGCCGAGAATCGCTTCGTCAGATCATCAGAAATCTGACAAACATTCAGAGGTTTCGTTTTTGGCTGAAAATAAACAACCCATGGACCAGCTGAACTATCGTGATCGGGTAACTCTATGAGCTACCTCATCATTTCGCGCCATAGATGGGTCGTCTTCCGACAAACCATCCAGGGATCGTTCGTG
Source organism: Aedes koreicus (assembly GCA_024533555.2). Lineage (NCBI taxonomy): Eukaryota > Metazoa > Arthropoda > Insecta > Diptera > Culicidae > Aedes > Aedes koreicus. The sequence goes on from JAHHFK020004218.1 coordinate 1,551, forward strand.
GGAGCTTATGATGCTCAACCACTGAGACAATTAATAAAAACACACACACACACACACACACACACACACACACACACACACACACACACACACACACACACACACACACACACACACACACACACACACACACACACGCAGATACAACACAAAATACTTACGCTAACAACAATTATTCTAAATGTCTTCAGGAGACAAAGAGTAATAAAAAACTTATCTTCTATGTATTACTGATCTGCTGCTGCCGGGCAACGAACGTGTGTGGCCGCTTATACCGGTGAGGAGTGATGCACAACGAGTGTGATACGATGGTCGGTGATGGTTGGCAGATGAACGGATGAACGCTAACACTAATTCCACTTCGAACTGGGAATCACCCAAACAACTGTGGTAAAATCGTTAAAAGAGTCCCAGATGACCGAGCGGCGGGCTGGAAGTGGAAGAAAATCGAAGACAGCTGTCCCTGTGAAGGCCCGGAAGGTGTTGGATTATTTCAAGTGTAATCCGAACCTTTCGATTCGCGACGCGGCACTGAAGGCAAAGTGTTCCGCCTGGTTCGTTCAGCAAACCATGAAACGAGCTGGGCTTCGTGTATTCAAGGTCCGCAAGGCACCGAACCGGCATGATCAACAAAACACGACGGCCAAATCCCACGCAAGGAAGCTGTATCGTGAGTGGATAACGAAACCGATGTGTGTGGTTATGGATGACGAAACCTACATCAAGACAGACGCAAAGCAGATACCGGGGCTGGAGTTCTACGTTGCCAAATCACGGTTTGATGTTCCGAAAGACATAAGGAATAAGAAAGTGGACAAATTCGCCAAAAAATACTTGCTCTAGCAGGCCATATGCCAATGCGGTAAACTGAGTAAACCGAACATCACAACGGGTATCATCAACAGCGAAATTTACTGCACCGAGTGCCTCCAGAAGCGTCTGTTGCCCTTCCTGCGGTCCCACGGAGGCGAGACATAATTTCGCCGGACCTGGCATCATGCCATTACGCGCGATCGACGTTGGATTGGTACAGAGACAATAACATTGTTTTTGTACCAAAAACCGCCAACCCCCCAAATTCAGATTCGTCCGGTGGAAAGATTTTGGGCCATAATGAAGGCTTAAGTTCGAAAATCGTCCAAAGTGTTTAAAAACGAGCTGGAGTTGAAGAAAGAATGGATGAAAGTGACCAAAAAGGTCGGCTCCACCATTGCACAAAATGTAATGAGGGGTCTTAAGGGAAAGGTGCGTACATTCAGCTATGGAAAGGAAATTGAATAAAATAGTAATGCCGAAACATAATCCATATGTATTTGTTCAATCCCTGAAAGTTTAAAGAAAATCCGACTCAAAATAAATTTTTGGCGAACACTTTTGTCTGGTGCATTTTTTTCGAGTACAGGCCTTATGCGTAATATGAGAGAATTTCGCCCAGAGATTATAAGCTTGTTTCTACAAATCCTGTTTGGGATTCCGATTGGGTTTTTTTGCGAATCATTTTGAGGAATCTGCGCGTTTTTTTTAAACAGGTGTGGGAAAAATTAAAACCGTGAGATTTTAAGTTATGTAAATTAAGACTATCCGAACAGTAATCGCAGCATGGCCACTTTCAAATTCACAAATACCGATTTACAACAAACGGAACAAACGTGACAGCTCACGTAAAAATCAACCGTGCGCAGGTTACTCTTTCTGGCTGCAAAAGACATGCGAAAAACTAGGGTAACCGGATGTAATGTTAGCCTATCACCTTAATTCGGCCTATGTGCCAAATATGTCATTAATTTCGCAATAATCAACAAAATCATGTTACTATTAGGAAGACCGATGTAATCCGAAGCAATTGAGACAATATTAATCAACTTATACTTGTTCACTTCCGCTTAATTTTCAATTTCTTGAACTTTTGGGCTATCATGATTTCTATTTAATATAAAAAATTTAATATATATGGCTCATCTAAACACAAACCGAAGGAACAAAATCATTGTAGAGTGAATTATAATGTTTTCATCGTTGACTTGGTGATAAATCATTTATGAACATCACTTAAGTGTTTTGAAGCAGTTTTATTTTTGTTTTTTTTTTGTGAAATTTTGTGTTAAGTAAAGCAAATAGAGCTGGCAATGCATCAATTCATAAAATTAGAAAAAAAAAAAACCGTGCGAAGACTATCCATCGAATGAGACGAAGTTGCATTCATGAATAGACCCAATTTAGACCGACATTAAATCCATATTCCTCGAAAGTTTCTGACTTTATAAAAAGAGTTGTGTAAGTTTTCGCGTTACAAACTACCAAATGTCTTATCAAAATTATCTTAGCAAGTGTATAACTAGTTGAATATCGCTTACAGCTTAAACACTTTTTTAGTTATAATCAAAAATGTAATTGATCGTTGCATAATAGGCTGAGTCAAGGCCTACCCTACAAAAAAAAAAAACGTGAATTTTTACTAATTTTCCGGAATTTTTTTTTGAACCTAATGAGTTGTTAATCAAGGCTTGTGAGATAGGTAATGTCCAAACATTTGCTTGTTTGCTATTAAATGGAGAAAATGCTGTTGTAAAACTTGCGAGAACAGCTTCAAATGTTATAATAGTTTCTTTGAATTTGACTCTAGTTCCACAAATTAAATATTTCAGCGGGCTACCGAGAAAAATCTAACACTGCCGAAGCCGACATTTGCCCTAAGTTAACATTCGACATGTAAACTCTTAGTAAATTTAGATTTAGGATAATTCTAAATGACGATGCACATAAGAAATGATGGCTGCTATTTTTGGAATTCATCAACTGACTATCAGCCTAGACATAACATTGAAAACAATTGTAAACAATTTTTCTATGTTCTCTTTCTCAAAAACCAACTTCAAGAAAAATGACTCAAGAAAAATCGTCATAAAAGAAGCATGAAAAGGTGGCCCCGATGAAATAATTTCGTAATGATGTCAAATTGCCGGAAAAAGCTCCTTCTTTCTAATGCTTATTCTATCGAATCACGGCAACTCAATTCAACATTAATAATTGACAAATACTTCTTAGTTTCAACAAAAAATACGTCTAAATCCAAAGGATGAATGTTCCAACGCGTCAGGAAATTCTCGCGTGGGACACTTTCTCCAAGAATCAATCCAAACAAACCCAAACAACCGACAATTGTAATGTCCCCCATGCTTCACAAGTGCACCCGTAAGCAGCTGAACAACAAAGCCCCGCACACCATCGAAAAACTGCAAGGAAACAGGTCTCAGTGAGGAAAAATCCGCGTCGCAAGCAATGTGATGGCCAATCCGCGATCTAGCCGCCACCAGTTCCAACACACCTGCGAGTTCGTGTGTATGAGCGGCACACGGTGGACAAGGAAACGAACGGGCCAGTTAGTCAAACGAAAAACGCATACCTGCCTGCCTGGTGGCTGGTGCTGTGAAAGAGAAATAAGTGCGCGGCGGTCGCGGCGGCCGCCACCACCACTCAGGGTGAAGGTCGTACAAATTGACCGGCCAGCCGCACAGCCATCAACCATTCGGAATTGAGGTCAACGTCGCCACGTCAGAAACGCGTTCTCTCTCGCTCTCTCTCAGCCTCTCACACGGATTGTCCGCCGACTGCAATGGGCACAGGGGGATAGTGGGGGCGAATATTTGGGGCTCTCTGAATCGGATCCAACGGCGAAATTGGAGCATTACATGCAGCGAGCTTTCATAGACTCTTTATCGCGTTATTTGTCGGTGTGGGGTGCTCAACGCGACACTGTTCAATGTAAACAACACGCTTCTGACGGGTTGATGTAATCCATGGCTGATTGAGTGCTGCTGCAGAATTACAGCGGTTTGTGTAATAGGTTTTCTGTATCCATAACGCAATGTTTCTATTACCGTTATGAATGTCGAATTTGCCGGATTGATTGAAATTTGAGCCATTTTGAAATTCACTATCAAACCACAATTCCCCGTATCAGTTCAATCTAGTAATCCGTGGAAAAGTGTCGTACGACGATCACATGAATCATCCCGTCAGACATGATCGCACCAGTTAACGCAGTCTTGCCTCAAAGAATATGCTAATATGGTTTGATGAGTAAACTCAGTAAACGATAAGTCAGTTCTAACGCTGTAAACCTTCCGAAACTGATAACGTTTTCAATATTTGCAGGGGGTAGTTTTTCCAAAGTGATTCACTCTTCAGATAGTGCGCCGAGAGCGATGCGTCATCAGATCAGATTCTCGTGGAAATTGAAAGCTAAATGTTTCCAATATCAAACATGGGATCTGCGCTTTTCATTTGAGTGAAACCTTCACCGGAGAGTCCCAAGACTGTTTTGTTGTTGATGTTGAACCCCTCCATACCAAGGCGTTTTTTTGTTGTTGCTATTTTCACGGATTCGCTGTGCTGCGCGCGAGTTTCTTTGCCGTCAGGTTCGACTCAAGCCGTATACGTGGCTGGTGGCACGAGAAACTTGTTGGTTCTCTGAGGCTCGGTCTGTCGAGCGGCCGGGGTAGAGCATGGTGAGGAAATCTTGCAGAAAATGATTATTCAAGGAGAATGTCATGCGACAAATTGAGTGCGAACCGACGCGGTTAAATATGGATTTGATCACATGGGATGCAGACATAAAAGGAGTATAGTTGCTGAATTGTGTTTGCGATTTAAATTCAGAACCTGTAATCTAAGACATAAACATATTGTGTTTGAAGGCAAACGAACGGAGTTACAGTAGATATTATTATTTACCATATATTTGATCAGTGATTTCAATTCACTTGACATGCAAATGCAGTCTATAATTTTATTAACGATACTTTAACGATACCAAGAAATGGTCTGTGAAGTTGGAAGTCGAACTCCGAGCTGGATGGTAAGCTCGCCACTTCGATGTATTGTAGGCGCAAATCTAAGAAATTACAAGGATTTCACATGCCAAACTTGTATCATTTGAATGCTGCAATGTAGCTGTAGTTGTTTAGATTTGTGTCTTTAAATGAAGGCGGCCCTTAAAAACAAAATAGTCAAAGTATGAAAATTCTTGAAACTAAGCCTACTTCAATATCATTTTCTAAATCAAATAACGGATCCTATTTGATGAAATAGGTAACGCCATATCAAAACATATACAGGGAATATATTAATTGAAGCAGAATAAATGCATATGAGCTATTAGTGGTTCATCTTTATAAATTAAATTGAAATGGTGTCTGGCCCAAGTAACACCGAAAACATAAAAATAAAAACTACATTTTTCATGTGTTCTGCTGTAGATCTTAAATAGTGTAAGTTCACTAGTTTTGTCACGAAGTTGATCGTTTTGTCTAATGCAAATCTAGATTTATTTAGTCAGTTTTTTAATTTGTCATGCATGTGTTAGATGTTTTTCGACTTCTACATGTACACACTTAGAAAATATCATGTAAACTTAAGTCTGCTTGGATGCACATAAAGGGAGCGACCTGTTAGACATAAATTTACGTTGGTTTGCAAAATTACATTACAGTAATTGTAAACTCTTAATTGTAATTTACATATCATGTAAAAGTAAGCCATGAAACATAGGGGGCAATTATAGAAGTCGACTCTACCGTCACTTTGATCGACAGATCTATTTTGCTATAACAGATGTCGAAATCGACAAAATTTTGTCGAGTAGATCGATTCAATGGACAGCTCGGAAATCTACCCTCGAGTTAAGTTGTTTATGAAATATATCCTAGATTCTTAGAAGTATAATAAAAACTTCCAAGTATTTAGGGCATATCCTAAAAAGTTCAGAAGGAGACTTCCCAGAGCTTCAGTAAGATACTTTTTAGAAGTTCAGGAAGAGACTTCCTCAAAAAAGAAAAACTTCTCAGAAGTATAGGAAGAACTTGTTAGGAGTTAAAGTAGAAAAATTCAAAAAAAAAAAATCACCAAACATCCCCGAAGTTCAAACTACCCAGAAGTTCAGGAGAAAACTTCCTCGAAAGTTTCAGGAAGAAGTTTGAAGACTAAAGACAGAAATTTAGGAAAAAACTTCCCCAAAGTTCAAGAAGACACTAACCAGGGAGCCCAAGTAACATTGCTAACACCATCATGCTTTATTAAGTTTTATTAAAGTTTTATGAAAGCCACTTGAAATCAATTTAGTTTTATTATGGCACCAAGAGGTGCCAATAGGTTTCATATTTAAGTCAGGTTTATGAGAACCTACACGGCTTATTTACAACGATCTTAAAACCTTGTTTATCAAATTCCTTTTACTCCTATCAAAGGTTTTTTTTCGACTTTATAAACTCGTTAAATGCTGTATTGAAATGCCGTTTTAGGACTCACTGATTTTATCTTATTATGGTTAGTTGAAAAAGCATTTTAAAACCCTTTTGCCTCCAGTAAATGCGTTAAACGGCAAATTGGCATTGAAGAAAGTCACCATAAGACCAACTAGTTTTATAATAGTCATTGCGAAGAAAAATTGGCCTTATGGCAAAACTGTGATTTGTTTCCAATAGCCGTATTGAATATAAGAAATAATTGACATGTGGAAAAATAAATGCATCAAATTTTTAATGGTATGCAAATAAACTGTAGATCGTAAACTTATTTCGGCATTCTTTTAGATAATCTCATCCAATTCCAAGCACTGTTTAGGAAATTCATGATTAATTTATCGAATATATATATTTTTTAATTTGATTTATGTTGTAAATTCGCATAATTTCCGAGGCGCATTAATGTTCGGCTCTTATCGCGCCAATATTCACCATAAAAATAAATGCGCATATAATTTGGAGCATAATACGCTGCAGAAAACACCATTTGTATTGGATATTTTGCTATCAAACAAAATTTCCCGCAACACTTGACCTCTTTTTTACTGCTAAATTAATCAGAAGAGCAGAGAATCGAACAAAGCAGAACAACAAAAAACAACCTCGATTTCACAGTGAAGTTTGACAGCTGTGGCCATTTGGCCGCATTCTGGTTTTCATGGCAGCCAATAGGTTTTATGAAGATTCTCAAGTGGTCATGACATCTTTCACTAGAACATTTCCAAAATCTTTATGTTCTTATAAAGATTTTATTAACTGGTTTTTACAACCGTCTATAGAGTGGGCCATTTTGTACAAATTTCGGCTTTAAAGAAGCATAGAGGAGGTGTTGGTAGACAAAACAGTTTTGATTGTAGATTTATCAACAAAGCTGGGAGAAGTGCTGGCAGAAGTTCATTAAGAAACTTCCAACAAATGTAAAGGAATTTTCCTAGAAACTCTGCAGAAGACTTTCCCAAAATTTCGGTAAAATTCGGTAGAAGTTTAGAAAGAATAAGCTTAGGGTAAAACTTCCCAGAATATCAAGAACAATCTTAGCAGAGATAGGCACAACCTATAAGTTCCAGAAAGAATTTCTCAAAAATTTCAGGAATTCAGGAGAAGACTTCCCAGAAGTTCCAAGGAAAACGTCCCAACAGCTTAATTGGAACTACCCAGAAATGTCAGGTAACTTCCTTAAAGTTCAGATTCGATCATTCCAGAATTTCAGAGTGATGCTTTCTCGATGTTCAGAAATTCCCAGAAGTTCAGCCAGATACTTCCGGAAGAAACTTTCCGGAAATATAGGGGGTACTTCCTAGTTGTTCAAGGTAGAGTTTCTCAGAAATTCAGGAACAAACTTCCCTGAAGTTCAGACGAGGACTTCTCAAAAGTTCAAGAAGTAACTACCAACACATTCAAGAAGATTTTCAAAGAAATTCTGGAGAAAACTTTCCCAAAGTTATGGAAAATTTTCCTTGCAGTTCAGGATGGATCAGAGACTTAGAAAGTAACTAAGTCCAGGAAAAAACTTACCAAAAATTTCTGGAAGGTTAAGTTGGGTTGTTAGATGTGAATTTTCGAGTACAACAGGAGTGACTGCCAAGAAGTTCATGAGGAAACTTCCCATAATTTTAGCAAATAGCTTTGTAGAAGATTAAGAGAGAGCTTTCCGAAATTCAAGAGATAATCACTGACGAACCGAATAAGCAGTCTACACAAAAATCATTCATATGACCATACAGATATCCATTGCTCAAGGCATATTAAACTATGATGAACACCATCTTCCCAATCGTTCGCATCTTAGGACACAAACTAATGTAAGAGTTACTATTCCTTGGTTTCCATCTCACCTCGTTTGAGAGATTTGATCCTCGTTTCAGAATTTACTTATGGTAAAGAAAAAAGTTTGAATGCTTTACCAGAAGGTCAGAGAACTTTGAGATAAAATCGTTGAAGGGAAATCGATCACTGCATATCTATTCAGCAACCTTTGAATGTCTTCTGAATCATCTTTGAAATTGATGTCGACACTTGTACACATATTAATTAATAACTTACTCGTAAAATACTTTAAAAAAAGCAACATCGAAACAGCGTCCCAACGAGGTTTTCAAATAATTGAAGTAATGAAGTAATTCAAAAAACAAAAGTGAAAAATATAAATACTCATTCTTCGACTGTCAGAAATGACAGTTAAATTAATTAAGGTGTTGAATTATTGTATGGTGTAATATTTCAACGATATTTTGCAAAATTTCACACTACAGTCAACTGTCGAGTTTGGTTGCCGACTCGATCAATTTCAATCAGCTCCTGTAATTCGCAATTTTGTTCGACTCGACAGTGGCCAGTGTTTCATGCTGTATGGGACTTTCTTTGCTATTGATTTTGAATGATCTTATCTTATTAAATGTTTGAATATAAGGATAACATAATGCACTCAACAATTTAGTACAAACATTTATGTTTATTGAACTTTTACGGTACTTTTTTGACACAAAAAAGCAAAGCATTTCGAAAAATGCACGGACTTATATTATTCGTCGTTCATTAAAATATTAAATCATCGCAACGAAAGATTCGACAAATATCCAAGGTTTTGTGAATTTAGCTTCAGAAAAAAATCACTAACAGTCGTCCTAATAGTGCCACGGACCGATTTTAGTTCCTGAAAAGAGTTCTTCATCTTTTGGAAACTATGATCATCAAGCCGGACGAGGATTCACACTTCTTCACAATCTTAAGAGATTTCACTGCCGTTTTCTCCGACTATGCGTGATAAAAATTTGCTGTTTGAATTGTTGCAGAAATGTTTGTCTCTGTGCTGCGATTTGCTGCGTTTCATATTAACATATTATTCTAAATTTTGCGACTGCGAGATGCTCTGCCTGAGATAAACTCGAAAGGCAACGGAGGATAAACGATCTAAACTTCACGTGGCAATAAAATACGCACTGGTTTAAATATCGTTGCACTCCGACGTATTTCTAAAAACTGGTGGACAAACTTATTACGACGGTGTGAAATCGCCTGCGACAGAAGTTTGACTTAGTGGTGTGCATGATGCTTACACCAAAGTCAACGGCCGAGTTAGTCATGAGAATCGTAAAATTCAATCTTCCGTTTGTTTTCCGCAGCTTTTGTAACTTAACTTTACTGTCAACACATTTATTTCCGAATACATCCATATGAACTCAAAATTCAGTCATTTTTGAATGTAAGTCCTGAAACATTTACGGATTATAAGGATTATGTCACGCGTAAGATCCATTATTTTTAAGAGTGTATGTATTCATGTATCGCTCATCACGTAGTATGGAACATTACTGATGTAAATAATAGAGGTGAATGCCTTATAGAATATATCATAAGCAATAATATAAATTTTTGTAACAATGGATGTGAACCAACCATTGTAAATTCTGTTAGAGCGGAAGTCTTAGATCTGACTCTCTGTAGTGCTTACAGTATGTAAAAAAAAGTTTATCCACCCCTTCTCACTTGGCACATTTGCTTCAAATAATCCACCAAAACATTGAAAAACGATTTTTAATATTAAGTTTATTTCTCAAGGGATAAAAAGAAAGTCAAATAACGATAATTTGATGTAAAAGCACGAGCTGTTCGTGTCTGAGACCAAATATATAAGAAAACGATAAAAAATAATGCACAAAAAGTATATCCACCATAATCATGAAAATCATTCAATATTTTGTGTGAGCTCCCTTGGCTTTAAGGACAGCTTGACATCGTCGTGGCATTGACTGGACAAGCTTAGCAGTCGTTTCTGGTGCGATTTTGTCCCATTCAGTAACAACAACTTGTCGTAATTGCTGAATGCTTGATGCTTTGTGTTCCTGAACCTTAATTTTCAAAATAGACCAGAGATGTTCTATTGGATTAAGGTCAGGAGACTGTGCTGGCCACTCCAAAACATTGATTATCTTTTCCTTAAACCATTGGGATACCAGCTTCGATGTGTGCTTTGGATCCCCATCTTGCTGGAACGTGTATCTCCGGCTCAGCTTCAGTTTTCGTGCACTTGCTGAAAGTTTTCGTTTCAGTATGTCCAGATAAACCTCCTTTGTCATTATTCCGTCAATGAATTCGAGTTCTCCAACGCCAGACGAAGCCATCGAGCCCCAAACCACGACTCTACCTGCACAGAGAATGATAAAAGCTAGTTAAGTTAGTTGAAAATTAATGATGTTGCAATAACTCACCTCCACTATGTTTGAATGTAGGGTTTAAACACTGGGTTTTCAGACTTTCACCGGTTCTGCGCCATTTTCGTGTGATACCATCAGACCCAAATAGCATTATCTGACCTCGTCTGACCAAATGACCTTTCTCCAATCATCGACTGTCCATGTAATATGATTTCGCTGACAACCATGGTTTCTTAAATGCCACTCTACCCTTCAGTCCTTGTAGATGCAATCGATTTCGGATTGTTTGAGGTGTCACATGGATGGAAATTCACTCTCAACTTGCTTTGCAATTTTTGGAGCTGACAAACCTCGATCTTGTTCCGCCTTTCTGACGATAGCCCTGTCAATCCGGGAAGTTGTCTTCGCCGGTCGCCCTAATCGCTTTTCTGGTGTGAAAGAACCACTATTTTTGTTCTTCTGAGCAATTTTGGCAACCGTATCTTTTCGTATCTGAACGATATTAGAAATTTGACGGTAGCTTTTACCGCACTTGTGATGCTCTATGATAGGTATTCGGATACTCAGCGAAATTTGTGCGTTTTTAGGCATTTTGAAACACGAGAACTCAAATTTGAATCACGAAAGCTTCTACACAACGAAAGGATAACTGTATGCAATGTTTACATTCGAAAAAGTGACAGGAACCGCTCAATACACGGCAAAATGGTACTAAGCATGTTAGGGTGGATAAACTTTTTTTGCATGTTTTACTTCCCATTTCTGTTGATCTTGGCATAGATTTTCAAGACCAAGAGTAATTCAAGTATATTTAATGGTATAATGATAGGTACTATATAATGGACCAAACGCATAACAACACTCATTTTATCAACTAATATTTGAATCGATAACAGGAAAATTGTAAATTTGAAGCAGGGGTGGATATACTTATTTTACATACTGTATATATCAGAAACTATTAACAACTGCCATGTATCAAATGAAACTTCATTGTCTGACCACCGACACATGTTGTTTCAATATCAAGCAGCGTGTAATAAATGTGTAAAAAAACCGTAAAAAATGAAAAAAAAACCGTGTTAATTCCGAAATCCGTGTGAAAAAAAATTAAATATTATTCAAAATTTAATTTTGAATATGGCTGAGTAAAAGCGATTGAAACCGGGAATGTCTCAATCTGAATGTCGATCACTCCTTATCTCGATGGTCCCTTCAATATCGAGTTATGGAAAGTTGACTGTAAATACATACAGTGACGGACAATACAATAACACCAAAGCCTGATTTTCATACAAAATGGTCATTTTAGGGGGCTTGGCTTTCATTTTCTCGAGAATCAATTGAGCTGAAATTTCGGCGGTGGTCCAGAAGTAGCCTTAATTCTCATCTGCATTAAATCCATCATTTTTCATTCACCACATTAAAAGTTACAGACTCCGCATACGACAAAACAATAAGACCACTTTATGATTTCCATAAAGAATGCTCGAATTTGAGGATCTGAATTTTGATTATTGATGCACGGGTCATTTTAATATCAGTACACTATAGATTGTAATTCACACTCATCAACATGGCCTAAACTATGGATATGAAAAGGAGGTCTTATTGTTTTGTCGTAGGTGGTGTCTGTAGTTTCTGAAGTGGTGAATGAAAAATTATGAATTTATTAAAGATGAAAATTTAGGTTATTTCTAGGTTATTGCCAAAATTTCAGTTCAATTACTTCACGGGAAAGTGAAAGACAAGCCTCCAAAGATGACCATTTTGTATGAAAATCGGGCTTTGGTCTTATTGTATTGTCCGTCACTGTAAGCAACATATAAATTAACTTTAAAAATCAAATTAAATGTATGCGTGGGGTTGTATAGTGTGTTAGTTGTGGAATGTGAGAATGGAATCCAAACGTCAAAAAGCTCACAAAAAAAAAACAATTATGGTCCATAACCGGGAATCGAACCCGAGCCGTCAGCGTGACGACTCTACATGTAAACTGTTCAACCATTTTAACGCTTTTCACAAACCGGAAGTCATCATCTTGGTTTTCAAAATGGCGTAGCACATCCATTTCCAACCTCTACATGTCGTCTTCGTTCCGATAATATCAATAATGTAGACTATTTCACAATTTTTCACAAATCGGAAGTCGCCATCTTGGATTCCAAAATGGCGTTGGACTTCTATTTCTGACCATTACACGTCGTCCCTTCCGAAATACCCATATTGTAGAATGTTTGGCAGCTTTACACAAACCGGAAATCGCCATCATGGTTTCCAAAATGGCGTCGGGCAGCGATTTCTAGCCTCTACACGTCGTCTTCGTTCCGAGAATATCCATATTGTAGACTATTTGACAATTTTTCTCAAACCGGAAGTCGCCATCTTGGATTCCAAAGTGGCGGCGGACATCGATTTCCGACCTTTACACGTCATCCCTTCCGAAATACCCATATTGAAGAATGTTTGGCAGCTTTTCACAAACCGGAAGTCGCCATATAGGTTTCCAAAATAGCGGCGGACATCGATTTCTGGTCTCTACACGTCGCCTTCGTTCCGAGAATATCCGTATTGTAGAATGTTTGGCAGCTTTTCACAAACCGGAAGTCGCCATCGTGGATTCCAAAATGGCGTTGGACATCGATGTCGGACGTTGCATAATATGTGAACAGTCCCTCCAAAGCACACCATTGAAGGCGTAGGTTAACTGAACACCGAGGAAACTAATCTTCTTCGTGACACACCAGGTATCCATTAATGTTTTTCGCGTTTTTTGACTTTTTCATTGTATGCACATCCTCAGAAAACACTTAGGCTTTTTTGGCTCTTTAATCGCGTTATTTTAAAAATCGTCGTAAAAAAAACCACGTTATTCAAAAAATCCTTGTAAAAAAAGACTTGATTATTGTATATGTATATAATATTTCACGGAATAATTGAAAATCTACACTGAAAAAAAAGTGTCCGAAATTTAACGTGGACAAGTTTTAGTAATATAAGCATTATAAAAATAGCAGGAACGTACCTCTTACATAATAAAATGATCATAGTGTCAGAGCATTGTTGCTTGAAATTATATTTTTTTTCATCTTTGTTTAACCTTGTGCTCGTCTGTCTCATGAAAATGATAATTATTTCCTATAAGCCGAACCAAGCAAGCGCTGCCACCATTACAACTAAATGAAGGAAAATTTAATATAACTGACATGTTTATGGTTGTTTTTTTTTTTGGAATGAGCTTTTTTCTTGACTAAGCAGGAGTTCAAACTTCTATCATAACATGCTTCTTACCCGAGAAATACACGTTTTGCGTTTTAGTAACTTGGATAATTCTAGTAGAAATTTGTGTTTCATTTGTATGGGAGCCCTCCCTTCCAGATGGGGGTGGTTTCTCAAACCACCATACAATCATTGTTTTCAAAACCCCCCACATGCCAAATTTGGTTCCATTTGCTTGATTAGCTCTCGAGTTATGCAGAAATTTGAATTTCATTTGTATGAGACCCTCCCCCCCCCTCTCTTCCTGAGAGAGAAGGGGTTTAGACAATCATAAGAACCTTCCCAAGCCCCAAAAACCCCTGCTTACAAATTTTCACGCTGGTCGGATCATAACTTTCCGAGTCTATAAGGGCCACACAGACAGACAGACAGTCAGAAATTCATTTATATATATAAATATAAATCCTGCCTCCAAAAACCCCCATATGCTTAATGTGGCTTCATTTACTTGATTAGTTCTAGAGTTATGCAGAAATTTACATTTAATTTTTATGGGAGCCCCCCTCCTTTTCAAAAGGGGGAGGGGTCTTGATCTGCCAAAGAAATATTTCGTGCCTCCAAAAAACTCAACATGCCAAATTTGGTTTCATTTGCTTCATTGGCTCTCGAGTTATGCTAAAAAATGTGTTTCATTTGTATGGGAGTCTTCCCTTCCAGAAGGCTGAGGGGTCTTATACCACCATAGAAATATTTCTCTCTCAAAAACCTCCATCTGCCAAATTTGGTTCTCGAGTTATGCAGAAATTCTTTTTTCTTTTGTTTATAGGCGCCTTTTAGGAAGGGAGGGGGTCTCGTGTGTCATTTTAAATTTTTTTCTTTTCCAAACCCCCCCCCACGTAATATGTGTTCTTTCATTTTGTTTGTTTGCGAGTTATGTAGAGATTTGTGTTGCATTTGTATGGAAACTGATAACTGAAGGGTTTCCTGGATCTCGCGGACAGTTACCTTCGGGTTCTTCTTGACTTCGCGCATGATCCTGCGAGAAAATCTGGAGGTTTCGCTGATCTAGACGGGCCTTGAAGAGAAGTTCGTATTCCAGCAGGACAACGACCCGAAGCATACTGCCAAGAAGACCAAGTCTTTCTTCCGGTCTTGTCGGATCAAACCACTGGAATGGTCTCCACAAAGCCCGGACCTCAATCCCATCGAGAATTTGTGGGCGATTCTCGATGCCAGGGTTGACAAAACTGGTGTTACCAATAAAAATAACTATTTTGAAGCCCTGGAGCGCGCCTGGGAAGAGCTAGGTCCACAGCACCTAAAGAACCTGGTCGAGAGCATGTCGAAGCGCCTGCACGAGGTCCTGAAGGCCAAAGGAGGACACATCAATTATTGAAATGCTTTTATATTACTTTAATTTATGTTTTCTGTAGCCTAAATGAAGTGGGCACTTTATTTTGTCACTGTTTTATTTTCAACACAAATTGATTTTTTTTTCTTTAAGTAAAACTCCTGTTTTTTCAGTATTCCATAAGTGAAACTTAAAAAGAATATAAAAAATAAGATAATAAAAAAATACAGTGTGTTTACTTTAACTTGAACCAAGTAAATGAGAGAAATTGAAAAAAAAACGATGAGGTGGGCACTTTATTTTGCCTATCAGTGTAGATATATTCGACAATGGACCAGGATAGGCCTCACTACCCACCAAAAGACAGATCTTTTCCCGTAGACAACCTCTCCCAAATATATCAAATCGCCTGTGCTAAAGGTTTTCTAGTTATCAACTTGAGTCTAGTAATTTGGCGTTCTTAATCATATTGCGTTCTCAGAACTAACTCTTGAAAAAAGTATGTATCAGTTTCAAAATTAGATGACACAGGAATACTCGTTAAAGCGACTAAAACGAAACAACCTGCGTATCAGAAACATCCCAACATCTTATTTAGTATTTTGTTTGATCTCGGAGTCTACTCGGGAAATGAAAGCGCTCAGTTAGTATTGCCCAAAAAGACGAAGGGAGCACCTACCCTTTTAACTAGAAATTAAAACTAGTTTGATTTTCTTCAACAATGTATTTAAATGAAAAACTAATCATCATCAGTCAGGTACACACGGTGAATGTAAAGCATCTTCGACTGAAAACTATTAAGATCAACAACAGCAACAACAACAGACCTGACGTAACAGCTCTCTTATGGCGGCGCAAATCGGCGCCCGAGCAGCTTCTTAGCTATGTGACCCTGAATAGACTCAGCCGCGTCAGCAGCTCACTCGCAATATACAAGCCCAAGTTAGGTTCCTCTAAGCGCACAAAAGAGCATACCCTCGTCCACCATTCATTCTGTCCCGTCTCGTCTCGTCTCGACACTCAACAACAAACTGCAGCTCTCCGTTCGTGAGCGGTCAGGCTCAGCGCGCTCGGCTTCCGGATGTGTTTTTGATGTTCGAGGTATTTCCAAGCGGCAATTCCTATGGCAGCATTCAATTCTCAGCAACCACCTCTTATGTAGGGTAGGTAGGTAGGAAGGAACCTACACCAACGCTCACGCGAGTTCGAAGAAAAAACAACAAACAAGCACCCAGCCCCTCCGCCCCTCCCCACCCGCCATTTGCAATCCTCTCATAGACCAGCTGCGCAGCAACCGTTGCTGCTTCCGACACACCGTTAGACGCCGACCATCCTCCAGCGTCATCCACCCGCGCGCACCGTCTCGGGGCAATCAGAACTCGCATTATCAGATCAACAATCGAGCTTAGGAAAATTTTTGCCACCATTCAGTTCCTGGACCCGTCATGGACCCGGACTGGCGGCTGTGTTTGGAAGAGAGCGACTCGATGAGTAGGTTCAGGAAGGAAGATTGGTTTCGGGCGCTTCGGGGTTGTTGTGTGATTTGCACGAGCGAGCGGCACAGTTCGGCCAAGTGGATTTGTCACGTTTCACGTGCAGTCGATGAAAAGGTTCACGTTTTTTGCACAAACAGCGCAGCCGGTCAGCCCCGGTTGTGCGGTGAGGGATTGAATGGCCTAGGGTGTGAGAGGAGGTGGGTTACGCTGGAAACCTACTTGATGGGATTTGGTGGGACGGTAGTGGAATGAATGCTCGTTGGCTTCCGAAGCGCGTGCAAGCTGAAGCGTGCCTTTTAGGCATAACATCCAGGGTAGTTTGTCAATTGTTGCTTAGCTCTCTGGTATTCGTCGTGTGTTTATGAGGATGGAAAATTTTGAGAGATAGGAAGCATTCTCAGAATTTATTTAGAATACAATGTTTGGAATATTATCATATCATTCCAAACATTGTACAAATGTTCAAGTCAAAAGTAAACCAAAAGTTGGATAGTTTTGATTAGACGATTTATAAATTAAAATAAGTGTTTAATAAAAATGTTTTGTTAACCATAATTTAAATTCCCGCCCATCTTCCCATCCATGAACTTGTTATTCCAATTAACCTCGAGAAGAACGCGTAAAGTTGACGAATTTGAATTTGACGAAGTTTTCATGCGTTGTTATGGACGATGAAACTTCCAGGGCTGGCTTTTTATTCTGCTATGGCCAGAAATGCTACAGCTGAGCATTTCAGAACGAAAAAGGCATCGAAATTTCCCAAAAAATCCCAATAATTAACTGTAATGTTATATTATCCCCAACGACTGGGAGTAGGATGCATTCATTTTCACAGTCTGGAATAAAGTCGGCATGGCGTAGATTGTAGTCGCCATAGATGTGAACTTTAACCTCTGGAGGAAGTTCAGATAAAATTTGTCCAGCAATTTGGAAGAAGGCTTCATAAGATTTTTTCTAAGCATGGTCTGGTGAAAAATACAAATAGGCAAATACGTGTGTTTCACCTGCTATGTGTGATTTCACCCAAACATGCTCAAATTCATTAAATTTGGATGTGCTAATAATTTCTGAGTTATAATTGGACGAAATAGCAATGAGAACTCCGCCGTCTGACTTTCGGTAAATACATACATACTTTTATTAATGTTTCAAGCTAAAACTGCGAAATTAATGTTTCCACTGGGGTATTCTCATGTTAGATAGCTGGTTTTTTTTTACTAATTGTTCAATCTTGTTGTTGGAATGAGATTCTGTATATCCCCATTCATACGTATAAGTTGCATATCAATTCAACCAATCGGTTGTTGGGCGCTTCATACAATGGTATGATGAGGACAAAACGAGTTATTAAAGCTTGATCATGTCAAACAGATCGAAGAGCCTATTATTGTCGGACTCTAGTTTCCGTGCTACAATGGGTGGTAGTTTATATCATATCATATCATATCATCACTTATCACTTGCTCAATTAAGCAGAAAAACTATGATGTACGTTGAAGAACAATGTAAGTATTAGAGCAGCAAAAAGATTTTATTTGGTTATGGCTAGTTTTTATATAGCAAGCTATTTCAATTTTAGCTTTAGAAGAAAATTTTGATGGTGATCGGTTGCGGCGAGAGTCGAATACGTTGCGATCATTAATCCGACTTACTTACGGTCAAACCGACATCTAGGATTGCCAACTTTAATGTTGGTCTCTCAAGAACGTCGCTAAATGTCTGCACTGATGCTCGGCGGATCTGCCTGTATTTTAAATTAGTTACTCTGATGACATGACTCCATCAGCTAAATGTTTCACCGTTTCGTCCTTCTGGTCAGCGTTGAAAGGTACTCGTTCGATATCTTCCATGAACTTGTCAGTTACGGCAGCATTGTCGTTAAACATGATTGGGTTTATGGTCTTCTAGACTAATTGGGGGGGTTTTTTTGCATGCACCCCGGGGGGGTGTGGTGTGGGGGGGGTGATTTTCTTTTTTATTTTGGGGGCGGCAGAGCGCGGCACTCAATTTTTTTTGGTCCTTTTTTCAAAGAAACCTTTAGTTTTAGCCTGGCTGGTAGCAGGTCACTTTTTAGTGACTTGGTCACTATTTTGAGTCTAGTCACTAAAAAGTCACTATTTGCATCCAAAAGTCACTAAAGTCACTATTTTTCAGAAAATGGTCACTAAAGTCACTATTTTCACACCGCCGATTGTGAAAAGCTTAAAAAATCACTAGTACCTATTGTACAAGTTTGTTTTGACTTTGCTTGACTGCTGTTAAACCAAATATTTTTTTGGTAAAGTTGTTAAATTTGTTAAGTAGAATTTAATATAAATTTTTTTGATAAGGTTAATGAGCTATTGATAAGCATACTGAACTATTTCAATGCTATTTTCTAAGGTTTCTTCTAGAAGGAAGAAACCACTCATACATCTAATGTACGCTGTTCTGGAAAGGTTGGTGCAGAACCATCGTCGGTCGAGTTTGTAAGCCCAATGTGTGACCCGCGAATACTTCACTTCCTGGGGACATTTTGGACAATATAGAGAACTTGCTACCTGCGGGAAAAGTTTATGTTGGGGATGAAGCAATGGCAGAGCTGGTCAAATTAAAGGCGATCGACAAACTCCACTTTTTCAACAATGCAAGAAGCATTACGTAATCAAAAACTACAAGGTACAGCCCCATTGGGTTGTTCGAAATGATGACGTAGGACTACGATACTAAATGTAAGCCATTTAGATGGAACAATGCAATGTTTTTATAATTAACCCTTTCAGGCCTAATTTATGCAAGCAGTTTGGTGAATTCTGATTGATTTGGTGCTCAATAACATATAAATTATTTAAAAAAGTGGGAAATATATAGATGTGCTGGGTCGTCCCTTAGCTCAGTCGGTAAAGGCGCAGCTACAAAGCAACACCATGCTGGAGGTGGCTGGGTTCGATTCCCGGTCTGGTCTAGGAAGTTTTCGTTAAGGAAAATTTCTCGACTCCCTGGTCATAGCGTATGATTGTACTTGCCACACAATCATACTAATGCAAAAATGGTACTTGGCATCGAAAGCTCTCAATTAATAACTGTGGAAGTGCATTTAGAACACTAAGTTGAGAGCAAGCAATAAGCTAATTGCGAAAGCTTGAAATGCTAAAGAAGAAAGAAGGTCGTCCAAACTGCCCAGGAGATCAGAACTTAAGATCTACAGTTGTAACCCTAGCTTTATCAGCTATACAATGTTATGATATGTATTCAAACATATTCAATAAATGTCCCGGAAGACCAACTGACATTGTTAGATAATCTTGGGATATTCTATGCCAAACAAAGTAACTTAACTTTGTATAGCCCATAACGCTATTGTTACAATTGTATACCTTAAGTTTTGAAGGACAGTTTGAATGAACTTAAAACAAACAAGGTTATGCTTGTTATGCTTGTCTGTGGACGTTTCAGAATATTCATTGAATTTGTTTGAATATTTATCGTAGCTCGTATAGCCCAAGGTTACGGTTACTACTGTATATCTTAAGTTCTGAACTCAAGGTCAGTTTTTATGAACCTCAACATCCCGAGATAATCTGATAACTACTGGTGAGCTTACAGAAGCTTCACTGAATGTGTTTGAATGCATATCGTCACCTTTCATAGATTATAAAGCTAACTTTACGTCTATAGATCCTAAATTCTGAACTCAAGGGCAGTTTGGATGACCTAGAACTTCCCAGGATATCTCATTACATCGGTTAACCTTCCAAAAGACTCACTTAATTTGGTCAAATACATATTGTTACTTTGTTTAGTCCAAAAAGCTGTAGATTTTGAGCTACAATTCCAAACTTCAAATCTACAGCTGTAGATTTTAAGTTTTGAATTTCAGAAAAGTTGAGATAATCTAGAACATCCAAAGATTATCTCATAATGTCTGTTGATCTGCCTAAATATTCAATGAATATGTTTCAATACACATCGTAGCTTTGCATAGCCCAGGAAGCTTTTGTTACAACTGTAGGTCCTATGTTCTGATCTCAAGGATTGTTTGGATGACTTAGAACATGTAACTTTTAATGTATTTTGACTTAAAGAATTTTAATTGAATATGTTTGAATATTTGTTGTAACTAGGTGACGAACTAGCCCAGGAGGCTAAAAGTCACCCTAATAAAGAATTAAAAAACAAATATATTTATTGTAACTCTGTATTACCTAAAATTTACTGTTACAACTGCAAATCTTGAAATCTGAACGCTAGTTTGGATGACCCAGACCAAGATTATCTTGGTCTTGTGTATTTTTACTTTCGAAAATATTCACTGAATATACTTGAATACGTGACGCTACTTTGTTTAGCTCAAAAAACTACTATTAAAGGGTGTCCACGATGAAATTGCCACACACAAAATTGGTTCGCAAAATTCGAGTTTTCATCCGATTGCCATCAAATTTTCAGGGATTGAGAAATAACTATTATACTTCATTTTACCATTTTACTCGTATTTTATTTACAGTCCATACGCCTTAACCCCGGCCATAAGATTCTGCAAAACCTGTGAATCAACCGTTTTTTGCATGTAAACCTATACTTTCTTCAGTTCCTCGACTGTCTTCACTACCTTAGGTCGTTTAAGAAGGTGCTGCTTCATAATCGCCCAGTACTTCTCGATGGGGCGGAGCTCCGGAGTGTTGGGAGGGTTGAACATTTTCGGCACGAAATTGACCTTATTGTCCGCATACCACTTCAGCACGTCCTTGGAGTAGTGGCATGAGGCTAAATCCGGCCAGAAGATTGTTGGGACGTTGTGGGCCTTCAGGAGAGGAAGCAGCCGCTTCTGGAGGCACTCTTTTATGTACACCTGTCCGTTCATCGTGTCCTGGGTCACGAAAAGTGCACTCCGCTTCCCGCACGTGCAGATGGCTTGCCAAACCAGGAATTTCTTCGCAAATTTGAACACCTTCTGAGCGCGGACATGCTCCGGAACGCTGAACTTATCCTTGGCCGTGAAAAACAGGTTGCCGGGGATCTGTTTGAAGTCGGCCTTCACATATGTTTCGTCGTCCATGATGCAGCATTCAACTTTCGTCAGCATGTTGAGGTACAACTTCCTGGCACGGGTTTTGGCGGACTTGTTCTGCTTCTCGTTGCGATTAGGGGCCTTTTGTACCTTGAACGTTCGAAGGCCAGCCTTAGTTTTGGCCTTCTGGACAAAATTTCGGCTTAGGTGCAGATTCTTAGCCACATCCCGAACGGAGGCGTTCGGATTTCGCTTGAAGGCCCCAACTACGCGGTTGTGATTTTTGGTGTTGTACGGAATACTTTTTCCTTCACTTCTGGGCTTCCGATCGGTGGTCAACCGTTCCTCGAACCCAAATTTTCATTAAATTCTACCCAACGGTTAAAAAGTTAGAGCAATTTCATAGTGTGGCAATTTCATCGTGGACACCCTTTACTACCGTAGATTTCAAGTTCTGAACTCCAGGGTGGTTTGGATTAACTAGAGGATCTCAAACTTATGAAATAATGACTGTTGACCTTCGAAAAGATCCATTGAATATGTTTGAATACATATGGTCACCATATATAGCTAAAAAATCTGCTGTTGTAACGGTAGATCTTATGTTTTGAACAGTTTGGAGTACCTAGAATATCCCAATATTGTCGCATTATGTATGTTGGCCTTCCACACTGTTAAATCAATATTGTTAAATACATATTGTCCTTTTGCATACTCCAAACACCTACTGTTACAACTGTAGATCTTATGTTCTGAAGTCAAGGACAGCTTCGATGACCTAGATTATCCCAGACATTTATTTATTTTTTCTTCCTGAACTTCTTCATATTCAGGATGTTATAGGTCGTCAATTAGGACTTAATCTCATATGTTTTTTATATTTTCCATATAGAAGAATTGATGGAAAACAAATTTGCCTAAGAAAGTGTACACTTTTATTCAGTCTGTGTAATTTTAAACAGCCATTACCCTTAGGCTTGAAGGAGTTAATATCCTTTTTAATGCAAGGATTAACATTTCTGAATTTTTCAATAATATGAAGCCCGAAATCAACAATGTTTTTTATTGAAATTGATGCGTAGAAATACTTCCGATTGATTGGTGTAAATTTTTTGAAAATCTTTTGAGAAATGACTGAGATATTAACACTCAAAACCTGATCACTTTTCGTGACGGTCGCAATACGATTTTTTTTTAATTGGACCCCAGTATAGAAAACAAGGACATAGTTCTCCGTCAAAAGTCTGGTTTAAAGAACTCGTTTATAAAATATTGCATCCAGTGAAAGCTCCAAATATGTTGTGAAAATCCACAAGATTCTTCCGATTCAGGTCAACTATGACCTTCTTATACCTTATACCTATACCTTGAATACAGACTACAGAATTGAGGAGTATTGGAACCAGAAAACGGCTGTAGGTGAGCCTAAATACCCTCAGGTGATTAAGGTACTAAAAACAGTTTCATATGGCAACGGCTCAAAAAAGGCATTGAGAAGCGAGATATGTCAGAAGTAATTCTAGCACAGGCCATGCTGTAAGGCGTTTCAACCGTGCTTATAGACCCGTCTTCGCTCAAACGAGCTACGGACCAAGTGCAGGAGGTCGTGGAGAAAAAAAAGTCACTTGAATACAGGCTTCTTTACAAAACAAAAAACCCCCAAAAAGTAGGGGCACCGCAGTATTATTCATTTTTTGCAAACAGAGGTGATCACTAAGTTCATTTTTACTGTACTTATACAACAAATGTATAAAAGATAAGAAAAATACTAAAATTTGGAAATCACTTTTTAGTCACTATTTGGTCACTATTTTTATTATTTTAGTCACTAAAGTCACTATTATTTATCCATGAATCCGCTACCAGCCCTGATAGCTAGCGCCTTCACAAATTGTTCGGATTGTAAAATTTTGTTAAACATCAAACAGGCTTTGCAGAGCCGTTGGTGGTAACATGGACAGGAAACGTTAAGAGGATCGAACCTACATCCAAAAGAGTGAACCTAATGATTTCTGCTCGCGGTTCGAAAGAACGATTGCCCTTGAAGGATGTTCGCACAGTGGCCGAATTAAAACTACCGAAGCAGATATTGCTTTAGAAAGAGATAGATACCAAATACTTCTTTTTTTTTTTTTTTTTTTGTGTGGGGGGGTGGAAAAAAAAAAATTTTGGGGGGGGATTTTGGGGGGTTGGTTGTCTGGGTGGGGGGGGGGGGGGGGGGGGGGGGGGTGGGGGGAGGGGGGGGGGGGGGGAAAAGGGGGGGTAGAGGAGGAAGAGGAAAAAATATATGCCGCAAAAAAATGGTGACTTTCTTATAATGTTTAGAATCAAACCAAAATTTTAGGTTAGTTTTATACATATATTTACTTCAAAAATCAAAAGAAAAGTTAATCGATGGAGCCTTGAGTGTAAAATTGAACGCATTTTCGCTTGATGCCCTCCATCAAAGTCTTTACAGTGACATACGGTACCAGTTTCTCAGTTTTTTTTCCATTTTCTTAACATGTCCTTCTCGTCTTTGACTGTCTTCTTGCTCTTCCGAAGTTCCCGCTTCATCATTGCCCAGTACTGCTCCACCGGACGCAGCTCCGGACAGTTTGGCGGATTCATGTCCTTTGGAACAAAATGGACAGAATTGGCCTCATACCACTCCAGGACACATTTAGAATAGTGGCATGATGCCAAATCTGGCCAAAATAGCGGAGCTTCGTCGTGCTGCTGCAAGAACGGCAAAAGGCGCTTCTCGAGGCACTCAGATTTGTAGATCTCGCCATTTACTGTGCCCTTTGTCACGAAAGGCTCACTCCTTAGTCCGCAAGAGCAGATGGCCTGCCAAATGAGATATTTGGAGGCGAACTTCGACATTTTCTTCTTCTTAAATTTGTCGTCCACATAGAACTTGCTCTTGCCGGTGAAAAACTCCAACCCCAGAATTTGCTTAAAATCGGCTTTTATATACGTTTCGTCGTCCATCACACAGCAGCCATATTTTGTCAGCATCTTCTCGTAGAGCTTCCGTGCCCGAGTTTTAGCCGTCGATTGTTGCCGCTTATCGCGGTTTGGGAAGTTCTGTACCTTGTATGTATGTAGTCCAGCTCTCTTCTTTGCATTCTGGACGTAGCTCTGCGACATGCCGATCTTTTTAGCCAAATCACGGCTTGAGACGTTGGGATTTGCTTTAATCATCCGCTTCACCTTTCCCTCCGTCTTTTTGTTCTCCGGTCCCAGTTTTCTTCCAGCTCCTTTGCCGTGGTCCAACGTTAACCGCTCCTGGAACCGCTTCAACACTCTGGAGACGGTTGAATGGTGAATGTTCAACATTTTTCCCAACTGCCGGTGCGACAGGTCAGGAAATTTCAGGTGTTTGGAAAGAATTTGTTCTCTCGACTCGCGTTGGTTCACCTCCATTTTCGTTGAATCGAAAAATACGACTTCGAGTTTGACAGCATGTAAACAATACACATCAATGAGAAAGTGTGCAAAATTTGGTTGATTTTTACCCAATGGTAAAAAAGTTATGCCCTGTTGAATGTGTCGCAATAATTTCGTGTTCGCCCTTTAGTATCAGAAGTTAGAGCCAACTTTCATTCGGTGGAGCCGATGACCAATCAAGAACTTCACGACGCTATGCGCGCTCAGTTTTTGGTAGAAGATCCCTCTGTAGTTTTTATGGGAGAATCTGGCGGAGATGCGGGGGCTCGGAAAATTTTTGTGGCGACAAAACGAGGTGGTGACCGCTACGGGACCGAGGTACTATGGGGACGGGATGAACGGGGGGTTCCAGACAGGTCCCTATGGGGGTGTCTAGGGTGGGAGGGTGTGGGGGGGAAGGGGGGGAAAAACAAAGCCCCGCGTGGGGGGGTTTATGAGGAGAAAGGGATTTTTAAAAGGGGTGGGGGAAAAAGGGAAGGGGGGGGGGTGGGGGGTTTTGGGAAGTGGGATTGTGTTTTTTTTTTTGTTTTTTCTCTTGTGGGGGTGGTTCCCCCCGGGGAAACCGGGAAAGGGGCCGGGGGGGGGGGGGGGGGGTTTTTTTGGGATGGGATAAAACAAGCGGGGGGGCCGGGCGGTCTGCCAGTAATCAGCAAGTTCCGCGGAAGAAGTGTGGCGTTTGGTGGAGACATCCAAGAGATGTACCACCAGTTTTGTACACGAGCGGCCGACAAAACGTTCCAAAGCTTTCTCTTCCGATCAGATCCGACCAATCCACCCGAAACATATGTGATGGATGTTGGGACGTTTGGAGCTACGTGTTCTCCATGTTCAATTTATTAAAAACTTGAATGCGGCGCATTTAGAGCAGGAGTTCCCGGAAGCGTCTGCCGCAGTGATACAGAACCACTATGTAGATGATTATTACGACAGTGTAGATTCAGTAGACGAAGCAATCAAGATCGCTACTGAAGTAAAACTTATCCATTCTCGGGGCGGGTTTCATATCAGAAACTGGGTCTCTAATTCCTCAAGATTTCTGGAAGCGATGGGAGAGAAACCAGCAACGTACACGCTGTACAGTAGTTTGGAAACCGGAGGACGATTCTTTCTCAACGGCGAACCGTCCTGAATACCAATTTACGTTTCATAGGGTCAGGAGATCCACTAAAAGAATGGTTTTAAGCTCAGTGATGTCAATGTTCGACCCTCTTGGATTATTATCACCTTTCACAATATACGGACGTATGTTAATACAAGACTTGTAGAGAACTGGGTGTGGATGGGCCGAACCCATCGATAATGAATCATTCGAAAAGTGGATTCGGTGGGCCAAAGTATTTCCGAGCATTGAGGCGATTCGAATGCCACGCAGCCACTTCCGAGAAGAAAGTTCCGTCGACATCCAAGATCTTCAACTTCATATCGTTACGAACGCCAGTGAAAGTGCATACGGTTGTGCGGCATATTTTCGGACGATTGTCAACGGAAGGATACAATGTACACTGGTGACAAGCCGTGTTAAAGTTGCTCCATTGAAACCGATGTCCATACCACGGCTTGAGCTGCAAGCGGCAGTATTAGGATCAAAGTTGGCGGTAGCGGTGCGAAGCAATCACTCGCTTAAAGTAAGCCAACAGTTCTTTTGGACCGATTCTTCAACCGTGCTGTCCTGGATCACTTCTGATGTGCGAAGGTACAAGGAATTCGTTGGACTGCGGATCGGGAAGAATCTGTCTCTTACCAAGCTATGTGCGTGGCGCTGGGTCCCTACAAGGCTGAACGTGGCGGACCAATTAACAAAATGGACCCGGGATCCAGAGTTGAACCCAGACAGCGAGTGGTTTATTGCACCCAAGTACCTCTACCGAGAGAAGGCTGAGTGGCCGAAAGAAAAGACTTCGTTGACTACCACACAGGAAGAACTAAGAGTCCAATTGCTTGTTCACGACATCCAGCTACTTGCACCAGTTATCGATGTCCATCGTATCTCTAAATGGACCTTTTTGATCCGCACTGTGGCTACTGCCTTCAGATTTATATTAGATTTGTTATGCGGAAGCACCAGTTGAGCTCTGGCGTTTCTGAGCAGCAGGCAGCCTCCTAGAAGGAGTGATTCAGCCGCTTCGGCTGAAGGTGTTGGTGAAAAACATCTTTCCGGGTTCCGGATTCTTTTGTAGGTCCCGAAGAAGGTTCTTTTGTAACTGACGATCAGGGAGAAGGGAATGTCCAAGTCACTGTTCTTTCCTTCGGTGAACGGGAAGATAGACAATACGAAATGCCGGCCAGAAGTTGCTGCCTTCAGCAACTAGAAATGGGACAGGGAACGTTTAAGAAACTCCATCGCACCAACACAAAGCTTTCAGGAATATTAAGGTACCTTAATGGCATGAAGGACCATGGATAAATACATGTAATTACACAATGAAATATATTCAACAATTTGTTTGGCAACTCACTTTGCTAAGAGACTTGATTTATCAGGCGGCTGATAATATGCCTGAAATTTAAGAAAGACAGACGTTTTGGATTGTATTAATCAAATTGTTCAAACGATGACTAACTAAATAAGATTGAAATTTTTCTGTTTGCTCAAAAGTTCGTTCTGTTAATTTAATAATATGCCGTATTCTGAAATGGTTGAGAAGTAAGATTTTTCTAGACATTCGAAAAATGCCGAATCCCAGCATAGTACATATTCAATTTTCGTAAACATCGGCAGTACTTCACAAATCATACCATTCGTAATGCACCGCATGACGACAACAGATTAGTCATACGAGCAACCAATTGTATGCAGCTGAGGCCGCTGGCAACGCATATCTGTATCTTTGTATATCTCTCCAAGGAGCTGCCTATTAGCAGCTAGTTGAGTCTGAGTGGAAAGGTACGGGATAGGGAAGAAACAAATTGAGTCACCACCTTCTCTCTTTAGCAGGCATTCACATGTCAGCAAGGCAGCGTTTTCCCGTATAAGTGGAAACGGCAATTGCCCAAAATAAACAAACAAAGAAAGTCTCATTAGCTCTCACTGATTCAATGCATTCATGGTCCCGCAAATGCGAAGCTCGTTCGGAAGAAAACGGAAAAAGGAGAAAAACGGGCAATGAGGAAACAATGAAGGCATTTTCAAATCATGTTTTCGTTCTTTTCACATGAGCATAAAACAGAATGACTAACCCGGGCTGAATTAGGGCAAATTTGAATAGATTAAGCAATAGCTTTACGCTACAGTCGTCAACACCATTGCGTCCAGTTAGAGGAGAAACGTTCATTGCTAGTGTAAGTCGTTCCACGTCAAATGACGAATGGATTAGATCGGACCATATTTTATTTGATCAGATATTTGCACACATATTTCGATTCCGATGATTATGGGCATCTACGGTGAAAAATCTGCATTAATAAGAGGAAAAGTTCATTCAGCCCATTACCGTTTTGCTTATCCTGGACAGAAACGCGTATTGCGTCTTTAATATAGACTAGAGTGTCGCCCAGAAAAGATATAAATCATACACTTATTATACTCTGACATGTTTCATTCCATTTATCGTCATCATATTCCATGTGTTCTCTAAAATTTGAAGGTGGCTACCGACTTTTGGAATCAATAAGCCTGCGACCCATCAATATTGAACAAATCAGTGGGGTTGTGTTTAACACACGACCGGTTTACGTAGACTACGTTAACCCGTTTGATTAGTTTCGTAGCGTGCTGTTCTAATGGGACGTTGGGTTAGCATAAGTAAGTGAGAAAGTATGTTAGAACATGCTATGATTCGCTTCTTAAAAATTATTTGGCAGCCGTGGAATGTAACGTTTGGTTTGAATGTTAATATGATGAAAGGGCAACGATTGAGCTGGCTGCATTGTGTTGATATGGTCGACCAGCTGGAGACCATTATCCTTATCGCGTAATTTCGAAAATCTATCGATAAATGATAAAGCTATTAGCGTTCACACTGTTTCAGTTATTTTTAAATGTTGATTTGACCTCTACATTTTAAATAATATTTTTATTCATATGACTTATTAATGTTCATGTCTGATTGATCAATACTTGTCATTAATATACCTCACATAGCTTTAATGTGGTTTTCCAATAAAAAGTATTAGGCTTGCCTCATGGCTGGAAGTTATTAGGTTTGACTTATACTTTTGATTGGAAATGAAATTGAAAAATGTTTTCGCTCATCATGGCGCTTGGGATCTCTTCGGTCGTCATTGCAAATAAGATGCTGAGTATATGTTCAAGGCAAGCATTAAAAAAAATACTCGCAAATTGATCTATTTATAGTATTTATAACTGGTTTAAACAGGAGTGAATAACAGACTGAAAATGTGAATAACAGACTCGGAAGGATGTAGGGTGCTCCGTTCCTTGGTAGTTCCACTGGAAGAGGAGATTAAAACGCTGAAACTACGCGATGCATACAAAGAATTGGAAAGGCACCGAGGAGAAGAAGCTAGAATACCTCCAGAATCGGCTCAAGTTTGAATGTTAAAAGAGGCAACGCAGAAGGACCCAACTCCAGCGCCAGTAGAAGTGAGTGATTCGCCAGATCAGGTCAAGTCCGATATGGTGACTCCATGTGCGATGTGTACAAACTATGGGACAAAGTTGGTGCTTTGCCAGGGGCAGATTGACGGTGGAAACTGGACACACTGAGGAAAGATTACGCTCAACTCAAGCAGACCGTCAATGATGGGCTGTAGAAGCTGACGAAAGAAAGATAACAGGTAACCGACAATTGGGAAAAGAAGGGACTCATCGAAAGTCTTCTCCCATTTTCAGGTCTATCGCCACCTTGGTGTCCTGCAGAAGGAAACGAATTTTTCACGGGAAAGTACTTGGAGAACTCGGAAAAGCTTAAGGATCAGGAAATTACCCTTCCGCAGAATATCGATGGACTGCATGAATTGGTTCTGACGCTGAGGAGAACCTCATCGTTACAAAAGCGGGAACCCGAGCACCTGTTTCCCCAGATATTACCATTACTGGTTGAAAAAGTGACTAATATTCAATGAAAAAATAAAACGAAATTAATACTTTACTTAATTGTTGTTTTTTGTGTTTGAAAAAAAAAGAACACAGATAAATAAACATAACAAATATATTTGGTTTCATTCATCTATTTTTAGTATACATTTAGATGAGCAATGAAAACTATTTGGTGATAAATAAAGATTATTTTCAATTGCTCATGAAATGTATAAGCCTATGTTATAAAGTTGATTCGACACGGTTGATAAACCTTATGTGTATGACGATAGAATAAAAAAAAAATGGATGGGGTTTGTAAATGGGGTTTTTTTTTGGTGGGGAAAAAAAAAGGTTGGGTGTTATTTTGGGGATTGGAGAAGGTATGCAACAAAGAGAAAACTAATATTGTTTTAGCCACCGCTGTCAGCCTGTTCTTACCAATTGGTAAGAACCAAACATTCAAATCAAACAAACTCTCTCAAAATTAAATTGGTCGTCCTGAAAAGGACGGATTTGAAATGGT
This sequence comes from Aedes koreicus, assembly GCA_024533555.2. Classification (NCBI taxonomy): domain Eukaryota; kingdom Metazoa; phylum Arthropoda; class Insecta; order Diptera; family Culicidae; genus Aedes; species Aedes koreicus. The sequence continues at coordinate 31,999 of JAHHFK020004218.1, forward strand.
CCACATTTGAATCAAAACCCTCTCTGCGCCTTACCAAAAGATGTCTATTAAATATCACACACACACATAAGCACCTTAAATCGCTCCTCGTGGTTGAACCCACTGGCTGGCTACAAAGACATTCTCTACCAAATATCACACACAAACAAGCACCTTATTTCGCTCCTCGTGGTTTCACCCACCGGCTGGCTACAAAGACATTATTTGCCAAGCAACCGACTGCCTAGCACACCACAGCATAATTTATGGCTGCCTAGCAACGGTTGTCAAGCCAACGGCTTGGTAACAACAGACTGCAGAGCAATCAGCTACAGTGCACTTTCTATGGTGCTAGCAACCACCAGCTGCCTAATCCAAATAGACGTCTTGCCGCTCCGCGCTGCTGAATGAAGTTAGTGTAACCTCCAGGGTACATGCCATCGCCAGCTGCCAATCCATACTGGTTCGATGCTCCGCACAGCTCCAGTACTGCAACACGAATGGGGAAATTTGCGAAGGTGTACCCGTTTTATATCGTTCACTGCTGTATATGAGACCTCCCTTGCTTACATTTGAAATCTGTGATAGGAAAGTACTGTGCATTTAGTAAGTTTACTCTGAAAAATCAGCATCATAAGACATGACCTTATATTTTGATTATTTTCAATAGCTTCAAATTGTTAACGGATAATGTTTGATAATTGAATTGATACGCGGGAAAATTTCAAATCGATTGATGTAAACATTTTGAAAATCTATCAAGCATTCATGAAGTTATAAGCGTTTAATTTGTAACGATATTTCGTGACAGTCGCTTATTTTTAGATTTTTAATTGACACCCTACCCTTGCCGTAAGACGTAGTCTACGTCAAAAAATGTTGTACTACGAAAATGACTTCATAAATTTAGAAATGTTTGTAAAAAAAATAGAGGTGGGTTATATCAGGGATCGTTAGATAGCGCAAAAAATTTCATGTTTTTTTTCAGACTGTACATGTGGTTTTATAATCGATAAGCTCTGAAAACCAAACCTTTTCGACGATTTTTTGGACTGTTTGGTGTTGTGTGGCCCTTAAATGTTTGATGGCTTGACTGATGGTGTATAGCCTTTAACTGAAAGTAAACAATAACTTCATGATGATCCTTAGCGAGAATCGATTTTATTGTACTGTTTTTGTGCTTGTGAAAATAAGAGCATCCACGTATGTGATAATGTATGTTTGTTAACATGTATTTTTTTACTATGAGGAAACAGCAAACTATTTGCAGAACGAACAATCAAATCGTTGAAGCAGTGATTGAAAGGAAACAGGTGCGCGGGTGTGCGGACGACAAACGTGAATTCGTTGGCTGAATTCAAGGATCGGTACAAGGGAGAGAGAGAAACGTTCTTCAACTAACCTCGTGGATTTGGTCGTAAGTCTTTGAAAAGATAATGGTAAATGTTTTACCCAACAATAATTAAAAATTAGTATCGAAACTTTAATAAATCAGTCTCACTCATGTCTCATTAAAATTATTCGAGCCAATACTGGCGTTTGTTTTTGGATGCGGAACAAAATCTAAAATCAATTGTTTTATTATTTGTGTAAGCTTGGAAAACACGTTTTACTTCGCGAAATTTCCAGAATCTGGAGGAGAAACCAGAATGAATCTAATTGACAATAAAGACATGTAATTGTTTTGGTGGCATACTCTTTGCGTTAATCAGTGATATGTGCTGCGTTTGCATGGCGGTCGAAACACACGCTTTAATATTCCACGTGGTTATCATATTTTTGTTCAATCAGACTTCTTGCTCCCCACGAATTATTTCGCGAATGTGTTGTTTTGAATCGTTATAACATTTATTGAAAAAAGCTACTTCAATTTTCCTCAATTTTACGTCGTTGAACCATACTATCATAACATTATCTGGTAAATCTTTTTACCGAAACAAATAAGTTTTAGATCTCTACTGAATACAGATATGGTAAGTGCTTCATTTATTTATTATTTATTTTGTGCACAATTCATTCTTAACTGTCGGCCGGTAGCAACACACTTTGTGAGTGGCCTTCAATCGTAAAGATGCAGATGTATATTCGCTCTAGAATCAACGAAAATCCGACTTGCCTGTGAACCAAGAGGACGTGACTGGCGTTGTTTTTGGTCAAATAAACTAAATAACCTTCGAAACATATATGTGAAGAGTGGTTTGCTAACCACAGGCCCCATTTGTTTGGATCCATACGCAGTGTTGTTGGCTCCAGCCAACCAACTACGAAATATACGGTCATCTAAGCACATGCGTAAGTTCATAGATGAAGCATCATTTTTCACCGTACTGTCACAAACTAAATTGTATTGCACCGTAAAAAGAAATTTCAGAGTAAATTTGTAGTTATAAAGTCAATCATTTCAATTGCAAATCCATTCGATTAAGAGAAAGCTGAAGTTTGCATGTGGGTAAACTTTGATTTTTCATTTAATACGTTTTATTTGCTGGTTCTCTACCACAAAACCACGTGTTTTCTGGTTTTCTGAGTAAGAATTGCCGTCTTAAAAATATTACTTTTTACAGAGATTTGGCCTCCTTTCAAACATGAGTTATCCTTTACAATTATATTTATCAGCTGATCGTTGACGCTACAAAAACATGCACTTTCAAAACTGCTTATTTATTTGGTTGTACTAGTTTTTAGCACTTTCTTCGCTTCACTGAATCTTTTACTATAGATTTATTCTTTTTCTCAATATGAGCCTTTGAGTTATGTAGTTAATGTTTGTTTTGGTGTCTTTATTCTTCATTCAATATAGATTCCTCGTTTTTCGTGAAGAAAATTAATCCGGTGAATGTTTAGTGGATTGTTAATTTTTTTCTGTACTATACTCTCTTTGTAATATCTACGTTTTGAGATCAATTCACAAATATATTCAATGATTCAATAATTAAGTTTTTCAACTAGGATTCTAAAAACGACCGAATCTGCTAGTGAACATCGTGACGTTACCCTTTCTTTGTTTCCTGATGTGCTGTACATTTGGCTTGGAATCCCTAATAAATTTCGTATGGTTATTTTTTTTAAAGCCCTTTTGGGTATCCTATAAACCATGAAAGAAATGGTTGGGGGGTTTGTTGTATCGTTGGTTTTGAGTTATTTTTTTTTGGGGGGGGTCACTTACCGCGGGGCTGTATGGGTGTTGGGGTGCCCTGTGGGGGGCTTTTTTTGTGTGTAGTGGTGAATTGCGTCGGACATTTTTGTAATTTTTTTTTATTTTTTTTTTCTTTTCGGGGGGCGGTATGGCGCTATAACGATAAGCATATGAGGATAGGGGCTGGTAAGGGTGGGTGCCAATGGGTGGAGAAATTGGTCACTTAGTGGGGGAGGGATAGCATAGCATAGCATAGCATAGAACATTTGCACAAAGCGTGTGGGGAGTCACCGAGATAAGCCTATCCACTTCCACTCAACATTTCGCCAAAAATGTAAAGTGTCGTAGACCCGCATCTCTCTGCGCACCTGGCCACGTCCTTACAACTGTTTGAAAAATTGATAATTGTCTTGACAAGTGCTGGGAACCCAAACAACGTTCATAGACGTTCAAGAGATAAAAAATTGGCGAATTTCAAAATTTTATTTGTAGAATGGTTATATGTATTCAAAATTGCAATATGGTTGTAAAAAAAATAATATGTTGAAATTATTAATAATGATAGGCATATGATATACAGGGAAATGATATATGAAAATAATATACAGCTTGGTGTCTCTTTAGAGCTCAAAGTCAATAGGAGAACATAATATGCGTATGTACAAAATATATCCAACGTCCACTGGATTGTTACTGAAAAAAAAATAATTAGATAAGTATTAATATCCTAATAGTCCTGGAAAAGCTGAAAACAGATAGATCATTCCAAATATCAATGAAAGTTTTTTTTTATGGGACATGTGGTTGAAAATTTTCTTTATACTGTCCTAGTTACATTTCAAAGATAGAAATTGGAGCGATCGAAGAGCCCTGTTTCATGATTTCTGAAATAAATTTCTTATCTTACCTTAATACTACCAAATAAAATATTTGAATATAATCATCTATTGCTTAAAAGCGCATGCCAGTCTTTTATGAATATAGTAGTTGAAATTCAGAAAGGCAATTTCAAAGTAAATGTTATGCTGAAATGCTGAAAAATAAATTGAGCCTTTGATGCCCGTCATGTTGCTCCAGGGTCTAACATGGTTTTAGAATGCAAAGATGATTCCAAAGCGTGCTGAAATTGTTAATAACATGAGATTGTAAAATATATAATATGATTTAAAGGTACACGATCTTCAGTCGCACCCCCTCACTTCGCAATTTTCAGAATGACAACATTGCCCAGGCTACGTCAACCAGCGTCTCCATGTTTCAGCTGGCAGTCTTTTGTTATCATATGACTCGTGGAGGCGTGAGGTAGGAACTTGTGAGGACGAGAGGTCCCAAACATCCGGCTGGTGTCATGATGTTTGGCTTGGTGGCGTCCAACGGTTTGAAAATGCCGCTTGTTTTCATTGATGCTGGAGTCTAAAATCAATACCGAAGTGTATATCGGTATTTTAAAGGACCAAGTGCTTTCCTGGGTGAAGGCCAACTTCTCCGAGGACCAAAACGTTGTCCTACGGCAGGAAAGAGCGCCGTGTCACACGTTCAATCGAACCCAACTATGGTTGAACGATAACATGAAGTTTTGGCCGAAGGATTTGTGGCCCCCTAGCAGTCCAGATCTTAACCCGTTGGATTATTCAATTTGGGCATATATTGAAGCACAAGCCTGCAAAACATCACACTCTAGTGTGAAAACCCTGAAGTCAACCATAACACGCACATGGCAGTCAATGTCGGAGGACTACGTCCGAAAGGCATGCTCTGGCTTCCAGCATCGGCTCGAGGATGTTATTAATAAAAATGGAGGACACATTGAATAAATTTGTTTAAATGGACTTTATAAAGATAACTGCACTCGAAAATGTTGATATTATTGCTTGAATTAGTTGAAAATGGGATTTGAAAGAAATAGAACAAATTTTCGCATTGTTTTCTGCCGCACCCTGTA
>JAHHFK020004219.1:0-35654 GCA_024533555.2 Aedes koreicus
TGTCAATAGAATGTATAGACAGATATACCGCTACGAAATTATTGTAAAAGTTTATCTGGGTAGTTTTACTTTTGTTCGTTAGGTCGATGACGAAATGGATTATCGAAGTTGAAATGTTGGTAAGAGATTAGACGGTTGAAATTTACTTCAACTTCAGAGCACATCATCTAACAGGGTCCTCCCTTAGCTCAGTCGGAAAGGCGCAGCTACAAAGCAATACCATGCTGGAGGTGGCTGGGGTTCGATTCCCGATCTGGTCTAGGAATTTTTCGTTAAGGAAAATTTCTCGACTCCCCTGAGCATAGGGTATAATTGTACACTTGCTACACAATCATACTAATGCAAAAATGGTACCTGGCATCGAAAACTCTCAATAAATAACCGTGGAAGTGCATTTAAAACACTAAATTCAGAGCAAGCTAAAAGCTAATTGTGAAAGCAATAAGCTTGAAATGATAAAGAAAGAAAGAAGAAGCCACACATTTAGAAAATTTTTACAGTATTCGGTAATTTTTTACCGAACTTTCAACAGCTGAACGTTTGGTTATCCGATTTAACGGATTTCGGTAAAATTTAACAATTTCCGTTCATTTTTTTACCGGAATACTGTAAAATTTCACCGAAATCCGGTAAATCGGATTACCGAACGTTCAGCTGTTGAAAAGTCCGGTAAAAAATTACCGAATACTGTAAAATTTTCTAAGTGTGCATTCCTAACGTTTGCATTAAAAAAAATGGACTCTTTTTCGGATTATGATAAAAAAAAGCTGAGACAGATAATTGCTTTTGATAAATTTCTCATGGAAAGTAATTATTTAAGCTTACTTGCAAAAAAAAATCTACGCCCTAGCGAGGGGCCTTCCGGCAGTCAACAGGAACATTCGCCATGGCGGACGAAAACATGCGTGTAGGCATGTTTTTGAGTTCTTTCTTCGATTTATTTATCAATTCCTCCTCAGTTTTCGCGACAAAATTTTTGGAGTAGATCTTACGCTTCAGATTGGCTCAGAAATTCTCGATGGGACGCAGCTTGAGTACCACATCGATATTCAGCAGCTCCATCTCCTCCAACGATCGCTTCGAGTAGTGGGCCGACGCCAGATCCGGCCAGAACACCGCGTCTTCACCCTTATGGTATTTATTGATGAACGGCGCAACTTCCGGCAGGCATTTCGTACTATAAATTTCCAGTCTAGAGCGAAAGAAGAGCGGCTTTGACATCCCCTTCTCGCTGATTGTCAGCCACAGCAGCACCTTCTTGGGGAACTTGGTGTGTGAAATCATTTCGGAGCTCATTTCATTCGTGGGGGAAGTAAAATACGAAGTGCCCTGCCAGTCGTTGCCATCCAGGGTGAAATAGGTCTCGTCGTCCATCACCACCGCCACGTCGCGATTCGCCGGGAAAATCGAGTTGACCATCTTATTCAGCCACTGCCGCTGCGTCATTGCCTGCAGCTCCAAAACGAGTGGACGCGACTTCCGCGTCCTGACAGGTATTTTCATGTTCGCCAGGTACTTTTTCACTGTTTGGCCGGTTGAACCGACCTTCCGGCCAAGCGCACGCAGCGATGTAGCCACTTTTCCCTCGGTGTTCCTCGTCAGCATCCTTCTAGTTTCTAGTCGCTCAGGATCGTCGGCCGTCCGGAACCGGGCTTTCTTTCGATGCTCTGATTGTTCTTGTCTAATAGTGCCAAGATGTTGTAGATGCCGGAACGGGCGTATCCGGCGTCCACAAAGTGCCAAACGATGTCCATTTTTGAAGCGGTGGGGTGCCGTTTTTTGAACGCGCACACTTCTGAACGGAGTTGCTTCACTGTTTTTGCCATCATGGTTAGAGTTCAACTGACAGAGCTGTCAAATTTTGTCCGCTGACTCATGGGTTACTATGATTGATGCTGCATAGGTAGTTTCGTCAGTGCGGATGAAGGTAAACCCATGAAAAATCGGCAATTTTTGTCCATTTTTTTAAATTGCAAACGTTAAATGAAGCTATTATTATGACTTTCCGATTCCGTCAGCAGAACCAGAGCTGGTAAATCTCACGGCCATCATGTGATAATGAAAAAAAAAAACAGACTATTTCATTGACACGATCAGAAACGATCTATCATGAGCTTTTTTTGTCATTCTCACACCATCATGCAGTCACGAGGTTTTTTCTCATACGATTTTCTAACTAGTCAACTTGAAATTGCCCAAGCATTAATATGTAATCGACAAAATCGAACATGTATTTGATGTTTCGTGATGAAGCTAACAATTATATCAATAAATGTGCTTGTAATAGCGATGAACAAAACACTGTCACGTGCTCTCATGACGAAAAAATCGATGAGATTTAGAAGACAATCTCCATCATCGTTTTCTCGCCTGATGAGATTTTCAGACGTATTTCGGTAAAAATCATAGGTCATTTTTCATTGAAAATGACAATTGCCAGCCCTGAGCAGAACGTATAGCATCGATGCGTGACAATCGGCCAGTAATCATAACACGGCTGGTGGTAGTTTAGTGGTGTAATTATGTCTGCTACCGATGGTGGAAGCTACAAAACAATTACATGCTTATGCCAGTCGTTGCTGTCGGCCGTCACAATTCTACTGAATGGTTCTGTCCAAAGTCGCAGTCTCGCAAAACCAACAGAAAGTGAGAGACAGCGAACCCCCCGTTGGGGAAACTCAATTCCATGAATCCAGAAAATTACAATCAATAACCAGGAAATTATCACCGAAATAAATCACAGGTAGATACCACAGTCCCATTGCTTTCCGAAACGCGATGAACTTGATACGCATAACGCCACGATCGTAACCGCATTTCATCAGAATGTGACCGATAAATTCGTCTTGAGTGTCTCTCATATTGATCCAACCGTCATAAAAGTTGGCCACCATGCAGATGACATACGGCTTTGGGTACGAACGGCCAATAGAGAACTAGCGGTTCGCTCGCGCCTGCGGCAGGGTCACCCGCTGAGGTTAATCGAATTCGGCACCAACCGTTTGGAGCTTGCTGCTTCCAGCTTGGCAGACACTTCTGAGCTATAGTGCGAGCGTGAGAGGGTAGGACACTATTAATCGTTTAATTACCGGTATATTCCCCGATGAGCTTATGCGAGAAGTTAATTGTTATTGCGTGGTTTTCGATTAACGTTGTGAAATTTCTTCGGGTTATGGTCGGTATTCGGTTTCCTACATAGAAAAATGACGAGGGAACCTTTCAAAGGATATTATAATAGGGACCATTGTAGTCTGATCCGTAGAGGCCAGAGGTGGCGGTTAGGATTTTTTGGTCGCGGTTGAGATGATCTGGCTTTGAGAGTCATCATACATTAAAATGAATAGCGCCTCAAATTATACGCACGACCATCTCTAAAATACGGCGTAGTTTGCAATGTTGTCGCACAGCGAGTGTGCACAACATAGACGGAACAAAGTACATCGATCTAATACTAACTATCCTATTTGTAATTACATTCGCTGTTAACTTAACGACATTGCCTTTATGACTTTTACGACATTTTTTGCCATAACAAGATGGAACATTGTCAGCCCTGAAGTTTGCAAGTGACAGTTAAATTGCAGATCCAACAACCAATTTTGAGAATGTCTGTACATACACGTACATTCTGAGGTCATCTGCACAATAAGACCCCACATGAAAATAAGCATTCCAAAAAGCATTTAAGGGCCTGGAGCAACCTATGACAAGCCTTGGAGGTTCAATTTGTTTTTCAGCATTTCAGCATAACATTTAATTTAAAATTACACTTCTGAACTTCAACTACCATGTTCATAAGAGACCGGCATGTGCTTATAAGCAGTATAGGATTATATTTAAATGTTGTGTTTAGTGGTATTATGGTAAGATGAGCTATTTTTTTCAGAAATCATCCAACCGGACTCTTCGATCACTCCAATTGCTATCTTTGAAATGGTAACTAGAACAGTATGAAGAAATTTTTTAACAACATGTCTTATAAAATAATATCTTTTATTGAAATTTCATCTTTGATATATGGAATGATCTTTTCTGTTTTCAGCTTACCCAGGACTACATATCTGATTTTATTTTTTTTTTTCAGTATCAAGCCAGTGGATGTCAGATATATTATGTACATACGCATATTATTTTCTCGTATTTACTTACTGTAGCCGCTTTTTACATGGTTAATAGTAATTTAATTTGTGCACGGTAAGAACAAAGTACACAAAATTAGGTTCATTTCGCCCAATAAGGTACTATAGTGTGGAAAGCCAATAGTAAGTATAATCCAATGTACCTAATTTTAAGTACTTGCCGCCCGGACTTCCCAACTGTCATTCGTCTCCACACAGGGAGTCCCTTCGTCCTGATGCGCAGCCGAGCCGCCATACCAATCATTTACAGCAAAGTGGTTTCGATCAAACGTTACTGAATAGGAGCCAATTGGCAGCAAGGCAAGCCGTTTCCAGGGAATTGCCCTATTTCTATGGAGACCCCGAAGAGTGGCCGTTATTTTTCGCCACCTTCGAAAGTAGTACAAGGATATGTGGCTATACTCCCGAAGAAAATGCGATGAGACTGCAGAAGTGCTTCCGAGGAAAAGCAAAGGATGCAGTACGAAGCCAACTGTTGTATCCCGACAACGTAAATAATGTTATCGCCACCCTTAAAATGCTCTTCAGCCGTCCGGAGATTGTGATCCATTCCCTAAATCGGAAGATCCAAGCGCTGCCAGCCCCTAAGGTCGATAAATTAGGCTCACTTTGCCGTAGCAGTCCGGAATATGGTAGCGACCATTCATGCTTGTAGATTGGATGATTATCTTTATAACGTATCGCTACTGCAGGAGCTCGTCGATCGCTTACCACCAATAATAAAACTTAATTGGGCCATGTATCGCCAGGCAGCCAATACCCGCGTTACTCTGAGCGCTTTCAGTGACTGGCTGTATACCATAGCGGAGGCTGCAAGCACCGTGACCATTCCACCCTCGTCTTCAGATGAACACAAACAACGACGTGGAAAGAAGGACGATGGGTACTTGAATGCACACCGCGAACCGTCTCCATCACCGGAAAAGGAGTCAGTTGACAGTTCCAGACGCGACGCTTGTTGCGTTTGTAGAGGAGCGTGTAACGAGGTGGAAAAATGTAGAAAGTTCCTCGGATTGGACCATTCTACGCGGTGGTCAGTGCTGAGAGACCACAAGCTCTGTCGGCGCTGTCTAAAAAGTCATCGGGGAGCATGTAAATCCTCGTCGTCTTGCGGAGTTAACGGATGCTCTTTCAAATATCATCGCCTCCTGCATAATCCTTTGAGTAGACCTCCAACTGGTACGTTCGATGCCAAATCTCCGTCCGTCGCACTTCCTTCCAAGCCACAAAGCCAACAAACCACATCTGTGCCGACCCAGAATAAGGATAAATCGGAAGTAACGCAACCCCGGGGACACAACTGTAATACTCACCGCAGCAGTTGCAAATCTGTGCTTTTTCGCTACGTGCCCGTTGTTCTCTATGGCCAAGGAATCAAAGTCAACACACATGCCTTTTTGGATGACGGGTCGTCCCTAACCCTACTGGAGGATGATTTAGTAAACGAGCTGAACCTCGAAAGAAATCCTCATCCATCTGTCTCCAGTGGACGGGTGATACTTGCCGATACGAGGATGCATCCCGTCGAGTGTCAATCGAGATCTCCAGCATTCGAAACAAAGGGGCGAAGTTTTCTCTTTCCGACGTGCACACGGTTAAACAGTTGAAGCTTTCATCACAAACACTGGCGTTCGACGAATTGGCTGAGAAGCATCGGTACCTGAAAGGACTTCCCGTAGACTCCTACAAGAACGTACGACCAAGGATTCTGATCGGCATCAACAACTGGCGTGTTGGTCACGTGCTCGAAAGCAGAGAAGGAGAAGATGCGGAACCTATCGCAGCGAAAACACGCTTGGGCTGGATGGTGTTCGGAACGTGTTCTGGCGACCGATACCCGATATCTGCGCATTTTAGCTGCCACATTCGTCGCGACTCAAACGAGACCGATGACGACCTGCATAAATCCGTCAAGGAGTTTTTCTCATTGGACAGTTTGGGCATCACTAAAACTGAAAAGCCCATCATCAGCTGCGATGACGAGCGGGCCCTATCGATGATGCGTTCGTTAACCACGTTGCAAGGGGAGCGCTACCGAACGGGCTTGCTATGGAAATACGACAGGGTAAGAATGCCGAATAGTAAAGGTATGGCAATGAAACGACTGCTTTGTTTAGAGCGAAGGATGGCAAGAGAGCCAGATCTGTGTGAAGCGCTTTGACTTAAGATGAAGGAGTATGTGGAGAAAGGATATGCTCGAAAGTTAATAGCTGAATAACTTGAACAACCACACGAGCGGCTTTGGTACTTGCCGGTTTTTTCGGTGTTCAACCCGAACAAGCCCGGCAAGCTGCGCATAGTTTGGGACGCGGCTGCAGAGGTAAACGGTGTGTCGTTAAACGCATTTCTGCTAAAAGGACCAGACCAATTAACCGAACTTCCCTCAGTCCTGTATAAGTTCTGCGAACACCTGGTGGCCATCGGTGGAGACATCTGAGAAATGTTCCACCAGGTGCTGATGATAGAAGCTGACCAACATTGCCTACGCTTTCTTTGGCGCACCGAGCGTAATCAGAATGAGCCCGATGTCTACGTTCTGACCGTGATATCGTTCGGAGCTACATGTTCCCCAAGCTGCGCTCAATTTGTAGAAAACGAGAACGCCGATCGCTTTCGGCAGCAATTCCCAACAGCGGTTGATGCAATCCAGAAAGCCCACTACGTTGATGATATGCTTACCAGTGTGGAGAATGAAGATGACGCATACCTTTATGTACAAGGTGTTCACGCAACGCAACAAAGACATCCTGCTAAGGGAAGCGTCCGACGAAGCGGGAGTTATTGCGGGCCATGATGTCCATTTATGACCCTCTAGGAATGATAGCCCATTACCTGATGTTTCTAAAAGTACTTCTCCAGGACGTGTGGAGGTCTGGTGTGTCCTGGGACGAGTGCATAGCAGATCGAGAATGGGAAAAATGCCAAACTTGGTTGCGTTTTCTTCCACAACTCGAATCGTTGGAAATCCCACGTTGCTACCGGCTGTCTGTTTCGATCGAGCCATCCACCAATGTCCAACTCCATACCTTCGTCGACGCCAGTGAAGAAGGCTACGCTGCGGTGTGCTATTTTCCTTTCGAAGAACGCGGACAGGTCGAATGTGCATTGATTGGAGCGAAGAGTCGAGTCGCCCCCCTCAAATTTGTGTCAATCCCGCGCCTAGAGCTGCAGGCAGCTGTGGTAGGGGCGCGATTGGAAAATAGCAGCCAGAAAGGACACTCGTACAATATCAGTAAACGCATTTTCTGGACGGACGCCCACGATGTCCTATGCTGGCTCAAGTCCGATCATAGGCGATACAGCCCCTTTGTGGCCTTCCGAATTAGCGAGCTGCTGGAGCCAACAGAACTGTCAGAATGGCGGTGGGTTCTCAGCCGCCTGAATGTGGCAGACGAAGCCACGAAGAGCCGGTGGTTCAAAGCGCCAGAATTCCTGTGGCAACCTGAGGACCATTGGGTGGAATCCCCCTCGTTGGGAACCACACAAGAAGAACTTCGTCCGAAACTCCTCCATCATGCTGAAGCCAGGGAATGTATTGTAACACCAGCCGACTATACCCAATCGAAAACGCTGCTGCAAGCTACAGCCCGTGCACTACGATCAGACACAGGCGCAACGCGAAGCTCGGAGAATGATCCGTTGACACAAGACGAACTACGAGAGGCAGCAAACTACCTGTATCGACATGCGCAGGAGGACGTGTTGAGGAAATGTTCGTTTAACCCACCAGCTTCTCCCCACATGGGAGGTAGTTGGGAAAGACTGATTCAGTCTGTAAAGATTGCTAGTAAAATACGATTGTACAAATCTATCATCTCTCCTCACATTGAATTTTGCCCTTCCATTTTGTTTTTAGCCAATCAAACACAAATATCGAGATTACAGCGGTTGCAAAATAAGATAATGCGTTTGATCTTGAGATGCAATAGGTTCACTTCCTCCTCTTTTTTGTTAGATGCCCTACAGTGGCTATCGGTGAAGCAGAGAGTTGTGTATTTGACAATGGTGTTCATTTTTAAAGTAATTAACGATTTGCTGCCTCGATATTTGTGTAATCGAATTGAAAGAGGAAGTGATATTCATAGATATAACACTAGAAACGCGGATGATGTTAGAACACCATATTTTTTGTACGGGGCGGATTTTTTAACCGGATGACATCGGTTACGCTATGTTAAAGAACCTCTCGCACGTGGGACGTACAGCACTCCTCGACACCTTCAATTGGATATGGATGAACAAGGAATTACCGAAACAGTGGCAGCATAGCCAAATTGTCCCCATTCCAAAGGTTGGTCAATCCAATAACGAGCCCTCAGGATACCGCCCGATATCACTAACGTCATGCATTTCCAAAACCATGGAACGCATGGTTAACAAGCGACTCATTGATACGTTAGAGGAAAATAACAAGCTGGACCACCGACAATTTGCCTTTCGTTCCGGGAGAGGGACAAACACATGCTTCGCTACATTGGGATCTATCCTGATGGAAGCTAAAGAATGTGGTCAACACATTGAAGCCGTTGCACTGGATCTCAGCAAGGCCTACAATAGAACGTGGACTCCCCTCGTCCTTAAAACATTAGTTGACTGGGGTTTCTGTGGCAATCTACTTGAATTTGTCAAAGGTTTCCTCACCGACCGAACTTATGAGGTGATAATTGGCAACACTCGTTCCAGAGTCTTTAGAGACGAGACCGGAGTACCGCAAGGGTCGGTACTGGCAGTTACTCTGTTTCTAGTTGCGATGGACAGTATCTTTGACGATCTCCCCAAAGGCATCTTCATCCTGGTTTATGCGGACGACATCTTGTTGTTGGCTGTCGGCAACACTCACAGAGAACCACGTCGAAGGATCCAGGCCGCAACAAACGCCGTCGGCAAATGGGCCAAAAACCGAGGGTTTAAAATCTCTGCAACGAAAAGTGTCCACGTTATCATTTGTCCAACGAAACTTCGCTCTCCCAGCTCGGCTGTCTCGATCAACAACAATAGGATCCCCTTTAAACGAACTATCAAGGTGTTTGGCGTAGTCATCGATAGCTCCATCAGCTTCAACATGCAGTTCAACAAGCTGAAGCAGAGTTGTAAAACGAGAATTAACCTACTCAAAACCATCGCCAAGCCACACAGGAGCAACAATCGAGACATCCGTCTCCGTGTGGCCAAAGCCATCATAGACAGCAGGTTGACATACGGTTTCGAACTAACTTGCATAGCGAAAGAAAACCTGATTAAGATCCTAGCGCCTATATATAACAATTGCCTCCGGATTATATCCGGACTGTTACCATCCACCCCGGCTGTGTCGGCCTGTGTGGAGATCGGAGCCCTAGCGTTCGATCTCTCAATCGACGTAGCTATTATCGCCAAGACCATCAGCTTCTTGGAAAAGACCAGTGGAAGTGAGGAAATCTACCTAATCAAGGAATCCGACGGCATTCTACAAAAAATTAACGGTACTAAGCTGCCTCTCATTGCCGAGCTGCTATGGTACGGAGCGAAACAGTGGGATGACCCTCTTGTCCGGACGGAGAGTTCCATCAAAAGCAGTTAAGGGGAGAAAATTCAGCAAGATGAAATGTTCGGTTCGGAGTTAGGGGGGGAAAAAAAAATGGGGGTGGTGGGGGGGTGGGTAGAGGGGGGGGGGGGGGGGGTACACGGTGTTCAATAAGTTCGAATACAAGTTTTCATCATTGCGTAGGTATGCGCCATGTACATATTCTGCATTGGTATTGGTGTCAGCTTTAGCTTCATTCATACGCTACCGAATGTGCGCGGTGTTGACATTCTGTTAGTTGTTGTTTGTTTGTTACGCGCGATGAAAGAGTATCGGGACTTCGTAATTAAGCGTTTTTTGAACGGTGAGCGACCCGGCGATATATTCCGGCTGCTGAAATCGCATGGGGTCAAGCGGAACTTTGTCTACACGACCATCAGGCGATACCGGGAGACGTCCTCGACCAATGACCGTGCGAGATCCGGTCGGCCGCGTTCAGCGAGGACGCCACGGGTCATCAAGATCGTGAGGGAGCGAATTCGGCGCAAAAAGAACCGCTCAATCCGGAAAACGGCTGCAGATCTCAACGTTTCCATTGGAACCGCTCACACCATACTCACCAAGGACCTTGGTTTCAGGCCTTACAAAAAACGTAAGGTCCATGGCGTTTCGGAGGCTACCAGCAAAAGCGGTTGGATCGAGCTAAGAGGATCCTCTCTCGGCACGCTGGTCAGGAGTTTGTTTTTTCGGACGAGAAACTGTTCGTGCTGCAGCAGCCGCACAATGTGCAAAATGACCGGGTGTGGGCGCCATCGAGGGACAGCATTCCTGAATCCAATATAAACATCCCTCGGTTCCAAAGTGCCGCGTCGGTGATGGTTTGGGGGGCAGTATGCAAACGTGGTAAGCTACCCTTGGTGTTTATTGAAAAAAACGTCAAAATCAACGCGGCGTACTACAAAACTGAGGTTTTGGAAAAGGTTGTTGCCCCCAGTCTCCGAAGCCTCTACGGCGATGAGCACTACGTGTTCCAGCAGGACGGTGCACCAGCCCATACGGCAAATGTGGTTCAAGCCTGGTGTCGGGACAATTTAACCGACTTTCTGGACAAAACTTTGTGGCCTCCCAGCTCCCGGACTTGAATCCTCTCGACTTTTTTGTTTGGTCCTATATGATGGCGAAGCTGAACGAATACAAGGTCAGCACTTTGGATCATTTCAAGACGGTAATTCTCAAAATCTGGGACGAAATGCCCATGCAGTCCGTGCGTGCCGCCTGCGACGCGTTCGAGAAACGTTTGAAGCTCGTTAAGGAGTACAAAGGGGGGGTCATTCCAAGAGAAATGTTGTAAACGTTCCTTGTAAACATAGCTTTCAATAACATAAATCCAAAAAATAAAAAAACATGTTTTCATTTTTTTAACAAATTTTGAAAGTGTATCCGAACTTATTGAACACCGTGTACCAGGCAATATGTTGAATGAGGGGGTGGGATGGGGATTGGGGGGGTGCAAGAAAGGTGGGGGGTTTGGTTTTTTTTTTTAATCATGTGCGTTTGTCCAGACTACGAACCGTTACGAGTTCTACACGGTATCACAGGCAGTATCCGAGGTGTCCTCGGAGATGACAAGGCCAGGTCCGCGGCCCTTTTCCGTTTTCTGAAGGATGCTAAACTGTTCTTCAACATATGACGCGCAGGTCAACGACGACGAAGAAATTACAACCGGAATCACTACCAAAACCGCTAAAACGAAAGTCAGCAATCAAACTTAAAACGAAACCGAGCATCAGAAAGCAGGTCTCCAGTCCCCGCCTCGTTCTAGGACAACAAACTCCATTCGAAGCATGAACAAAGCAAAACGGAAATCATAGAATCAAGTAACATCCAACGATGGGAGCTCATTCCCCTTCCGTAAGGCGAAGACGAGTTCCCGCAGTCCAGTGTGGCTGAATCTCCCACCAATGGCCCGCGGTCATCGACTGGGAGTTATCCAACGGCCACTTCTCACCAAGACTATCGTGAACAACTGCATTACGGACAGTATCATCCACGAACACAAGACCCAAAAGCCAGTCGACAGCAGCAGCTAGTTACTTAAAACCAAAAAAAAACACTAAAACGAGAAGAACAGAAAATAGGGTTAGGAACAACTAGGATAATTACCAACTTGAGCTAGGGTTAGAACCTAAAATTCGTCGCATGGGGGACCACATTGCATGAAATCCCCCCCTTTGCATCCCGGGGGTACCGGCCATAACTCGCCGTTTCCACGTCGACCAACAAATCACTAATTTTCCAGCTCACTTCCGCGATGAACGTCAAACCGTTCCGTTTTCCGTTCGTTTCGCTATCGCTACCTCTCTTAGCCACCCAGCGACGAGTAGTCCAATTAACATTAACACCGCAGCCATATCATAGTCAGCCTTTTTTTTTCAAATCAACCGTTGATCGAAAGACGAAGTCAACAAAAATGTGTTGTTATAAGGATAGACCGGCCGTATTAATACCTTAAACTGGCCCCAATGTTTTACGTTTAAGAAAAACTATGTCAAAACATTTCTGCTTGGGAAGCCCCATCAGGACCTCGTATTATTTCTTCGCAAGAGATGAACTAGCCCAGGAGGCTAAAAGTCTCTTTAATAAAGAAAAAAAAAAGCACACAGGAGGATACGTGGCCTCATGATAATCAAAATTCGTCTTGAATTTTATGCTTTTACAACGCTTAGCAACATTAGTTATCTGCTTAACATTGGAGTGGCTTTTATCTACAACATCGAGGATGGCTAGTTGTAGACTATGGGCCGCGCACATCACCAGGTTCAAGTTGGCTCGCGCCTGATCATGAAAATCATTTGCAAGTTTGTCGGCCATGTCCGCAGCTATATTCGTACAATCTTCTTATTCTTCCTCGATCAACACCGATGCCTCAAACTCATCTTTCAGTTTTCTAATGACGGCAAGCATGTTTGCCTCATTGTCCACGGTGATTGAAAAAATTTGGTCGATTTTTATCCCATAGCGAGCCAACAGTTCCAAAACTTTTGCTTTTAAAAATCCAGCAATTTGGCGATCCTTGACCTCAATCACTCCTGTAATAAAATCGAAGATTTCTAACGATGAAAAGTAAAACATGTCAAATACCTCAGCACAGTTTAGCAATTTATTTTGCCCTAGCTTTTTTCTATGATTTTTGTCAGTGGATTTTCACACACAACGTGCCCGATTTTAGATTAGTTTTACCTTAATAGCAGAAAATGGCACCATGTTGATGATATAAGATATACCAAACTTTTTGTTTGGGTTAATGACACACAAAAAATCGTGGAAAGAAACCAAGGTAAGGAGTGTATCGAAAAAAAGGTATCCACAAACTTTCTTTCAAATTATGTTGAAAACCGATATTTTATTCATACAAAAAATTGATCCTTTATTGTACAAGATTAAACTTGAACATAATGAAGACCGGATGAAATTTAAGTTATTCCTTCACGAATTTTCGAACTTTGGATCGAATGCTCTTCATCAAGTTTCGGACAAGTGTTGCATCGCATTTTTTGGACGCTTGAGCCCAAATTTTTTTGAACTCCTTCATGTTCCCAGCTGCCTTACCAGTCTTCTTGAAGACCCTCTTCACGATTGCCCAGTAACGTTCGATGGGCCGAAGCTGAGGGCAATTTGGTGGATTGATATTTTTCTCAACGAAATCTATACCCTTTTCCGCAAGCCAATTGAGAGTGGTTTTGGTATAGTGAGCCGACGCTTAATCCGGCCAAAACAGTGGAGGTGTACTATGCTTCTTATACAAAGGCAACAATCTCTTCTGGAGACACTCAGATCGATAGATTTTCGCATTTATAGTTCCGGTAGTGTAAAAAATGGTTGACTTCAAACCACAGGAACATATTGCTTGCCATACCAGTACCTTTCGACCGAATTTCTCCACTTGAATCGACCTGTCCGCATCGCTTACATCCTCTCCAACGACGGCAGTAAAGTATTGTGGACCTGGAAGGGTTTTTGAGTCCTCCTTTACATAGGTCTCATCGTCCATCAAAACGCATGCATCCGGACGCTGCAAAAGACGCGAATACAATTTCCGGGCCCTTGTTGCTGCTCGCTTCTTCTGTTCTGCACTTTGTTTCGAGATTTTCTGCTTCTTGTAGGTCTTCAGGTGGTTTCACCTCTTGATACGCTGGATCATTCCGACACTCGTTCCTGCTTTTTTGGCCAAATCACGTATTGACATTGATGTGTTCTTCATGATTAGAGATACCACTTTCTGCTCCAGTTTCGGGTTGGAAGAACCGGGTTTTCTGCCTCTTCCTGGTAGCTCATCCAAAGAATAGTGTTCCCCAAACTTATTAATGATGATTTTAACACTCGCATGATGAATTCCAAACCGCTTCGCCAATTTTCGCATAGTAATACCCTTCTCACTTAGCCATGTTTCCAGAACCTTAATTTTCACTTCCTTTTCAATACGCGACATTTTGAAGACGCAGAATTTGAACCGCACAAACAAGTAAACAAAAGAAAGCTGACAGTCAAACGCACAGCATGCAGTGTTCAGAGCATAAAAAACCATCACAAATACATGCGTACAACGCAAATGTATGTGGATAGCTTATATTCTATACACTCCTTAGAAATAAACATATAATTCTGTTGCAGTGTGTAAACTTACCTAGTGTCCTGGTTACAATTTTATCACCTGCACCATATTGCACACCAATTCTCAGAACATGATGACTGAGTCTAGATGCTGAATCAATCATTAAGCATATAAGTTTGGTTTTCATTTCAAAGGCCACGGCTTCGCAGATTTTCAAAGCTGCTGCATTGATTTAGCCTAACTCCAACCGCGGCTTCTAGCGGGTCCAGCAACTGTCTCAGGCCTTCCCACTTGAAACATGACAGTGGAAGATTATGATATGACACGAGTTTTATTCCTGTATCTATTAACAACTGTGTGTCAATAGATACGGCCTTTTTTGTTATGTTTGGGGTTTACGGGGTGGTTGGCCAGGTTTGGGTGACGAACCCGAAAATGTCAAATGGAATTTGACAATTGCTCTGCATGGAACGAAATGCCACCTTCACTTACGGAATAATCGAGCGGAATATTTTTCCAAAAGTAAAAGTGACAGCTCTCATTAGTTTGCATGGAAACCTTACAAATTCCAATTATATTTTTCGTTCTTTTCAGGTGGATACTGCTGCAGAAATTTCTTCTCGATTCTTTACTTTTCCGTTTCAGCAAACGGAATTTAACATGGGTTTGAGATATAAAAAGAAATTTCTTTCGAACACGACACCGACCTTTAGTAAGGCATGTGATCGGATTGACATTCCCATGTTACTGTTCAAATTACAAAAACTGCGATTGTGGAACGGTACAGACAGGCATGAAACGGACAAAACTCTATTCTTCGAAGTAAAAAGCGTTAAATGGAAAAACAAAACCCGGAGGCAATGGAGGAACTCACCCTGGCTAACCGTTGCCGGGACTTGGGAAGATAACATACTCACAGATGAAGATGAGTGTGAGGTGATCGAAAGGACTTTGAGCAGTACCTGAACGGCAAGGTTACAGAAAAGGCGGTGGTACGGTAATAAATCTAGGAACACGCACAGGAGATGACAGCTTCGACCCCATCCCTCCAGGACGTTGTGGAGGTAATTGGTCGTTTAAAAAAACAGCAAAGCTGCTGGTGTTGACCAACTCCCAAGCGAGTTATTAAAATACGGTGGTGAATTACTGGCTAGGGCGATGCACTGGGTAATTACCACGATTTGAAAGTAAATGTATTTACCGGAGGATTGGATGGAAGGTATCAGGTCCCATATATAAAAAATAGTGACAAGCTGACCTGCAATTGCTCTTCCAATTTCTATGTCGCAGTCTGTTACCAACTGCAAAGAAGTTCGTGGGGGCAGTACCAAGCGGGATACAAGGGTGCCCGCCCTACGACGGACCAGATTTGTCGCGAATACAACGTGCCCACACATCTTATTTTTATCGATTTCAAATCAGCTAACGACATTATCGATGGAGACCAGCTGTGGCAGCTTAGATTATGCACGAATTTAGATTCACAAAAAAAAAGTGGTTCGTCAGAGCAATGATGGATCGAGTGATGTATGTCGTCCGAGTCTTAGGGACATCTCGGAGAGGGTTACGGCAAGGTGATGGATTGTAGTGTTTGCTGTTTGCTATTTACCATTGTATTGTAAAGTGTGATTCGAAGAGCTATCCCCGCATGAGTGGTACGATCTTCAGGATCCAGCCTTTTCGCTGACGTTGATTCGACGTTGATATCGTAGCACGCAACTTTGAAACGATGGCGGAAAGGTACATTAGACTTGAAGCTGAAGCAAGTAGAATTGGGCTTGTTATTAAATTTTGGCAATCTAACCCCACTTGATAGCCTTCAGACATTCTGAAATGGGTTGCTGGATTTAACAAATGAGGAATCCAAGTGAAGGTAAAGTGAAGTTAAACATCGTAGTTGTTAATTTTTTTCATTGATAAACATTAGGTACGGTTTTCGGCATTTTTAACACCTCACACCAAAACCGTTATTATCGAGCGCTATCTTTATTTACGATGTTGCTCCTCACTTTTGCGGCTTTTGCGTAACCTAGATTCCATAGTAGATTCCACAGTAATCAACTTCTAGGTCAATTGATGTTGATTTTCAGGTTCTGTTTACAAAACGTAATTATCTGGGCCTCATTTCGACAAAGATTTTTCATTAGGGACTAACTGACAAACGTAAACAATATTTTTTTTCCGAGAATTTATCGTCATTGAAAACTCGCCTAATCAATCCACCATGGTCATTTCAAAGAGGAAGAGTTCACGTATCCGATAGAATTGGAGGCTTACACAGGTGCCACGAGAAATTTACGGGAGAAGCCATTGTTTACGTTTGTCAGTTGGGCCATAATGAAAAATCTTTGTCGATTTATCCGCATTCCCAATTGGTGTTCACTGTGGATTTTCGATTCCTGTTTCTTTTTTCTTCTTAGCGTTTTCAAGCTTATTGCTTTCACAATTATCAATTAGCTTATCGCTTGCTTCCAACTTAGTGTTCTAAATGCACTTCCACAGTTATTAATTGAGAGCTTTCGAAGACAGATACCATTTTTGCATTAGTATGATTGTATGGCAAGTTCAATCATACCCTATGCCCAGGGAGTCGAGAAATTTTTCTTAAGGAAAAATTCCTAGACCAGAATCGAACCCAGCCACCTCCAGCATGGTGTAGCTTTGTAGGCGCGCCTTTTATCGACTGAGCTAAGGAGACCCCTTCAAAGCTTCTTTTCGAATCCTGCCAGAAGCTCAAATTAGCCTTGGCAGCAGATGGATGTCGAAATCTTAAACGTATTTAAAAACAGTTTTTCAAGTAAGAATAGATTCATGACAAACTTGGAGCGCCGCTATCTTTAAAATGAAGTGCCCCCTTTTTGAACACGGAGGAATCAAAATATTCAGAAATGGGTGTTTTGGGCTAGTTTACAAAGGTTTACAAGGCTGGTTCGGGAAAAGCGTCACGGGATTTGGGCGGCAGTGTGTTTTAAATAGAGCCCGGTATTTGAATTCCCGTGGCGAGAGTTAAGTCTACACAAAAACTACAATTTTGCTGAAGTGTAAACCCAACCGCGGGATCGACTCCGCGAAATAAAATTCACCTATACACACTTCTTCTTCGACGGGAACAAATCATTCCGATTTGATTCCGTGCGGATTTTGCAAGTTTGAATTCAAACAGAAAAAAAAAGTTGTCAGAAGGAAAACCAAGTTCTGATATAGTTAGTTTTTTCGATATTGATGGGCTCGAAGATTTTGATAATTTTGACAGTCAGGATAAATTTCATGAACAACTAAATATATTATTAAATATAGAAATATTATATATTAATATTGGAAATAAATATAGCACTCCTGCACCAATAATAAAAAAAATGCGAGTTGCCAAAACGACAAATCGGAAAAAGGAGATTGACATTAAACCACAGAGGGCTCGAAGATTTTTTCCCCTATTTACTGTGTAAATTTTTAAAAACAAACCGTTGGAAAAACAACGCCACCTAGTCTAGTTTTCACCAAACTTAATTGACAGACTATCAAATCTCGAGGCGGGCAAGTGGCGCCATCAACATACGATTCACCAAAACTAACGAAAACGAGCTGTAATTTTACAATGTCATTTACAGAAATTTACACACGGAGGGCACTCCAGCTTGGATGTCTGTTCTCTTCGATTAAACTTTGCGAAGACATTTCGGAACATCCTTCCATGTACCAAATAATAAGCAACGAGTACAAGCAACAAGATAGCTCAAGATGCTATCTGGCAACAAATCAGTTGTATTATTATTTTATCGTCCCTGACTCAATCTGTCAGTGTCCAGAAGTACCGGAAGAACTGGGATACTTTAAGGGTATCGACCAAGTAAAAACATGCATCGTTAAAGTAAGCTTAAATAAAATAATTCGTAAATTTCTAGAATTTATTTGATAAAGCAAAACTCCAAAAGATTTGTTGTAAATCCGGTGAACCAGCTGATACCAACCGGATGGGTCTCAGCGAATCGATATTTATCATGAAAGATGGCTATTAGCTGAAGCTATGAACTTCTTTCTGCCATCCTGTGCCCGGAGTGCTAATACGGAGAAATGTAAACTGGAAAATTTCCCAAGCCAAATCCTGAGTCAAATCCCGTTTCAAAATCCCGTGACGCTTTTTCGCAAACTGTAAACCAGCCTTTTTTCGCCCACCTTTGAGATACTACCCCACAAGGTGGGTAAAAGCGTTTTACCCATAAGTGGGAACAACGTCTGTATGTCAAAATGGAGGTTTACTTTTCACCCATCTTCTCGTAGCGAGATTTTTTTTAACGTAGGACTACGTTTCTTTTCTCTATATCGAGTGTCATTTCAAAATTGTGAAAAATGAGAGCGTTACGCTGAAGTGAATGGTTTTTGAACGCTAGTAACCCTCGTTCAAATGAACGCAATGACTTCATTTATACATCATTTGATCAGAAAAACTTACAAAATGTTTGCATTGAAATTTCAATAAAGTGCTATTAATATAAATAGTTCAATTTTTTACTTCAAAATTATTTACTTTTGCTCCCATACAGATCTCCGTATGAACAGATTGAAAATATGTTTTTCCCTATCCGGGCCCTCAATAACGGGTAACAAATGGTTCAAATTGTCTTCTTCTTTTTATTTCATTTAATGATTTCCGTTTTTCGAAACCAGCTCTGTGCTGCTGCTGTTGGTTCGGACAGCGCTTTGTCTACCCGTCACAGTCCGCCCGGTTGTGGTATGGGAGATAGTCTTGCAACACCGGCTAATCGGACAGTTAACGCTTTCCATGTCTACTCAATGCTATTATAACATTTCGGGCCACTAAAAACTTGCCATTCGTCCCTTATGAAATAATTTTGGTTCGTCCCGCGTGCTATATACTAGCGTTGAATAGTATGGCCCAGAAAAATGAGGATCACGGAAGTGCAGTATGGAGCAAAATTCACAAGAAGGGACGGGTCCAAAGCAAACTTTTAGAACTATTTTAACTCTAACTATATGTATAATTATACGTATAAATTATATGATACCATTATTACTATAGAACCAACGCGGTCCTACGTGAATCTTGCGGTTATATCCCTGATATAACCCACCACTAATTTTTTGGAAGAGTACTCAAAGTCGATTAAATACTATGATCTAAAATTGTTCCGGAAAATCTTAAGAAATTATGAATGAAATTAGTGCATTGTATTTAATGATACATGCAACAATACATCGAGTGAAAATTAAATATTTTTATCCTACGTGTTTATAAAAATGTGTTTCTAATTTGTAAAATCACTTTCCTTCTAGCTTTCGGAAAAATTCTGGATCCAGTTATCTCTTAGCACATCCATGCTTGATATTGTTATCCCGATTTTTTTCGCCGAGAACCCAACTGAGACTCATCGAATAAATTACCGAGATTCAGCTAACAAATGAATACTTTGCCGAAAATCAGCTAACACATAACAATTTGACAGAAATATCAGCAAAAGTAACTGCCGAGTTGATCGGCTGTTGGACATTTAGCCGAGGTAAATTGAGTGTGTAAGACTTGTACTTCTGACAAACTCTGAAGGATTTCAAATTTTTAAGAAGTAAAGTTTCAAAGAGTTACAAATACCCACCTCTGGAACTACATGAAGCTCTTTCAAGGTGGGTACTTTTAGCTCACATTGTATTTTTTGAAATCATCATATTTTAACACCTTCATATAACTGCCGAAGGTGAGTGATTTTTATACATAAAATGGGTAATCTCAAATCTCCGTACAGATGTACGTTGCCACCTTTGGTATTAGGCATTAGCCCAGTTCATCAAAAACCGTAATGCCGAGCAATATCGTGAGCTCTATCCCGACGCACAGTGATTCCAAGGCGGATAAAGTCGAAAAATCAACTTCCTCATTTTACAATATTTTTGTTTTTGAATTTTGTACACTATTTGAAATTTTATAAAGATTGGGGGAAAATTGTGCTCTCTACAATGTTTCAAAGAAGGGGTCCTACATGATCGTGTTTTTTTACTGCCGTATAAAATGTATGGAGAATCGTAAAAAAACTTCAACTAAATCTTCAAATGTGAGCACGCATGCGCACATGTACAAGTACAATAGGCTTATTTCAAAGATTTTTTTGTCAACTTTCCGAAAATATGAGTTTCATCTTGCGCAAACTTGCGCAAGTACGGTTCCGGGAGGCCAGAGTCCTGGAATGTCTGGGAAACCCGTAAGATTGGTAAATACATAAGTCTCGCACTAGATTACCACGGTTTTTTCACTTCTTACAAAGAAGTATAAATACACATATCTTAGAAACCCGACTTTTGATCCAAAGCCTGAAGGGCCGAGTGTTATATTCAACGAACCCAGCTCAATGAACTGAACATGCCTGTGTGTGTGTTTATGTGTGTGTATATATACACTATAGTGTATGTGTGGAACGAAATTTCTAACTCAGTTTCCTAAGCAACTATTGAACCAATTTGAATGAAACAACCGCCAAATGAAAGGTACTGTATCCCATACAAATTTTATTAAAATTGGTTGACTGGTTTCGGAGAAGTGGCCAATTTCTGACTTAGACACCTCAAATTACATGAGAATACGAAAACTAGTTCAATGGTGATGATATCAAAAGTCCAGATCCACATTGATAACATCCGGGTTAATGGTCCGGCTACTCCCGGGAAAGTGGCCAGATTCGGATTTGGATCAAAAACCTATCATGCGACACATCAAGTAACATGAGAACTCAAAAATAAGTGCAATGGTAATGTTATATAGTTTCCAAGACTTCAATGCCCTCATCCGGGTTCGTATTCCTATTACTTCCAGGGAAAAAGTGTAAGATCACACGATACGTGAATAAATTTAGGTTTTTATTTTGAAGTAAATTTACATTTAATGTGGGAACGAATTCACTGTAGTTACTCTTTTTGCAATTTCGACTAGTCACTGCATGGTCCACCAGATTATCCAGAATATCTGAAGTGTTGTGTATCACTTTCGTTTTAGAGCGACGCGATTTTTACCATATAGTTTGACAAAGAAAAAATATTGATTGCTTGGGAGACCGACTGCTGATTTAAGGCCCGAGATGCCTAAGGCGAATCGATCCTAGGTTCTGACTCCTTGGAAACATGCACTGAAGTGATAAATCTCAGTTATTGTGGTCATTGCAAATTCATTTTAAATTCATTTCACCATGTTTTCTGCGTCGCAGAAAGCTTGCTGATGAAGTTTTGATACTGTTTATCTTCCAGAAGCTGTTATTTCAAACCAGAAAAATGCAATCTTGATAATCTGAGTTGAGTGGTATATAACACTCGGTCCTTCGAGCCTCGGATCAAAAGTCGATTTTCCAAGCGATTTGTATACCCTCCTTTTGTAAGAGGGGTAAAATAGATGCAAGCATAAATTTTGTATAAAACATTACAATCATTATAATGACTTAACGTAAAATTGTTTGAATTTTCTTAAATTAAATTTACATGAAAATTGTAGTCGCCACCAAAATAAATAAAATTGGACATTTCTATGCTTGATATTCATAATATGATTTAATTTTTTATATTCATACATTTTCTTAATACTAAAACTCATTATTTTTAATGTTCTTTCACCACTTAAAAAATTAAATTGCTACAGTGGTTCAAAAGTTATAATTATTCGAAGAATATATATTTTCTAAGATTTCGTTTCTTGGACCACTCTATCTCAAAATAGGTAACCCTAATGACAAAATGAAAAATTGGAATCATATATTTTTCGCAAAGGAACAAACTTACCAAATATTGCGAAATTTTTTGCTTGGTATGAAATTGCTGCATTATCAAATTTTACGGATGTTCCGGAACTTCCGGAAGACCACTCAATGACCACTCAGAGCCATAAACTGTTCTCCACAGCGTTTTACTTCTTACATTTTATGTATAGATAGTTTTGAAAAACATCTTATTGCTTTAGGACGAGACTAATGAGTTTACCATTTTTGCAGATGTTCCGGATTTTCCAGGTGACCATAAAGTGGCCATATCTCGGAAGTGTGGCTTAATATGAAAATTTAGATAGCATATTTGAGATCAGCGGCCCAAAATTACTTGTAAACACATCATTTAGCTATGTAAAATCAATTTTTAGACTTTTTTCTGTCTTTTGTATGGAATGGAATCACTGTGCGACGCGGCGAAAGTAATCATTTACAACCATTACGTCGATGACTATCTGACGAGCTTCAATTCAGAAGGGGAAGCGGCTAAAGTGGCACGTGAGGCTCGCCAGGCTCGTTCGTGGAAAAGGAGGATTCCAGTTACACAATTGGCGGTCTAACAGCTGCAGTGCTACATCAGCTAGGAGAAGTGCTACCTGAAGCAGACAAAACTCTGAATCTCGTTGCTGGTGTGAGAACAGAGAGGATGCTTGGTATACTGCGGAGCCCTTTGAATGCCCAGTTGAGTTTCTCCACTCAGATGAGTGACGAGATGCAAACGCTAATCCCCACAACTACACGGCCGACGCAAAGACAATTACTGAGGTGTGTAATGACTCGGTTCGATCCTCTGGGATTACTTTCACCGTTCATCATCCACAGAATGGTTCTAGTCCAGGATTTGTGGCGAGAAGATACGGAGTGGGATGAATAGGTCAGTGACGGTGTGTTCATGAATACTAGAGCATACAACGGTAAATGAGTGTCGGGTGCTATCAAAGTTAAACCCAATCGATGAAGCAACCAGTGGGGCAGCGGCCCGTACTTCTACCACAACAGCAGATGGTTTCCCGGATCAAACTTTCTATAGCATCCAGAAGATGAATAGCCTCGTTTCAAAGTACCATTGATCGCCACTACTGAAGAAATGCATCCTTCGATCCTTCCTCACTATGTATACGAGCCTATTGTAGATTTTACGTCCTCCGATTCATCCAGAATTTAACAAATAAGCAGCCGAAGTACTCCGGACAACTTTAGCCAGTGGAACTGCGGGCGGCTGAGTTTACAATATTCAGGATGGTGCAACGTGGGACTCACCCTGATGAGGTGGTGGCATTATCTAACAAAACGTCAAACGTGACCGGACAGGAAGTCATCGGAGAAGGCAGTTCCATCGACCGGCTAGTGCCACTGTTAGAACACCACAAATTACTGCGTGAGAGTTGTCGAGTCGGTGCAGCTGAAGATGTTGACTACAATATACGTCACCCCATTCTCCTCCCGAGAGAGCATATAGTTACGGAGCTCCTAGTGCATCATTACCATAAACAATTCCATCACAGCAATGCGGACACGGTGGTCAACGGGGTCCACCAGGTCTTCTCAGTACCAAGACTTCGCTTAGCGGTTAAAAAAGTGAGCCGAGACTGTGGTTTTTGTAAAATTCATCGTGCTAGACCAGTCATCCCATCGATGGCGGCTCTTTCACCTGCACGACTTGCCCACCACGAGCGTCACGAGCCTTTACGAACACGGGAGTATACTATTTCGGACCGCTACTGGTAAAGGTAGGAACGGTGGATCGCTTTATTCCCCTGCTTGACGGTACGATCGGTCCATCTCGAGGTCGTTTTCACGCTTTCAACCAAATCGTGCATATCATGTGTAAGACGATTACGAAAATAACGATAGTAAGATTTTTTTGTATGATACTGAGAGAGAACATTATTGAGAAATGATTCAAGAAACCAAAATAAAATTGGATCCAAAAAAATTGTTTCTATTCTGATTTCTAATCGCGCTTATACTTTCTGAGACATCCTATATGTACGTTCGTAAATTCGATTTTCTATCGACACAGCCTAACTGCACAGAGCCTCCATTGCTTCGCGGTCTCATTCTTTCATTTAGCACTTTTACCTTTAAAAAAAACTATAAGAGACAGCCCAATGGGGTTGTACGCAAAGTTGACGTAGGACTACGTAGCAATGTGTGATGAATTTTATTATTATTATTTTTAATTGCCTGTATTAGAATAGAGGCTGCGTTGGGCGGGTGGGTTAAGAAGCCTGCCGAAAACAGTGTATAACACACGCGCGGGTTGTGTGGAGAAAATTAAACCCTTTTGTTGGTTTTTTGGGTTGCGGGGGGGTTTGTTTTTTTTGTTTGGGGGGGGAAAATGAGGGGGGGGGGTTTTTTGGGGGGGGGGGGGGGGGAGAATGTTTTTGTCGAAATTTTTTTTTTTTTTTTTTTTTATTTTTTGGGGGGGGGGGGGTTTAGGTTTGGGTGTGGGGGGGGGAGGGGGGGGGGGGGGGGGGGGTGTGTGTGTGTGTGCGCGGGCGGGTGGCAGCTTCCTTTTTTTGTGTTGTTTGTTGTTTGGTTTGTTTTTGGGTTTAAAAAAAAAATTATTTATTTATGTAATCAACTTAGTTCATCGGACTTATTGTCTACATGATACAAACTTAAAACTAAATAAAACGAGCATTACAAATACGAGCCAAAAAGTGAGCTGAAGATTCGCCAAATTCAAACAATTCTTCGACAGTCGTAAACGCTCGCATCATAGCTGTTAGAGGTTTGTTGTTTCCAAACGCTGTTCGATGGAATCGGGGTTGGAGGAGAGTACCACTCCGTAATGCTCTCGGAGGAACTCGGATGTTCAGTTGAGAGAGAAGCCTCGAGCAGTCGACCTCTCCATTCAAAAGTTTAGCAACAAAAACCGCTTGTTGATCTTTCCGTCGGCTTTCCAAAGTATGCAATTGCAGCAGATTGCAGCGATCTGAATACGGCGGGTGATTTTGCGGATCACGCCATGGTCGGTTACGCAATGCCATCCGGATAAACCTGCGCTGTATTGTTTCTATCCTCAAGCTCCAAGTCAATTGATGAGGAAGCCAGACCAAGGCGGCATTTTCTAGGATCGGTCGTGCCAGTGAGCAATAGAGAGCTTTCAGGCAGTACGGGTCAGTGAAGTCTCTTGAGATTTTTGACACAAACCCTAGCTGGCGATTAGCCTTAGAGATCACAGCGGAGCGGTGGAGGTTAAACGATAATTTATGATCCAGTAGAACACCTAAATCGCTGAACTGGTCGGTTCTACGTAGAACAACGCCATTGATGGTATAGTCGTAATCAATCGGCTGCTTGATGCGGTAATACGACATTACCATACACTTTGGAATGCTGATCACAAGTTTATTCCGACGGCACCAATCAGTGAATCGATCCAATAATGCTTGAAGACGAGTACAATCCTCGGCAGTCCGTACCACAAAAAACAGCTTTAGATCATCAGCATACGCAAGCCTGCAGCCATCTCCTAGTAGAAGCAATACGTCGTTGAAGTATAGAACAAACAGCAGCGGTCCAAGTTTGCTACCCTGAGGAACACCTGACGAGTTCGTAAAAAAACAGGAAGTGCTTGTATCAAGTTTCACTCGCAGAGACCTGTCTGTTAAATAAGAGACAGCCATGATGTCAATCTTTCCGATGTACCGAGTTTTGATAGCTTCGCCAGCAGAATTTCGTGGTTGATTGTATCAAACGCTGCTTTTAGATCAGTATAGACGACGTCTACTTGTGCCCCTTTCTCCAATTGATCAAAACAGGTCGTGGTAAAATCTAGGAGATTGGTAGTAACCGAAAGTCCAGGCATGAAACCATGTTGGTTGCCAGAGATGTAGCATTTGGTGCGCTCGAGAATGAAACCACTCACTATTATCTCAAACAATTTAGAGGCAGCTGACAGATAAGTGACCTCGATAGTTCAATGAGGGGAGGAAAGAAGGGGGGGGAAAAAGAGAGGGGGAGCGAAGAGGGGGAAATAAGGAGAGGAACAAGGAGGGAGAAGGTGGGATCAGGAGATAAACAGAAGGGAGGGAGCAAAAAGGGAGAAGAGGGAAGAAAAAGGAAAAATGAGTAGAAAAAGAGGAGGTAAGCAAAAAAGAGGGGGGGTTAAAGCAAAAAGGGGGGGGAGGAGAAAAGAAGGAGAGGGGAGGAGTAGGTTGGAAAGGAAAAATAGAGAGGGGGGGGAGAGGGAGGGGAGAGAAGAGCGGAGGAGAAAGGGAGAGAGGGGCACAAGAAAGAAAAGCATCAGCACTCAGTCCATCAAAAAGAACATCCCAGTCAATGGCAGAAAGAAAATCCCAAAGAGCATCGAAGTCAATTTTGTTATAGTCTAACGCCAGCAAAACATTCTCATTCACACCAAGCAATGGTACAGCGTCATCAACTAAAGATGGCTGTCAGACAACTATAAGTGGCGTTGGATTAACGTAAATTGGTAAGAGTGGTGAAACAAAACCCGAGATTTCAATCAAAAAGCATCCGTTGGGCTAAAGAACAAATCGAGAATGCGTCCTAGTGATTGTGCACGAGATTTCTTTTGATGCATGTTGAAGAAATCCATTCCATCAATCAATATCGTGCTAGCTCGATGAAGATATAGTTCACGAGTTGAATCTTTGCCATCCGAATAATTCCGTCACTTCAGGCTGATTATAGTCACCGCATACCAGCAGACAATCGTTGTCAGAGCCTCTGTTAACAAGCTCATGAATCGACTCAATATGCCCGGTCAATATACCGGGATCCTTACTTTTGTTTGGAGGAAATGCTAAATGGTAAAGCAAGAGTCGTTTGGAACCAATCTTCATCGATACGCATACCTGTTCTAACGTTTCTTACTTCATTTACTGCTGTTCATTTGGCTTCGGTCACATCGGTATACATTAAAATTGTTCCCAAAAGATACTCCGCATGAATGTGTGTGTCCAAATTCAACACCCATCGGCTGGCAATGGTATTATGGAAGAAATCTGTTTACAAAAATCATCTGTGTGACCATTGGAAGCAGCTTTAATCCGGGAGCTAGAAAGTGATAGCTCTACCGTAGATCCAGCAACCCATTTCAGAATGCTCCCAGAGAGTCACGCCCATTCCGAGGTTACGTTCACATACAATAAGCTCCGCATGGAAACATTACTGATATCATTTGGATAAGGGCACTGCAACACACTTCCAGATTTGAAAATTTTAAATTTCCAAACCAGGCACGTATTTAGTATTATTTGAAAATAATATTTTTCATATAGTTAAAATCAGATAGATCCAATCATCAGTGGTACTTCCGTAGGAATGATGCAAAAGCAAGAAGCGCAAGATCCTGTCATACAGGGTAGGCCCAAAATAAGGGACGCAGTATTTTGATTCAGTGTCGGAATTCTTCTAGCCATTGCAAGAGCCATCTGGTTGCCAGCATATTAAAGAGGGACTGATCAATAGTCAAACAAACTAGTGTTCGCTAGATTCCGTTGATCAAAAGAATACGGATTTTGCAGTTGCATTTGGCGGGAAAGCGTCCCAACCAGATACTGTCCGAGACTCGGAAGGAATGAATATGCCGCGTAATAATCGATCGGACGTTGGAAAGATGGAGGACGAGGGGAACCATCAATCCAAAGAAAAAACCAGGTGCCAAACGGTGCGTGAACGAGTTCTCCGAAATCCTTGTCATTCTTCATATAAACTGGCTCAGGATATAGACGCGTCTCTAGGAAAACTATCAGATAAGTTCTCAAAGAGGATTTGAGATTGGTTCCATACAAGAAAAGAAAATTCATGGACTTTCGGAAGCCAACAAGAAGAACAGAGTCATTCGTTGTCGCGAATTACTTCGTCAGCACTGTGATTCCATGATTGTGTTTTCGGATGAGAAAAATTTCGTATTGCAGCAAAGTTTCAAGGATTCTGCGCCGTCCCATGGAGCAAAGATTACCCAAGCATGGTGCACCAAGAATTTGCCAGACTTCATTCCTAAGGAATTATGGCCAGCTTCTTCGCCAGTTGCAAATCCCCTGGATTTTTCTATTTGTGGGATCATGGAAGCTCGCTTTCGAGATCTCAAACCTAGTGGGTATTGAAATATTCAAAGCTACCATACAGAAGACATGGGATGAAATCCCCGAACATCAGGTGCGTGCCACTTGTAATGCCTTTCTGAAGAGACAAAGAGCAATAATTAAAGCTAAAGGCGATGGAATCGAAATGTATGTAAAATGTATGCACACATAGACAATAATATAAGAAACAGAATAACAAAGAAATATTTAAATTATTTATCTTTTCGTGGGAGATACAGTCTTAGTATCATACGTCACTTATTTGGGCTTACCCTGTAGATTTTAAAGAAGCATAAAATAGCAAATTAAAGTGCTGAGCAAAAACCCAAGGCAAAAACCAGAGCCAGAACGTTGTACAGCCGAATTTTGCAAAGGCCGTTCTGATTGATTTCCTACACTAAAGGTACGATCAATGTTGAAGGTTACCATACTTAGTGTTTGCAGAAAAGGATGCCTCCGTTATACAAGCAGCCCAAGGTTCCTCTTTTTTTTTGGCCTGATTTGGAATCAGCTAATTACGCCAACACCACAGTACAATGAATGCAAGAATATGGAGTAGATTTCGTGGAGAAAGACAAAACCATTTTTTTACAAAATGGCCCACTCTATAGACGGTTGTGAAAACAAGTTAATAAAACCTTTATAAGACCATAGAGATTTTGAAAATGTTCTAGTGAAAGATGTTATGACCACTTGAGAACCTTCATAAAACCTATTGGCTGCCATGAAAACCAACATACGGTTCAATGGCCCCAGCTTTCAAACTTCACTGTGATATCGTGGTGTGTTTTTGTTGTTCTGCTTTGATCGATTCTCTGCTCTTCTGATTCATTTAGCAGTAAATAATATCTAAGGAAAAAGTTCTAGTGTTGCAGGAAATTTTATTTAATTGCAAAATATCCAAAATAAATTTAGTTTTCTACTGTACATCATGCTAAAAAGCTTTAAATTTTATGGTAAAGATGGGCAGGATATGAGCTGAAAATAGACGCGCCTCGGAAATTATGCGAGTTTACAACAACATTAATAAAAATATTCGATAAATTAATCAGAAATTTGAAATTTGTTGCATTTATTTTCCTACATATCAATTATTTCTTATATTTCAAAATGGCGATTGAAAAAAATCAGAGTTTTCCAAAAAAGCCAATTTATCTTCGCAATGACTACTTTAAACCCAATTTGCCGTTCAATGCATTTACTGGAAGCAAAATGGTTTTCAAATGGTTTTTCAACTGACCATAATAAGCAAATATGA
Source organism: Aedes koreicus (assembly GCA_024533555.2). Classification (NCBI taxonomy): domain Eukaryota; kingdom Metazoa; phylum Arthropoda; class Insecta; order Diptera; family Culicidae; genus Aedes; species Aedes koreicus. The sequence continues at coordinate 29,326 of JAHHFK020004219.1, forward strand.
ATGAATTCTAAAATGGCATTTCAAAACAGCATTTTACGAGTTTATAAAGTCGAATTCAAAACCTTCAAAAGGAGTAAAAGGAATTTGAGGAAACAAGATTTTAAGATCGTTGTAAACAAGCTACGTTGGTTCACATAAACGTGACTAAAATATGGAACCTATTGGCACCTCTTGGTGCCATAATAAAACCAAATTAATTTCCAGTTGCTCTTTGAGAACTTATCTGATAGTTTTCCCGGAGACGTCCATACCCTGAGCCAGTTTATATGAAAAACGACAAGGATTTCGGCGAATTCGCTCGCGTACCGCCTTTACAAGCCGTTTGGTACGTACACTGCGAGGACGACCTTGTTTTTTCTTTGGATCGATGGTTCCCCTTGTCCTCCATCTTCTCAACGTCCGGTCGATTAATGTGCAGCATATTCCTTCCTTCCGGGTCTCGGCCAGTACCTGGTTGGGACACTTTCCCGCCAAATACAACTGCAAAATCCGTTGTTTTTTTAAATCCATATTTTTCTTAGGCACTTCCTGTCGACGGGATCTAGCGAACACTAGTTTGTTTACATATTAATCAGTCCCACTATAATATGCTGGCAACCAGATAGCTCTTGCGATGGCTAGAAGAATTCCACACTGAAACAAAATGCTGCGTCACTTATTTGGGCCTACCCTTAGGGTTGTTCATCTGGCAAATTGTTGACTTTGCAGGATCTAGTACATTAATTTTCACCTTAAGTGTTTCTAGAAGCATCTCATTTTAACTTTACACTCCACAATTTACAAAACTCAATTCATCGAAGTTAAACAAAACTGTTCTGTTCCCGGGTTGTTTGGTTCAGTTTTCAGAAATATGGGAGTCCACTAATTAAAACAAAAGCACTTCAGGACAAAGCTACTTTAAGGTGAATTGCTGCTCCGTGTATTTTTTCCCTATCTTTCATCTCTCTCTCTCTCTCTCTCTCTCTCTCTCTCTCTCTCTCTCTCTCTCTCTCTCTCGCAAATTTACCTCGCTATTTTATCTCGCTATTTCAAATTGACATATCTCGGTAGTGGATGAACACCGAATCGAACTACATCAGATTGCTCACAGCAAGTAAGCATAACAAACTGAAATGCTTAAATATCCAATATCTGGTGCAGATTCTGAGTTATACCAATTCTAAGTTTTGAGGTATTGGCTACCGTCAAGAATGCTTCAGCGTAAGCCCTTAAACAAAAGAATTCACCTTCCAATGAAAACCACTACTCCATCATCAATCAGTTTTAAAATTTGATCATTCGCAAAATAAGGAAGATGTACCTACATGAATCTCATCACTTTGCAATTCATCCTACTTGAAATAAAACGATATACGCGTGACAGAGTTAGTTAGTAATGTTCGCTGTAGTTATTTAACGTAAGCAAACATTATAAGAAAACGAAACCGATCTTTCAATTGCTCAATTGTTTGATTCATCGTTGGATGAATATAGGAACAATGAGACCTTATAAAGCAGTAACCCCTACGTGAACATTTTTCGTTTCCATTAACTAGCCGTAGATTTGAGTGATTGATCGTGATGAAAATGTCCACAACGTATACACTATGCACTGGATTATAATATGAGAACTACAAGAATTGTCACTTTAAAATTATCGAAAACGAGCGACAAAAACATGACAGTTGAAAAACACGCCAGCTTGTGGCAAAGGCACACTTCGATCTTCATTCAGGTAGTGCATGAAGCTTTCAAATGTTGAAAGTAGCGCTAGTACTTTTTTTCTGCTAGCTATCATTCCCACAGTGGTCAAGCAAGCTACTTTAGGCGGACATGAGGTTTTAAATGGATTTTTGTGGTTTGATAATTGATTATAATGGGACTTGTTGTACTACAATTTGCATGCAAGTGAATTTTTTCTTGCATTAAACGCAAGAGTGGCGTATACGCTAAATTTTGTATGAGCAAATATCGTGAGATGAAGTATGTTCAGAAAAAATGTAGGAATTGTTATTATAAAAAACTTTGTAGAACATATTTTTTTCTTGCTTCAAAGCCTACTGCGACAATTCCGAATTTTAGTAAAAAATCGTTTTTCGACTCAAATTCCTTCATTTTTGAATCTTACCAGCTTGCTATGTTCTACAAAGTTGTTTATTTTGACATTGCTACAATGTTGCTGAACACACTATAGTTGAATTTCTTCTTGTTTTCATATTATAGTAAATTTTCAGTTAAATTTACTGCCATACTATAGGCCTCACAACTTGAAACGGAGCACCTGAAAAATATGGCATACCATGAAAAACTTGATTCCACACTTTTGAGTACGTTTAATGAGAATTTGGGAGAGATGATATTTTTCTATCTTTTTCAAAGCTAATTTCTGAAACATACAGTTTTCAATAAAAACATACGTAAGGAGTTCACAGTGCATCAAAACACACATAAATCATGGCTATCTCTGTTCAGTGTATGACAACTACCACGTATTTTCATAGAAAAAGGCTTACCAGGATATTAGTTATTTTTTATTAAGTTTCGAGCTTCTTCAGGTGATCAAACTGTGTCTCACCTCGGTTATGCGTCTGTTGATAAGGGAGATTACGTGATCGGAGATGAGAAAAAGCCGCCCCGAAAACGTCTTCCAAGTTGACAATATGGTTGAACTTTCTTGTGCCGTTCCCGAAATTTCCCTTATGTACTTATTCCTCGTTTCCTGCAGGGCTTCCTCATTCAGCATCTCCGAAAAGCTGTGCAGCAGTCCTGATAATATCACTACCGTGTAATAGTAGCTTATGTACACTGTAGGAGTAGCACATACCAATCGTACAATTCTTGATACATCTTAAATGTATCTTGAGCAAATTGACCAAAAGCTTCTGCTTCAATTTCTCGGTTCAGGTAGACGACTTTAAGAAGGAGTTGCGAATTTGCGATAAAAGGTTTTTATCGTGTCCTGTAATTTCTGCAACTGCATTTACTTCGCTGAAAAATCGGCGAGCTGTGTCTCCATCCGTTCGAAGTGCCTCCTCCTGGAAGTTGCTCATTGAGTCTCAATCCCAACCTTTTCTTTGAGAGCCTGACGGATTGAGTATCTGTGGCGGTTTCTTCAGATCAAAATGTTCTGCTGACACGCCACGAAGGCTTAGGCAACGTCGCCCGAGAGGCTGATATTCTAAACAATAGCTCCATGGTTCGTATTTGAGCGTGAAAAGGGAGAAAACAAATGATTTCCGAGTATGTGGGCACTACATGTTTGAGCTTCAAAAAGAGTCAATCAATCACTTTCCCGACCGCAAACAGTTGTAACATTGTTGTGAATGAGTTCCTGCCACGTCATTCACTACCTCGTCTCGACCATTGACAAAACAAAAGCTTGCTGAAATTTCCACGTTTTACTTCTACGATATTATTCGCTTTCGTTGGCTTCAATTTTTTTAATATTTTCCTCCATTTCACTAACCTCCTTTCTTGTCAGCTGCGTATTTTCTTTGCTATATCATTCCGTTGATTGGACGAAAAAAGTGATACAGAAGATGGTAGCTCACTATTCCAAATCACTTCTTCCTTTTGTCTCCAATCCTGTCAGAATGGCGCGGATCGGAACCAAGGGAAATTGGATATGGGAATCACTTATATTCTTGCAGCTCACCATCGCTATCCTCGTCGATAAACACCGTTTTGTATCTTTGGAAATCAAATGGTTGTATTGAATGCAATTTTATGATCTAGTTTTGTATATAATACCTTGAATGGTTACGGCTGCCATCATAGCCCCATTTGACGCTAACTTCATCGTGATCAAAATCATCGTGATCAAAATCTTGAAGTCCATGAACATTACGAGGCGTTGAACTTGTGTGATTTATTAGTGATTGCAGCGAATCTTGAGCGCATGATGATTTTTACCGAGATTCCTTTTGTCGTCAAAAAAGAAGAAGTGTAATTAAGAAATTTCAGTGTATTATTCTAACGTAAAGACTTAATAAATTACCGTCAGGATAAACATCTTGCTTAGCCAACAAAATGCGTTATGGCATGGATATAAACAGGATGCCTTTGTTCAGGGGTTGTCATCCAAATATCTGGATGTTGCATTTTTGCCAGAAAATTGTTCCATGCAACCAAATCCTAGTGCTTCTTCCGCTGAATTTTCTCCCGGTCGTATGTCACGGATCAGACTCTCTGACGCTGATTCTGGACTTCGTACGAGATTTTCCATTTGTTTTCGGTTGAGCGATATCCACTGCGATTGATATTCAGAGCAGTTGCCATGCCGAGTTCCTCAGTCGTATGCTTTTCCGTTAACTTCTTCAAGCGACGCTGTTTGCTTCTTCATGCAGTTCGGAAAATGGTTTCAGCTTTCGTTTCTTCTCGGTCTTCTTGGTTTTTGAGCAACAATCTTCCCCATTTAACCAGACTGAATTCGTGGTTAAAAAACGGTCCTTCGAGCGACAACTTTTCAAACATATATATTTTCTGAATGTCAGAGCTTAAACACTTTAACCGTTTTTGTGATGCAACACAATCAGTATTAATAATGGGAAACCGTTGACGAAGAAAATTGTTCAAATATTCAATTTTTTTTCTTTTCTATGAGAAGGTTTGCTAAAGCTTCGGCGTGACACTTCCATGTTGAAAACTCACCATAAAATGATTTTTTTCCCTATGACTTCTTTGATTTAAAAAATTAGCTAATTGAAAAGAACCTGTTTACCCTTTTTCTATGAAAACACGTGATAGTTGTCATACACTGAACAGAGATAGCCATGATTTATGTGTGTTTTTATTGTGAGCTCGAACTGCTTACGTATGTTTTTATTGAAAATCAATATGTTACAGAAATTAGCTTTGAACAAGAAATGGAAAATTATCATCTCTCCCAAATTCTCCGCAAAGGGCACTGAAGGTGTGTTAAATCAAGTCATGGTATGCCATATTTTTTCAGGTGCTCCATTTCAAGTTGTGAGGCTTATAGGGTGGCGTAAATTTAAAGCACTGAAAATTTACTATGAATATGAAAACTGGAAGAAATTTAACTATGGTGTGTTCAGCAACATTGTGGCAAATGTCAAAACAATTTTTTGTAGATCACTAGTAAGCTGGTAAGGTTTAAAAATGGAGGATTTTTAGTCGAAAAACGATTTTTTTTTGTACTAAAATTCGGAATTATCGCAGTAGGCTTGGAAATCTTAGAAAAATACATGTGTTCTACAAAGTTTTTTATAAAAACAATTTCTACAACTTTGCGCAGTGACATTTCCATCTCACGATATTTGCTCATAAAAAAGTTAGCGTATGCGCCTCTCTTGCGTTTAATGCAAGAAAAATTACTTGCATACAAAACTTGTATTACAACAAGTTTGCAACAAGTTCTAGAAGTAATCAATGTTCTAAAACTACAAATTTCCATTGAAAAACTTTTCATGTCTGCCTAGAGTGGTTTACTTGACTCACTGTGCATTTCTCATTCAGGCATAAGATGGTCACCAGCCGGCGCCGGTGATGCAGTGGTAGCCGTGACTGCTGCTTCGGCACTCCAGAGGGTCTTCCTGCGTAAGGGGGAAGAGAGTGTTGATGAGTTCGATATGCAGGGTTCCGGTTGGCGGAGTCGTCTTCCCTGGTGTCGGTGGATAATTACCACGTTGTGAGGAAATAGGCTGATGTAGAAGCAACGAATAAAAAAAAAAAGAAATGGTCACTACGATGGCCTATTAACATCGCCACTTTGAATTTTCGTTGGATGAAATCTAAGAATCCACGCATATTTCGCACATACAATTTTAATCATATTTCTGGTACACTGCAGCATACAAATGATTCTAAATTTCTTGCTTCAAATCTCGCAAAATCAGTTAAAATAGCGGCCGTTTCAGGATTTCGCAATCTTGAATATGGATTATAATCAATATTGAAAATACTATCTGAAAATTGGCATTAAATAAATATCTAAACATAAGTACAGTAGTTACTGGGAAAGGCGTTTTCAAGAAATTTTGCCCTGAGCTCATTTTCCTAATTGAAGGATTAAATAGATAATGCAAAGCCTTCATTTCATTGATGAGATCTAAATGACTACGGAAAAATCTATGCAGATACAGTTCCAGTCTTGTATTGCGTTGGCTGTGATTGTCTCACTACTTTTGTCTGTTTTTCCAGCGCCTGATTGGATGATACCTGATTACATTTTCTTACACAGTTTACCTGTCTCGGTTTTCATCCTTTTATCAAGGCTCAAAATGCGTCCCAAGTCGAAGCTCTTTGTTCCGATTCAATAGCCTTTTCTATCTGGATTGCACTGTGCCAAATGATGGGTATCATGTTTCTGCAACCTAAATGACAAAAAA
>JAHHFK020004220.1:0-53578 GCA_024533555.2 Aedes koreicus
AATTTTTGATTACAATTGTATACTATCTCTTTTTCTCTCACGGAAATGTTACTCAATTTTCGTAAAAAGTGGATCTACTCATAAATTGAGTAGATCCACTTTTTTAACGAAAATTGAGTAACATTTCCGTGAGAGAAAAAGAGATAGTATACAATTGTAATCAAAAATTGAGTAAAATGAATAGATGTAAATCATGAAAAAAATTTCAAAATAGTATGTAATAGATCTATCTCCACTTCTATTCGACCAACATTTGAATTACCCTTTGAATCGTATTAATGGACGAACTAGATGATTTGAAGATGCTAGACCACCTTCCATACAAAGTATATTCGATCGAAACGTCAATTTCTTCAATCCTATTGGGCATATTCTTTAGGGCAAACGTACTTTTGCATATAAAAAGTAATAAACGATCCATAAAAAATTGAAAATCGTGCCACGAAAAACGCATTTTTTACCCATAAGACGAATATCCATAAAAAAATTGAAATGATCCATAAAATACAGCAATGTGATCCATACTTTATAACAAGTTTAGCAATAATATATCAAAAATGTACCGTTTGATATCTAGGGCATGGTCGTTAAAAGTGTACGGATTACCCATAAACACATTGCAAATTATCCATAAAAGGTTCAAAAACATTCCTTAAACTTGTTTTTGTAAGGTTCAAAAACTTTCCATAGTATGTAACCTTTGTGCAATAAAATATATTCGCATGTTCCATAAATTATTTGAAATTTTCCATAAATAAATTGCCAATGATCCATAGAATGATGAATAATGAATCATAAGCTTATAATAATGATACATAGTAAATCAGTTTTGTTCGCTAAACCATATGGTATGATCCATAAATTATGCCTGCATTTTTCCAAGTTGGGGCACTTTTTTTTTAATTTTGATCCTTAAAGATTGTAAAATTGATCTTCAACTGCGTTACTATTCAAATTTAGTTACATGTCCGTTCTTTCAGGTATTCGGATATAGTATTACTGCTAAAGAAGGATTGCGGAGTTTTTGCGTAGCCGTGTTGAGGATTCAAGAACTAAACGGTCGATGTTTCCGACATCCGAAGTGTTAACATAGCGTAGATTAGATTCCAGGCAAACGGCTGATTCAAGCATTTGCCCGGTATAAGGCAAACGGAAGATGTTTTTTGTAGTTAGGTCCAACGAGCGATAGCAAGTTTGACAGCAAGCGTCTGCCCGGCATAATTTAAATCAAATTTTCTGAAACAACAGTTTAAACAAGTCATAAATTTGACCTGAAGTTCTTTATGTGCAGGAGAGCTCTTTACCAAATTTCTTGACAAGCATGTGTCGCAGTTGCGGGGAGATCAAATAATGTTAAGCTCACAAAGTTGGTTTGTTATGAATCATTTTTTGAAGACTATGATTTGTTATACAAACTATCAGGGTCCCCTGGCAATTTATTTATGGAACATTTACAATAATTAACAGATGATACGCACATATGTTACATTCTGTGGATCAATTTTGCAAGTTTAAGGAAAAATATTGAACCTTTTAAGTATCATTTGCAATGTGTTAATGGGAAATCCGAAAAAAATTATTTATTCTTCCCTTGATATAAAACGGTTAATTTTTGATATTTTATTGCTAAATTTTGTTAAAAGTATGGATCAAATTGATGAATTTTACGGATCATTTCTATTTTATTTTTTTGTGGCTTTTCACCAGAGTATTATGGGTCAAGAATGCGTTTTTTTTAGAACGATTTTCAATTTTTCATGGATCATTTCTTCAGTTTTAAAGGTGCAAATATAGGGCTGCCGTAGTTCTTTACGTGCACGAGTGCTCTTTACCAAATTTATTGGGAAACAAATGTCACAGTTGCGCTCGTAAAAGAACGAGAGATCGCAAAAGTAAGTCAGCGTTCTGAAAATTAAAAATCTTCCCTAAAGTGATCCTTCTTTTACAGCAATATTTAAGCCTCATATATAAAGGAACGGACATTTTAATAAAATTGAAGTAGCACAGTCAGGGATCAATTTTCCCGTTGTTAAATTTAAAAAAAAATTAAACCCAAAATTGGAATAATTCCGGCATAATTAATGGATCATTTACATTATTATAAATGCACAAAATTGATTTGCTATGGACCACATTTAGAAGTTTATGGTTCATTTTCAAACCTTTTATGGATCATTGGCGATTTATTTATGGAATATTTTCAATAATTTATTGATCATGTACATATATTTTAGTTCACAAACGTTAAATTTTAAGGATCAATTTTACAAGTTTAGGGAAAGTTATTGAACCTTTTATGGATAATTTGCAATATGTTTATGGGTAATCGGTACAATTTTATGGATCATAGCGTCGATATATAACGGTACATTTTTGACATTTTATTACTAAAACATACATAAAGTATGGATTACATCGCTGCATTTTATGGATCATTTTAATTTTGTTATGGATTTTCATCAGAGCTTTATGAGTAAGAAATACGTTTTTTATGGAACGAATTTCAATTTTTCATGGATCATTCCTTCAGTTTAAAGGTGCAAACTTAGGGCTGCCATTCTTTAGGTATGATTCGTGGCTTGCCAATTTGCAAGTTCATATATAACAGTGAATACCAGAGAGCTAACGATGTTTTTTGACGTAGACTACGGCTTACAGAAAGGGCAGGGTGTCAAATGAAAATCGGAAAATAGCGTCCGTCACGAAATATTCCTACAAATTTAACGCTTATAACTTAATAAATGCTCGATAGACTTTTAAGATGTTTAAATCCACCGGTTGCAAATTTTCCCGCGTATCAAGTCAACTGTCAAAAATAACGCTTCCACAATTGTAAACCATTAGCATTTAACTTTAGCATAAGCGCTCATTTTCGGCACATAAATAGAAAACATCAAATTTATCAATGTTTTTTTATATGAAATATGAATTCATACATTTGGCAAGTATGTTAAGTTCAATAACTACAACTCAATGTCAGTATGAACTTATTTCCTGAATGTTTACATTCTCTCTGACCGAACACAAAAGAAGCGCTCCAAATATATAACACTTTTCATACCTACAGCCGGCTGCCGCAGTGGTTTCAATGGCGTTTCAATATGTCGAGTCGTAATTTAAAATAGTATGCCGTAATTGCGGTTGAGAAGCTGTGATTTTCAACAATATCGTAGCAGCCAGCGATTTCCTGCGTACCTTGAGAAAACCTATCCTTCTTGATCGATTTTCTTCATCAAGTTTCTGTTAATAACTCAGCTATTAAAGTATTTTCCATTGAAGGATTTATTTTTGAAATTAACATTCTATCTCATGGTTAAAGTGCGTGTTGTGCTGAGTATAACGGAATAACGATATTTACCCTATAAGTCTAGCTCTGAAAATCCACTCCTGAAAGAAGATAGCAGACAAAGAAGATAAATCTCAATAATTATATATATTTATTTTCAAGTTTTTACTCAAACTTCTTTAATAGTTCTATATATATCGCGAACCATGTGTAGGATTTATATGTTTTCATTTCGGTTCAATGGCAAACACGTGACGACCACGACGCGATGCGGAACCTATTTTTAAATTTCTGATTCTGTATTTTACTCCCTCACTTATCAGAGTCTTAATCACACTAGCCACTTTCCCAACGAGGCCCGTCAGGATTGCAACGAAAAACAGTTCCTTGTTCTTTCGTTTTGCCGTTGTCTCACACACGCGGCGGCTTCGCTAGAATTGAATTTTCTGAACCAGACAACTGCTAGCGATTAACTGAGTGAGCGAGATTTTTTTTACTCAGCAAAATAATGCTCAGGCTGCGAGTCAAATGTTGCATGAGTTATTACGATTGTGCTCAAGGCCTGAGAGAGATAGAGCTGATTCTTATGAATTCATTCTCTGGCTTTTCTTATTCTCGCGGTGAGTTGAATCACCTTATCGTTCAAACCGTTGCGCTCTATCTCGTGCTGCAATGCTGGTACGAAAATGAACACTGTGAGTTATCTCTCTCGAAAATAGGTATTGAGCGTTCATTGATGTGAGTTCATACACCATTGTTTATAATATGAGTTGTGTAACTTTTTGTGATACATACTACCAAATGGCTTGTTAAGCTTATCTAGGGAAGTGTATAATTAGTTCAATATAGTTTCCACCTCATATACTTTATGAGTTATATTAAAAAATTTAACAGATCGTTTCATATTAGGCTGAGTCAAGGGACACATACCCTATTTTAATACATATGTCAAATTTTTTTCGACTATGATGTTAAAATATATGGATAGAAGTCTGAAAAATTGTTGTTTAACAAATGATTACTGTACACACTCAGATTTTTTTTACAGAAATCTGTAAAATTTTACCGAATTCTTAACAGCTGATCGTTCGGTAATCCTAAATAAAATTTAACCGAAATCCGGTATTTTTTTTACAGATAACTGTAAAATCTCACCAAAATCCGTTAAATCAGATTAACGAACGTTCAGCTGATGAGAATTAGTTAAAGTTTTACAGATTTCTGTAAAAAAATCAAAGTGTGTACAGTCTGCTGAAACGGTTCAAAAAGGTCACATAGTATGCATCCTATAGGAAATCATCTCTCCTTTTTAATTCCATGGCGTTGCTCTGCTCATAGTTGCTCCAAGGCGCTTAAAATTGATTTTATTTTTTGACCCCATGGTGAAGAGTGGTGATTTAAAAAAAAAAAAAAAAAAAAAAAAATAAAAATATATATATATATATATATATATATATATATATATATATATATATATATATATATACATATATATATATTTATATATATATATATATATATATATATATATATATATATGTATATATATATATATATATATATATATATATATATATATATATATATATATATATATATATATGTATAAAAAAAAGAAATATATATATATATATATATATATATATATATATATATATATATATATATATATATATATATATATTTAAAAATATTTATGTGTACCTAAATTTTTCACAGTAAAAACGGATTTTTACAATTGATATGTCCAAAAACGACTTTTTCCACACATCTTATGAAAACTTCAAATTAACAAATTTTATCAACATGAAATTTTGGTCAGATAAGTTCTATACATTGGTTATAGGGTTGTCAAATTTTCAGCCAAAAATATTGATAACTAGTTGAACCCGGTGCGAGCCTTGCTTCGCTTGCAATTAAATGAATGAGAACTTAATAGAACTGGCGCTTTGATGGTTTTTTATTTTTATGATTGAGTTTTTTTTTTTAATATTGCTTATGTGTGTAATTTCTGCAAAATAAAACGTACACTGAAAAAAAATTGTATTAAAAACTACAATTTTACCCAACTATGCCTATTTTCAAAACTACCATGAAATTTTGGTCAAATTTACTACGTTAATGGTACAACCTCCAACATATGTAGTATATTTGACAGACTGCATATTGATATCAACCTCACCAAGGTTGATCTAATCGCAGGCATGGTAAAATCAAACGCATTTATAGTCAGGTGAAAATTGTTGGTGTTTGTGCTTAATTCAACCCTCGAAATGGTGGTTTCTACAGCAGTTTGTTTTACGTGTAGGTGTGTGTTTTTCATTTAACCCTCGGATCGTTAGTTTCTACCGTAGTTTTTCTTTCCGTGTAGAAGCGTTTCATAGAGAAAACATTTAACTTCAAACTACGCCGTATTCTCTTGCAAAACCTAAGATTAACTTCTTGTGCATAATGGAGCACTGAGAGTAACTCAAGCATCCCCTATTCTTGACTAAGAAGGGGTTCACTTCTATCAGAACACGCTGCTTTTGTGTTTTAGTTGCCTGGATAATGCTCATGTTTGGTTGAAATTTCTGTTTCACCTCCAAAGAGGGGAGGGGTCTCGAACCACCATAGAAAAAAATCCTGAGCCCCTCTTCCTGAGAGAGAAGAGATCTCAAACAATCATAAGAACCTTCCCCAGCCCCAAAAATACCTGCATACAAATGTTTACGCTGATCGGTTCAGAACTTTCCGAGTATGAGTGCCCCCCCCCCCCCCCTCTTCTAGAGAGGAGAGGGGTTTCGAACCACCATAGAAACATTTCTCGCTTACAGAAAACTCCCCATGTAAGATTTGGTTTCATTTACTTGATTTGCAGAAACTTCTGTTTCACTTGTATGGAGGCCTCCCTTTTCAGAGAGGGGAGGGGTCTCAAACCACCATGGAAACATTTCTTGCTTCTAAAAACTCTCACATGGTAAATTTGATTTCCTTTGCTTGATTAGTTCTCGAGTTATGCAGAAATAAGTGTTTCATTTGTATGGGAGCCCCCCTTTCAGAGAAGGGAGGGGACTCAAACAATCATAAGAACCTTTCCCAGCCCCAAACACCACTGCATACAAATTTTCACGCCGATCGGTTCAGAAGCTACCGAATCTATAAGGGTCAGACAGACAGTCAGACTGACAGAGATTCATTTTTATATATAAAGAAATCGTGCCTCTAAAACCCCCACAGGCAAAATGTAGTTTGATTTGCTGGAATAGTTCTCGAGTTCTGCAGAAATTTCTGTTTCATTTGTATGAGAGACCCCCCATTGCCCTTGCCATATAATTATTTCTCGCCTCCAAAAAACTACACATGCCAAATTTTGTTCCATTTGCCTGATTTGTTCTTGAGGTATGCAAAAATTGTTGATTCATTTGTATGGAAGCCCCCCTTTCATAGGGCGGAGGGGTCTCAAACCACAATGGAAACATTTCTTGCGTTCAAAAACCTGCACATGCCATATGTGGTTCCGTTTGCTTGATTGGTTCTCGAGTTATGCAGAAATTTGTGTTTCATTTGTATGGGCGCCTCCCCTTTCAGAAAGGGGAGGGGTCCCGAGTTACCTTAGAAACATTTATTGCTTTCAAAACCTCTTCATGCCAAATTTGGTTCCATTTGCTTCATCAGTTCTTGAGTTATGCAGAGAAGAGAGTGGTCTCTAACTATCTTAAGAACCTTTCCCGGCCCCAAAAACTCCTCCATACAAAATTTCACGCCGATCGGTTCATTAGTTTTCGAGCCTATGAGGTTCAGACAGGCAGACAGACAGACAGGCAGACAGACAGACAGAAATCCATTTTTATATATATATATAGATTGACAATGTTACAGAAGGTTGAACAGGGCGTTTATGGAAGAAAAATTTTGCTCGGCTTTTTTTTTTTTGTTGTTGAGTGTGGGTAGGGTAGGGGGAAGGAAGGTTCGTTGGGTACGTCCTTGAACTTTGGAATATCAATTCTTTCACCACTAGAAATTGCTGTCAACAAAGTTCGAAACCGTAGAATTAAGTGTAAATCAACTCCTGTAATATCTGAAGAAACTTCAGCGTTCGCAAAAAAATCGCCTTGCCGTATTTCCGTTGTTACTGGTGCCAAATCCAGAACGCGGTTTGTCGATGTGTAGACCCAGCCTACTGAAGAAACCATTTTGAATACGCTGTTTGGTGCTGTTGAATTGTTCAATACGAGCCGTTTTCACCCATTTGCAGAAGCTGAGCCTATAAGCAATATGTAACAGACACTCAAAGCATCTAATCCAACAATGTAGACTACTCAGGCCAAAATCTAAAAAAAATGTGTTAACAGGATTTTTTATCATTTTGTCAACATTATTAAACTCTGATGATGTTGCTTTACAGAGATAACATCTTTGAGCGGATGTTGTGTTTGTTATCGCATTAATAGTTTTTCCATCAACCATACTCATAACAAGGTCAATTGAGGCACTAAGTTGTAAGTCGTCAACTTTCAAAATAAAGGGGTGTAATTTTGAAATTTCGGTCATCATTCGGTAATATTCTTGGCGGGTCGTATCTGCAGTTTCTTTAAGTAATTGTATAAAAACTGGTCGACAGTATCGAGTTGTTGAAGGATACAAGTTTTCCCAAATGACATTTTCCCCACGCTACAATTTTAGTGGTACAAGTGATGTCAATTCTGAGCAATCGGAAGTTTTAAATTTTTGATTGTTCTCATTTAAGGTTGTTCCATCCATTCTCCATTTCAAAGCTAGTCTCAAATCTGTATGTGTCGAATTCAAAATATTGAACTCGATCAAATTAGCGAATCTTTGCACAGTCTGATTTAGAAACGCTTTTAAGTCAATTTGGCAATGACCCTCTGAAACATCGAAGTATTGATCTGAAGGATAACCATTCTTTTTAGCCGCAGATATTGAGTCGGATACTTTTTGCAGGCTCTTTCACGATGTTGTAGCTTCGCTTAGACAACTTTCCGTCAGCAAAAACGGCTAAAGCGTGTTCATCAGATTTTTTTTTTCAGAGCAGTGTGATAACATTCAGGAAATCTAACCAAAGTTAAGGTGGCGTGATTCAAGTCCGTTGTGGAAATCCTGATCTACGATTTACACGATTAGTAGGCTTAATATTTTGAGTTATCCATTCAATCAGAGCAAATAGTCGATTTAATGGAATGAGGAGGGGCGTAAGTGGAATATATCATTTGGTTCCTGCTTGCGAACCGATAGGGACACTGATATTTCTTCTAGTGTGTGTGTGTTTACAATCTAATTCCCACTGTCTGGCAGCGGTATTACAGATAGAATCTTCCTGCAACTGTTTCATATTTGCTGTTTACAGTTGCAAAAAGCTTAGATCCGGGGATTAGAAGGTGACAGCTCTACCGCGACTCCAATAGCCCATTTCAAGAACGCAAGCATTCCGAAGCGATCTTCGTACACAATAAGCCCCGCTCCAGTAGTGACATACTGAAACTTTCAATCAAGCGTATGTGCAATGCTATTAATATTAATAAAATATAAAATTATTTTATTTAATAAATAAAATAAAATTAATAAAAAATAAAAAATAAAAAATAAAATAACATCCGTTGATCCCAATTAATACAATCTCATGGTACAATGCAACAAAACATCTATACAACCTGGTATCAACTGCTTGCAACTCTAATGCAGACCAAATTCCATTATTATTATTATTATTGTTATTATTATTATTATTTTCCAAAGGAAAATATCAATGATATGCAACTAATAATAAGATTCAGCTGTACACCGCTCAACTAGTAGTCTATGAATGTATACTGAAAGGTCCATGTAAAAAATGAGAAAAAAAATGACTACAATTGATACTGGCTCCCTCAACCAAAACATGAATTTATGTATGTGAAAACCTGTATGTATCCAAATAATAACATCCATAAACAAATATGATAAATATAAGAATACCTAGATATGCAAAACGGAAACACACGTACATGTATATAACAATTGAGACTCCATATCCCAAAAATTCAACATGATTTCGAATAATATACAATGATACGATGAAAACACCACGATGTTACAATGAAATAGTAAATAATACACTCGTACACTTCTCCAGTGACACTCCCAGGACAGCAGTATAAGTGACTGAAGATCCCGTCCTGATGATTGCCGAAACAAATGGCCTATCCAATCACGACACCACTTAACAAATTTATTCAAATACAATCCCATACTGCCCACGATCGCATGCTAGTCCCCTATGAAAATAGCAGTTGAAATTCAGAAGTGCAATCCACATGTTCATGCTGAAAAGCCCAAAAACCAATCGAGCCTCTAATTGATCGGCATGCTCTAAAGTTAAATGGTTTCGAAATTCAATGATGACTCCATGGCGCACTGAAACCATCAATCAAATGAGTACGGAAAGTACACAACATGACTAAAAGGCACACGATCTACAGTCGCACGCCCTCACCACACCACTGCTAAACCGCGTCTTATTTCGAGCCTGAAATGCTCAAAAAACAAATTGAGCCTTTAATTGATCTGCATGCTCTTAAGTTAAATGTTTTTTGAATGTAAAGACGATTCTAAGTGTTCCGAAATAATTAACCAAATGAGAACTAAAAACAAACCATATGATTTAAAGGTGCACGACCTTTAGTAGCACCCCCTCCCTCAGATATTGTCAAACAATATTTCCAAAATTTGGGAGTGGGACACAAAAAGATAAAATGGAAAGAGCTCACCCGGATTTTCAGGACATTCCGTTGCTGTGGTTATATCATCGAGCAACCAGAGCAGGTCCGTGTGCCCACCAGATTACATCCTGTTCTTGAGGATTTCACTCCAAGACCATGAACCAAACGATCCGAGTGACACGGCTGAACACTTGCTCCTCCTGCCGCGATGCTGTATGTTCGGTATTCCATCTCCAGCGGGGACACTTTGTTTCCACACCAAGTGAAAGCCTCGTGGTAGACCGCAATCAACACTACTTATCCCACTGATATTTCTTCTAGTATTTGCATGAAAATCTACGGTGAATTGGTTCGTATAATTGAGGGCCAGAACCGAGATGGTTGTTTCAGCCAACATTGTCCCACTCACCAAGGCGATGACTCCATTAGTAAGTCCTCTTTCATTCCACGAGAGATGATATCCGCAGGATTATACATCCCCGAAAAATGAGCTCAGCCACCATTGAATGTAAGATAAGCTTTCCATCTAGATGAGTTGAACTAGTGAAGTGTGATCGTGGAGTCTGACCAGAAGAATGGTTGAGTATTCAGAGCGATGCTTGAGTTCACCTTGTGGTACAAGTGACTCAAAAAAGAGCTACTGACAGCTCCAACCTGAGATGACTGACTTTCTTTTATTTTTTTGAATCCCTGAGATTTGGCAGTCAACTAACGAATGAAGATGCTGCCATCATATAAAGGCACCGTAAGCACGTTCCGATCCATCTCAAAACCATGTAGCTATACGTTAACCTCCCGAAAACCAAAAGTATCCATTAGTATTGCCTATATGACATAGCCATGTGAGAAAAAAAAATATGGACTGTAAATTTTTATCGAAAGGCTCAACTCTATAGATCCATAGACCCAAATTGATATTTCCCCTATGTTTCATTGCGGGAAATAAATGGAAATTACTGCACCTTATCTGTTAAATCAAACCAACTAAAAAGAGTATACACATTGACAACAAAAGAAAAAAAAAAAGAGAGTGAAAAAGTAGTGAATCTCATATCTCTTAAAAATCACGAGTAACTGTTGAAACTATTGAAGGAGTAATGAAAACAGAAATCTCTACACAAACACTGCCAACACTGCCATTTAAGTCCCTTTCACAAACACGTCACTTGCGAAAGCTGCCATTTACTACCATCTTCGTCGCCACTCTAATCCACACCCGCAGCCAACCCATCCCAACATTTTCAGTCCGCACGATTTTCGGCGATTCTGTCCGTATTACATACCGTACCAACCAAAATCATCCTACCTACATCTCGCGAGCAGAAAGCGCGCAAAAATCCCATCCGGGAACGCGAAAACCCATCCAAGCACATAGGAGAGCATTAGCAGCAGGAGAAAAAAGAGTTGCACAAAAATAAAATCCCCTTTCCAGTGACTGAGTCACAGGAGAGTACATAGCTCACCATGCTTCGCCATAGCAGCAGCCATGCAAACGAAAAAGCTCATGTACCTACACAGCGCTCTCGTCGTTCAAAAAAGTCCGAGTCAGTTCTCGTCCCCCACCCCGGGCCATTCTGCCTCGAGTTTGATCCCTCATCCGGCCATGCGAGAATGCGACTGCGACGGCGACGGCAACGACGACGACGACGACCATACCACACCACACCAATGATGGCCGGGTCGGGATGTAGGTGGAGCTTAAAAATCCTTTTTTTTCTATTCCCACACAACCATTTGCCATAGAGTGGACTTTTTTCGTCCTTTTTCTATATTTTTCACCCTCTTATTTTTCTCGACCACCTCGTCTGCCCTCGCTCATTCCTTCATCTACATACCTACAGCACAACTCCAGGTGGTTGCCGACCGAGCAACGGGCTACTCCCTCCGACTTCCATCCACCCTCTGCCCGAAAAGTTTCAGTGTGCAGTGCATATGTATTTGGACGTCCTTCGGTTGGGATACAGCATCAAGGCAGTCGGGATGATAGGGGTGTTTAGGAAGGGACATGGAATGTGTACATAAAACATATCCCTGGACATGACCAAGCGTCGACGGAGTCATCGCTGTGGACGACGACAATGACGGCGACCAATGATGATGATGACGATGATGGCGATGATGACGATGATTGTGTACATTTTCAGTCAGCTCTACTGGAAGTAAGAGTAGAATGATGACGATAGTCAGTTGCATCATTCCGGAGTCAGTGATGCATGCTGACTGCAGTGAGGATTGTTTTTAAAAGATTTCAACTTTGCAACACAGATAAAAATATCAAATTTAATGCTTTAGGAAATCAGTTCAGTAACTAAGTAAGAAAACATTTCTCATTACTTAACTACAACCACTTTCAACTGCCACTGATCGACAGAAGCAGAACGACCAAGCAAGCGCCATATTCACTACAGATGACGGCGGGTGGTGCGCTTCACCTGGCATGGCCTCCTGTCACCTCTTCCATTCCATTTTCGTTTGCGTTGCTCCTGATGATATGACACGCATGGCACACATAAACGGAGCGGAGCATATCCCTGAATAGTGCTTCGTTAGAGGTATGTATAACTTCGGAGGGTGAAACGCCCGGAAGAAAAATGCGAATAAGAGTGTTCATTACTTGAACCCATGCGGCGGTGGGAGATTTTCCAGCTCTGTGATGGTTGACGACTGGCTGGTCTGTAGAGAAAATGGACGTCCACTTGGACATTTCGAACGTTGATGCCAAACTGAATGGAGAACGTGCGTGAGATTTGATTATCGCAAACCAGGCTCAGCTCAGCTTAGTCCTTGCAGTGCGACGATGGTCAGGACAATTTTTGGCTTGCTGTAAGCTGATCACAGGCTACGAACGATGGGCCGGTGATGGGTACTTGTTTTCGATAGTGCTAATCTGATGCCCCTGCGACAGGTTCAGTATGGCTCGTTCGATTCCATCGCAAAGCAACACGGATAGTAATGATGTTTAGTTTAGAAATTGCGACCATCCAATCGGAGGTATACAAAGTGGTATTGAATTGTTTGATTGGCAGCTTATTCATTCTTAACTTGTTGTTACTAGGGATTCTAATGAGGTTAAAAGGAATTAATTAGTTATGAAATATACCAATATATTCCTGAACGTGCACCATGAGGAAATTGAATGATTTAAACGAATTTACATTCGGTCCATCAATCGATTTGATTGCTTAAAGGGTGTACGGAATAAAATTGCAACATTTTCAAATGACTGTAATTTTTTCACCCATAGGGTATTTTCTATGGAAATTTTGGCTGAAATAACACCATTTACACCGTCTTAGTTACATTAGTAGCTGTGAAACCGTTGCGAAGATGGAGTCGGAAGAGCAGCAGGAAGCATCGTGCCATAAGCAGGAACCTGGGAATGGTACAAACTACGGTAACTCGTGTTTTAAATAGGTACAACGAACGTTTGACCATCGATTGGAAGAAAAAGTGTGGCCAAAATGGATCTTTATATAGTGTAGAGGATCATAAGCGGGTAGTGAAAGCTTTCAAGAGGAATACAAACAGTTCTGTTCGAGTTGTGTCGAAAAAATTGCATTTAAGCAAAACATTCGTGGAAGATGCGAAAAAAATGTGAAGGACTAGACACGTCCTGAGTACATTAGGAAGCAAAAATATCAAAGTTTGTCAAAAAGGCAAGCAATTTGCACCCCATTTGTGACCACCGGGACGGCCAATGGACAGGTGTACCTAAAGAAATGCCTCCAAAAAAGCGTCTAATTCCACTTCTGAGACGATGATCTTACGCTTTTCTGGCCAGATTCAGCCTCATGTCATTACTCGAAAGATGTTCTGGGAGTAGTACAGGGCCAAGGAGGTCAGATTTCGTGCCAAAGCATCTCAATCTCCCGAACGCGCTGGAACTGCGGCCAATTGAGAGGTACTGGGCCATCATGAAGCACTTCGGAAAAATCTTTAGGACGTGAAATCGGAGGAAGTTATTAAAAAAAAAAAGATTTCCATACAAACAAAAAAAAACAATTTGTCTTAACGTTGTACAAGATCTTATGAGTACACAAATAAAAAATATATGTAATTTTCTGCGTTATGTAATGCACATAATGGAAATGCTAGATTTGGCAGAAATTAATGGGATATTTCATGTAAATTTAAGCCAAATAACGCCCGAATCTAGTCTCTTGTATGAAAGATTGCAAACATTGTTATGTGGCGCATGAAATGTTGCAAACAATTTCGTTGTATGCACCTCATTTGGCTTGTACTTCAACGAGGATAAATTTTACGCGCCTGTTAAAATTCATTATTTTTTTCAGTGTAGTGTTAAAAGGAAGGTTCGTGCTCTTGGGTATGGTTATGAAATTGAGTAAAGCGAACATTACCTTACCTTATCAATCAGACCATGGCGGGGTGTCCATTGTAATCGGTCCATGGCTGTACTTCGCCAGCCTCGCTGTCTGCGGAACCCGTCGGTTCGTTTTCGAGAGCCATTTCCACAGGGCTGTCGTGCGACATTCTTACGACATGCCCAGCTCATCGTAATCGATCGATTTTAGCGATGTGTACGATGGGAGATTCTCCCAGCAACTGATGCAATTCGTAGTTCATTCGCCTCCTCCACTTCCGTCTTTCATCTGCACTTCACCGTAGATCGTACGCAGCACTTTCCGTTCAAAGACACCAAGGTCCTTCACTAACAATGTCCATGTTTCGTGGCCGTAGAGTACTACCGGTCTGATCAATGTCTTGTAGATGGTCAACTTTGTAGTTCGGTGAACTTTGTTCGATCTTAGCGTCGTTCGGAGTCCAATGTAGGCACGATTGCCAGCCATAATGCGCCTTTGTATTTCTCTGCTAGTGTCGTTATCGGCGGTCACCAATGAGCCCAGTTACACAAATTCGTCTACAACCTCGATTTTATCACCGTCGATCTGAGTTCGTGGTAGGAGGCTAACATTGTCTTCTTGTGAGCCCCTTCCCTTCATGTATTTTGTTTTCAACGCATTAATCACAAGCCCAATCCTACCTTAAGTCTGATGTAAGTTTCCGCCATCGTCTCAAAGTTGCGTGCGGAAATTTATATTCGTGCATGATCTGCCATAGCTGGTCTCGATCGATTGTATCATACGCTGATTTGAAATCAATGAAAAGATGATGTGTGGGCACGTTGTATTCGCGATATTTCTGAAGCACTTGCCGGATCGCGAAAATGTGGTCCGTGGTAGCGCGGACCCCATGAGGCCCGCTTGGTATTGCCCCACGAACTCCTTTGCAATTGGTGACAGGCGGTGGCATACAATTAGGGAGAGCAACTTGTACGCGGCGCTCAGTAGCGTGATCGCACGGTAATTGCAGCAATCCAGCTTGTCACCCTTTTTATAGATGGGACACACTATTCCTTCAATCCAATCCTCCGGCAAACATTCCTCCTCCAAAATCTTGGTAATTACCCAGTGCAGCGCTCTGGCCAGTGCTTCACCACCGTATTTTAAAGGGTGTCCACGATGAAATTGCCACACACAAAATTGATTCGCAAAATTCGAGTTTTCATCCGATTGCCATCAAATTTTCAGGGATTGAGAAACAACTGTTAAACTTCATTTTACCATTTTACTCGTATTTTATTTACAGTCCATACGCAAATGCCCGCACCTTGGCCTTAACCCCGGCCATAAGATTCTGCACAACCTGTGAATCAACCGTTTTTTGCATGTAAACCCATACTTTCTTCAGTTCCTCGACTGTCTTCACTACCCTAGGTCGTTCAAGAAGGTGCTGCTTCATAATCGCCCAGTACTTCTCGATGGGGCGGAGCTCCGGAGTGTTGGGAGGGTTGAACATTTTCGGCACGAAATTGACCTTATTGTCCGCATACCACTTCAGCACGTCCTTGGAGTAGTGGCATGAGGCCAAATCCGGCCAGAAGATTGTTGTGACGTTGTGGGCCTTCAGGAGAGGAAGCAACCGCTTCTGGAGGCACTCTTTTATGTACACCTGTCCGTTCATCGTGTCCTGGGTCACGAAAGGTGCACTCCGCTTCCCGCACGTGCAGATGGCTTGCCAAACCAGGAATTTCTTCGCCAATTTGGACATCTTCTGAGTGCGGACATGCTCCGGAACGCTGAACTTATCCTTGGCCGTGAAAAACAGGTTGCCGGGGATCTGTTTGAAGTCGGCCTTCACATATGTTTCGTCGTCCATGATGCAGCATTCAACTTTCGTCAGCATGTTGAGGTACAACTTCCTGGCACGGGTTTTGGCGGACTTGTTCTGCTTCTCGTCGCGATTAGGGGCCTTTTGTACCTTGAACGTTCGAAGCCCAGCCTTAGTTTTGGCCTTCTGGACAAAACTTCGGCTTAGGTGCAGCTTCTTAGCCACATCCCGAACGGAGGCGTTCGGATTTCGGTTGAAGGCCCCAACTACGCGGTTGTGATTTTTGGTGTTGTACGGAATACTTTTTCCTTCACTTCTGGGCTTCCGATCGGTGGTCAACCGTTCCTTGAACCGCTTAATCACACGCTACACCGTGGAATTTGCGATTTCCAACGTTTTAGCGATGGAACGATGCGAGAGATCCTTGTTCTCGTGATGAATGCGCAAGATTTTATCACGCACGAGCTGTTCTTTCGACTCCATTTCCGCGAGTTTTGATCACAGGACTTTAAATAATGTAAATAATGCACTATGAACTAAATCCACCCAAATTTTCATTAAATTCTACACAACGGTTAAAAAGTAAGAGCAATTTCATAGTGTGGCAATTTCATCGTGGACACCCTTTAATAGCTTGCTTTAGAGTTGGTCAACACCTGCTGCTTGTTGTTTTTCAACCGACCAATTTCCTCCTCAACTTCCTGAAGGGTTGGGGTCGGGGTCCTGTCATCTTCTTTGCGTTTTCCTAGATTTATTACCGTGCCACTTTCGTTCGCTGTAACATTACCGTTCAGTTGCTCGTCGAAGTACTGCTTCCACCATTCAATCACCTCACACTCTCCTGTGAGAAGGTTGCCATCCAGGTCTCTGCAAATATCAGCTTGTGGTACGTAGCCTTTGCGCGAGCTGTTCAACTTCTCGTAGAATTTACGTGTGTCGTTAGCACGGTACAGTGATTCCATTGCTTCGCGGTCTCGATCTTCCCTCTGGCGCTTTTTCCTTCGAAGAATAGAGTTTTGCCTGTTCCTGCCTGTCTATACCGTTCCACATTCGCTCTCGTACGGTGTTGCAGCATTCTCGTCCGTGCTGCATTCTTCTCCTCTACTAACTGCTTGCATTCGCCATCAAACAAGTCATTTTTTCGATTCGGTGCAGAAGTACCTAGTGTTACTTATGAGTGTACAATGGGGGTTGGACAGCAAGAGAGGCAGGTCGGTGGGGGGGGTGGGGGGGGGGGATGGGTTCCGAGAGTAGTAGGGGGGGGGGGGGGTGGACGGGGGGGGGAGGGGGGGGGGGGTGGGTGGGGGATTGTGGGGGGGGGGCGGGGGGGGGGGGAACAGACGCTGTTTGGAGCCGCCCCTAACATGGAGAATAGACGCTCAGATAGACTGCGCCCTTTGAAGAGGGTAGCCCCCCCTCCCTGTCAGCATATGACCAAGGGTCCACCGGAGTTGGTTACCCGATCTTTCCTATTGTTACTTATGAGTCGGCACCACGGGGAGGTAGGGATAGGAGTTACTGGACAAGAGGCTAAGGTTCGCAGTAGGATCTTTTTTAAACCTGCAGGTACGCGAAGTACCAATGGTACGCATTGTCCAGTCATTTACCAACCTTTCAAAGGGTTTTAAATAAACCCACTAGAAGCATACATTTTGTTTTGTTTTGTTGTTAATTCCCTTTGTTCATTCAAATTTTAATATTTTCAACCATAATTAAATTATTGTTGTTTTTTTTTTTGTAGTTTATGGTTGATTTTAGAGTGTCCACTACCAGCTCTTTGGTGTGGGGGTGAGCGGAGGGTCACTCTAAAATTTAAAAAAAATCTATCGTTGAATAATTTAGAGAGTTTTTATTTCCAGTACTCTTTATGAACCATGCTGATTAAGAACTTTACTCTGGCTAATTGCATTTTTTTTCACCACTGCGGAGCACATCCATCCAATATTTTCTCAGAAAATGAGATTATAATCCCTCTTGAAACTTTTTCCTGTTGAGACTGTTGAGATGACGCTCGTTCTGAAGGAACCAACCGGCCATTCTCTGCCATTGCACCGGACGGACGCCGGAGCGCACAATGGCGATCACATAACGAAGCTAATGGCATTATAAAATCCATTATAGCTGCAAATGTTTTCTCAATTAAAACTTGTACGGAAAATTTGTTATGCACATCATTTTCAACACAACTCTGCATGTGGACGAACGTGTCGTAATTTCTCTTGTCATCCTCGTGTGTTAAAGGGTGTCCACAGTTAAATTGCATCACTTTAAACTCGTCCTCAAAACAAGTCTCTCAACCGATTGTCATGAAATATTCAGGGAATAAAATACAATGTATAATCTTGGTTTAGGTATTTTTATTTCACTGTATTTCTTTACCAAATCCAAAAGCCCGAACTTTCTTCTTAATACCACGCATAAGATTTTGTACAACGCTTGAACCGACATTTTTTCCGCTTTCAACCATGACTTCAACATTTCCTGTTCTGTAGTGACAACTTTAGGATGCTTACGAAGTTCGTGCTTCATTATAGCCCAATATTTTTCAATTGGCCGCAACTCTGGAGAGTTTGGGGGATTAAGATCCTTCGGCACGAAATTGACACCATTCGTCTTGTACCACTCCAGAACATCCTTGGAGTAGTGACAAGAGGCTAGGTCCGGCCAAAAAATTGTAGGAACGTTGTGTGTTTTGAGAAACGGAAGCAGTCGTTTTTTCAGGCATTCATTCATGTATACTTGACCATTTACAGTTGAAGTTGTCACGAAAGGCTTGCTCCGTTTACCACACGAACAAATCCCCTGCCAAATCATGAATTTCTTGGGGAACTTTGACACTTGCTGTTTCCTGAGAGACTCTGGAACATCGAACTTGTCTTTCGCAGTCACATACTGGTTGCCGGGAATTTGTTTAAAGTCCGCTTTTACGTGTGTTTCATCGTCCATGATGCAGCAGTGTGGTTTCGTCAACATTTGTGTGTACAGCTTACGCGCACGTGTTTTAGCTGTCCTATTCTGTTTTTCATTGCGGTTTGGAGCTTTCTGAACTTTGAATGAACGGAGCCCGGCTCGTTTCTTGGCTTTCTGCACGAAACTTTTGGTCAAGTGCAGCTTTTTCGCGACATCCCGAACGGAACAGTTGGGTTTGCGTTTAAAGGCAGCAACCACTCGCTTGTGATCCTTCACACAGTACGGAACACTTTTTCTACCACTCACCTTCTTCCGATCGACAGTTAAACGTTCCCCGAAACGTTTTATGACACGAGACACTGTAGACTGGTGAATTTTCAACATCTTTCCGATGGCTCGGTGCGAAAGAAGTGGGTTGTCGAGGTGCGTGTGCAAAATGTTCTCGCGCACTTGCTGTTCCTTCGACTCCATTTTCGAAACTACGACACATTTCACAATGAAACTCACGCAGTGTAAACAATACACGCTGAGGTCATTTCACCCAAAATTTCGTTGAAATCAACCCAAAGGGCGAAATGTTACAGCTTATTGAAAGTGATGCAATTTAACTGTGGACACCCTTTATATTTCTGAGCTACTGTAAGAATTTCAGCTTAATCCATCCTTTTAGTGCTGACATAGGGAATGTGAAATATGACAATTATGTATGAAAAACTGTAGATGTATTTAATATTTTCACCAGCACTGCATACTAGGAACTATTCCAGTCAAAAATAGAACCTTTTGATTTAAAATCAAATCCTCTAAAGAAATCTTAAGAATAAATGTGAGACAAGTGTTATAAGAAAATCCAAGAGAATTTTGATAAAATCTCCAAGGAAATATTGAGAAGCGTTTTAAAAAAAATAATCGAAACTCTGTCTCTACAAAGTGAATGCAGATGGGAACACACTGTTTTTACAAGCAGTATATTTCGGATATTAATAATCTGCTTACGTCTGGTCTATCGGAACATGCCTTCAGCAACGAGCATTAGGCTCAGAAAATTTCATAGCCATGGAATAAAGTTCCCAATTGCAGGGACTTCTTAAACGCATGCGGATTGCTTTCCGATTAAAAAAATGTTTTCTTCAGCTCCTCAATCTGTACATAAACTAACAATATTGTATGAGTGCGATTCTGTGCATGTGTGCGAAGGCGAAATGAAATAGGCCAGTTCACGATTTGCTGCAAACGTCAATTTCCTCAAATCGCTCCTTCGTTTTACCAATCCGGTCTCGAAAACAATCAACCAAAACATGTCGATTGCTACGACCACAAACTCGTCTACTAGCAGGTTATGAGATAGACGTACACGACCAAACTTTTAGTTCGTCATTGATCTTTAGATTGGCAATGTGTATTTCTTATTTCATTTACTCTCACGCAAATGTTAGCCTAAGCGACTGTGATGACAAACAGGATGCTTCGTTTAAAAACAAACAAATGCAAGAGACAGCAGGCTTCACGTTACAATACCGGTGCGCTATATCCATGGTTTACAAAGAAGAGAGGAAACATGGGCTCTCTCAAAAGCAACAGTGATGCCATAGCTGCCGCTCAATAGCGAAGCATTATTTATCGTTGGGTACTATTGGACAGCTCCAAAACATATTTTTTATTGCACATGATAGTGCCAGATGATGGACAATGTAATCATAAGCATAGATCAACCTCCAATGACTGGAAGAAACATGAAATAAATAGCGATTTCAGATCATCTAAATATGTAATAAATTTAACTCAATGTTCAACATCACATTCTGGCAACAAGGCTTGTTGTGAGAGAGAGCTGAGTAAGACATGCTCTCCAGTACACGCGATTAAATGCAAAATACACAAAGGCAACATTTGAGCGAACTTCTTCAGCAGGTATGAAACTTGATGATGTATTTTAAATCTTCAAAATGACAGTAATAAATTGATAATCAATCATGATTCATGCATCGGATCATTGACCCAATAGATAAAGCTTATGATCGTATCATTAAAAGTGAAATAATTTAGAAAATGTAGGAGTTGCAGACCTATTTCCAAACAACTGATTAAAATAGTGACCCCTGATTAAGCCGTTCCCTACCCATTTTACGAATAACATTTTACAAAAAAGTCGGGGAAATTACCTTATCTCAAAATGGAAAAAAATGTGTTAAACAAAAAATAATAAAAAAAAAAAAAAAAAAAAACAAAAAAATTTTTTTTTTTTTTTGGAATATTTTTTTTTTTTTGTTTTTTTTTTTTTTTTTTTTTTTTTGTTTTTTTTTTTGGTTGGGGGGGGGTGGTTGTTTGTTTTGGTGGGGGGGGGGCGGTGGTGGTGGTGTGCGACCCCTTCCCCTTTCGTAAAGGGTGTATTCGATAAAAATGGCACACAGAAAATCTTCTGTAACTTTTGAATCGTATGAGTAAAAACCTAGAAATTTGAGTAGATCTTATCCATAGTGTATTATTTACATCTGCCAAGTTTCATAGTTATACATTCAGTAGTTCCAGTCATGTCGTCGAAACAAGAAATTGTCCGTGAGAAAATTTTGTGCACTCACAATCAAAATCCAGGGGCGTCCCACCGGTGGATTGCTAAAAGGCTTGGAATTGCAAATACAACTGTGTCTCGTGTAATAAGAACCTTCAAGGAACGTCTGAGTGTCCAAAGGAAGGAAGGGAGTGGTCGTAAAAGTGGTCCAATGGACAGTAAAATGGCCAGGAAAGTCGTACAACAATTCAAGAACCGTCCAAACATGTCAATTCGAGATGTCACTAAAAAGTCTAAGGTGTCAGTCGGTTTTGTGCAGAAAACCATGAAGCGTGCTGGGTTACATGTTTACAAAGTGCAAAAAGCCCCAAACCGGAATGAAAAACAAAACATCACTGCGAAAACCCGCGCCCGGAAACTTTACACGAAGCTGCTCACCAAATCCGGTTGCATCGTGATGGATGACGAAACATACGTCAAGGCCGACTTCCGTCAACTTCCTGGGCAAGAATATTTCGTTGCCAAGTCGAAGTTCGATGTTCCGGAGGATGTTCGAAAGAAGAAACTATCGAAATTTGCAAAGAAGTTTCTAATCTGGCAGGCGATTTGCGGATGTGGTGAAATAAGTGCTCCCTTCATCACTTCCGGAACAATAAACGGTGCGATTTACACGGAAGAGTGCCTTAAGAAGCGTCTCTTGCCATTCATTAAGAAGCACAAAGGATCAACTCTGTTTTGGCCTGATCTAGCATCCTGCCACTACGCCCGAAACGTATTGGAGTGGTACCGAGCCAACGGAGTCAATTTTGTGCCAAAGGATATGAACCCACCAAATTCACCGGAACTTCGTCCAATTGAAAAATTTTGGGCAATTATGAAAACGGAACTTCGCAAACATCCCAAAACTATAAAAACAGAGCTAGAATTGAAGAAAATTTGGGTAAAAACAACAAAAACACTGGGAAAATCGGTTGTACAAAATTTGATGGGTGGAGTGAAAAGGAAGGTGCGGGCATTCGGGATGGGAGACGAAATTGAATAAAACAAATGTTGTAAATCAAAACTCATTAATAGTTCTTCATTCCCTGAAAATTTCAAGAAAATCCGATAATCAGTTTAATTTTGATGAGTATATATATATATGTGTGCCATTTTTATCGAATACACCCTTTAGCATATACCGACCACGTGAGCACCATTTGAAGTTTTAGGTATTTTGTCTTCGTATTTTATAAAAAGATGTATAATTTCTCATGCCATAGTACCCATGCATGCAATATTGAACCCAACAACTTTGAATCAATTTATAATCTAAAAGTGTTAAGAAGATTTTATTAAATTTTTTGGTTACCCGGAGGTGTCCGGTGAAAAATATTGTTTGTGTGGGGGTGGGAGTCTCCGAAAAATGCTGTGAAATTTTATATACTTTTATAAATTTTTTTGTGGGGTGTGTATAATTTAAAATTGCCTTTGGGGTGAAAAGGACCCTATGGTGGTGGTGTTGGGGGGTGAGGTACTCCAAAAAAAAATATGTTTTGAGAAATTTATGTGAAAATTTTTTTTCTTACTTCTAAAACTACATTTTCGAAAATATTATCGGCAATAAAGGGTGTCCACGATGAAATTGCCACACACAAAATTGATTCGCAAAATTCGAGTTTTCATCCGATTGCCATCAAATTTTCAGGGATTGAGAAATAACTATTAAACTTCATTTTACCATTTTACTCGTATTTTATTTACAGTCCATACGCAAATGCCCGCACCTTGGCCTTAATCCCGGCCATAAGATTCTGCACAACCTGTGAATCAACCGTTTTTTGCATGTAAACCCATACTTTCTTCAGTTCCTCGACTGTCTTCACTACCTTAGGTCGTTTAAGAAGGTGCTGCTTCATAATCGCCCAGTACTTCTCGATGGGGCGGAGCTCCGGAGTGTTGGGAGGGTTGAACATTTTCGGCACGAAATTGACCTTATTGTCCGCATACCACTTCAGCACGTCCTTGGAGTAGTGGCATGAGGCCAAATCCGGCCAGAAGATTGTTGGGACGTTGTGGGCCTTCAGGAGAGGAAGCAGCCGCTTCTGGAGGCACTCTTTTATGTACACCTGTCCGTTCATCGTGTCCTGGGTCACGAAAGGTGCACTCCGCTTCCCGCACGTGCAGATGGCTTGCCAAACCAGGAATTTCTTCGCCAATTTGGACATCTTCTGAGTGCGGACATGCTCCGGAACGCTGAACTTATCCTTGGCCGTGAAAAACAGGTTGCCGGGGATCTGTTTAAAGTCGGCCTTCACATATGTTTCGTCGTCCATGATGCAGCATTCAACTTTCGTCAGCATGTTGAGGTACAACTTCCTGGCACGGGTTTTGGCGGACTTGTTCTGCTTCTCGTCGCGATTAGGGGCCTTTTGTACCTTGAACGTTCGAAGCCCAGCCTTAGTTTTGGCCTTCTGGACAAAACTTCGGCTTGGGTGCAGCTCCTTAGCCACATCCCGAACGGAGGCGTTCGGATTTCGGTTGAAGGCCCCAACTACGCGGTTGTGATTTTTGGTGTTGTACGGAATACTTTTTCCTTCACTTCTGGGCTTCCGATCGGTGGTCAACCGTTCCTCGAACCGCTTAATCACTCGCGACACCGTGGAATTCGCGATTCCCAACGTTTTAGCGATGGAACGATGCGAGAGATCCTTGTTCTCGTGATGAATGCGCAAGATTTTATCACGCACGAGCTGTTCTTTCGACTCCATTTCCGCGAGTTTTAATCACAGGACTTTAAAACTTGCAGGATGTAAATAATGCACTATGAACTAAATCCACCCAAATTTTCATTAAATTCTACCCAACGGTTAAAAAGTTAGAGCAATTTCATAGTGTGGCAATTTCATCGTGGACACCCTTTAAATAAACTTTTATCTCCATATTTTGCTTATGAACATTCGTTAGCTTCGGAACTTCTAATCAATCTGGGGAGTCTATACTCTACTAAATTTTTCGTTCTAGAGAAAATAATATCGAGAATTTAAACATGCAAATTCCGTGACAGAGATTTGAGATTACACATTTTATGTATAAAAATCACTCACCTTCGGCAACTATATGAAGTTGTCAAAGAGATGGGTTATTTAAAAACATACAATGTTAGTTAAAAGTACCCACCTTGAAACAGCTTCATGCAGTTCCAGAGGTGGGTGTTTTTCATTTTTATGTGGGTGAAAATTTACTTCGTAAAAATTTGAAGTCCTTCAGAGTTTGTCCGAAGAACAAGTATACAATTGTTGTACCGTTGCACCTCGCTTTGGTGTTTAATTTTATTTTCAGCTCTGAATTTGGGATTACAATTTCAATCATGGATGCGCTAAAGGATAAACTGGAACCAGAATAATTCCGAATGCTAGAAGGAAAGTGATTTTAAAAATTAGAAACACATTGTTATAAACGAGTAGAGCATAAATGTTAAATTGTTCTCGATGTATTATTGTTTATTTAGAATATCATGAAATACAATGTGCTTATTTCTTTCTTCATTTCTTAACATTTTCCTGATCTATTTTTGTAAATAGTATAGTAGACTTTGATTAGATGGGTACTTTTAACCCATCCAAAAATAATTCTGGCTTCGAGATGATGGCTGAAAAGTAAACATCCATTTTGACGTACAGACGTTTACCCGCCTTGTGGGTTAGTCCATTTATTTGGGGGGGGGGGGGGAACTCCCCTTTTTGTGTGTTTTTTTGTTCCCCGGGGGGAAAATGAATTTTTCCTTCGGATATTGCTGATTGCAGTTAAAATTGGACTCCGACAAAAACAGAAAAAGTGTGATAAAAGTGCACGTTTACGTCAAATCGTTTCCTGTCTTCAGTGAACTTATACCTTTCAGCATAAAGGATAAGTGCACTGAAGACAACAAAACGATTTGACGTAAACGTGCACTTTTATCACACTTTTTAATTCGCAAAAATCACTTCTAGAGTCCAATCACAACTGCAACCAGCAATATTCGTCCAAACTATTTTTCAAGGGAGCAAAGTACAAAAACAACATACAACGGGGAAAAAATCCTTACAATTTTTTAAAAATATTCAATATTGTTTTTTTTTAAAAAATAAAAATTTCTTCTTCAGGAATTTTGGGGGGGGTAGGCCGCCGGGGCAGCGACGGTAGTGGCGTAAGCCCATGCCGGGGGTTAGATATTAGGGGGGTGGGAAAATTGTGGTGGGGCGATTTTGGCGCCGCCGCAGCATGTTGTTCTCCAACAACATTACCGAGATAACACCGCGAGGCAGTAGAACTTATTTCATGATTATCCAGACAAAAAAAAAAAAAACGGTGTGCAATGGTCTCGAATGCAAAGATATTGGTGTGAATGGAGAATGGGACGAATGGATCTCCTCCATTGAATACCACTCTTTGGAAGCGTACGATAAGTATTTCCATTCCATATTTGCACTTGAATGCAGCTGCTATCAGGGAAGGCATTCTTTATGTCGACTGTCGGGCTTTTAGCGCGAGAAGCAACGAGATGACGTTTACGATTTCGAGACACAGTGGGCGATATCGACACTCTCTCACGTATTTCGGTGGACGTTGCATCTGCCTGTTGGGAGTCCATTTTCACCAAGATACGAGGAAAATGACCCACTATTGGAAAGCGTCGTGATAAATGCAGCTCTCCATTCTTTTTGCCGCGTTTCTTCTCTGATACGAGCGCATTCACTGGACGTTGTTTTTTGGAAGAATGACAGTTAGTTCCGTCGCGATAGCTTCAATTTTCTTTCAATGCAATGCACGGTGATAGTGCAGTCAGTGCAAATCGGGTTGAAAACCGGCGATTAAAATAATCCTTCTTATCGGTTGGTTAGAACAAACGCAAGTTTTTGTTAGCTGATAGTTTGAACGAATTTATCGCCAAATATATGTCATTTGATTTTAATTTTGATTAAAAATAATGGAACTCATTCATTGGTTCATATTCTCGTCGAAATTTACAAATTTAACCAATTTCAAGACCAATCCAACTGTGCCTCCGATTTCACCGGCGCACACACGGTACGATGCAAATGCATTGGATCTCTCCTGCCACTGCCGTCTGGAAACGAGAAATCTGCACCCACAGGTCCATCTATTTCAAGCCCACCCCGACAAAGGGGAGTGAGACTAGAAATCACTGCACATTTTCTCCGAGATATGCCATAGCGACGGCGGCGACCAACGAACGAGGAAACGCACTCGCGGATTCTCTTAGATTAATGCCCTCGCGAATGAGATGAAAGAAATCAGTTGGCAGCTGCAGCCCCAGACCGTAGCAAAAAAAAATCCCATTTCCTCTGAATCCCGATGGCAGAAGGCAAAGTGCTGGCTGATGGCATTCATCGAAGGAAAAAAGCTGCAACTTATGTGCATTTTTATCGCACTTGGCACGCGATTGCAAATATCCCTGAACGGCCACCAGAAGGGAGGCCGTTGTTGTCCACGCGTAAACGTCGCGAATTCGATTAGAGAAGGCAGCCACGGCATCGTTCTCCTGGGCTTTCCAACGTGCAAGAGTTTAGAGATGGAAAAAAATGACTGCATCTTTTTCTGCTGAATGGATCTTCATTCGGTTACGCTCAAGTGAATATCGATGGACTCTGCTCGACGGCAAGGATTGCATCCACATATCTATCAGTCCACTCCAGCCAAAAGTCCTGTTTCGCTTTCCATCACCACACTCCACTTAGATAACCAGGAAAATGCATTTTTGCATATGTGTATCAACTCAAGCATGCTCTCCGCTTTTTACCTCTTACAGCCGTGCAGACTCAGCGTGGTGAAAAATGGACCTTAGCCCAAATGCCTCGCAGCAGCATAGCGCGAGAAATGCATTAGCGACAGACTTCAACAACGCGGGCAAGGAAATTCAAACTCGGCGTGGTGGACTCCGGTGCGAGGACGCAAGATAAAGCGCGACTAACGATCGCACGACGAGCGACAAAAAGGAAAATCAGGTTTTCGGCGGAAAAGATGCACATGGTCCTCGGAGGCCTACCTTGTTCGGATGCAAGGGAAAAGTGCCATCATGCAGCGCGTTTTAATCGAAGGAAGGATTTGCATGTGTCTACCTTTTTTTTCCCCCGAATCCACGTGTGTCATGACGCCGTGTCAGTTAGCTGCAATAGGTTAAGGAAAAAGGGTCAACGAGTTCACTGCTTTTCGTGGGGGTTTGTCGAAAAATCGCGTTTAATGGCAATTAGTTGCATGCGCTGCTGTTATTTTAGCCTTTATGCAAGGACGGAACTGGTTTTCGCTTTTTGAGTTTCAATCTGTCAGGGTTGAACAGGGGCAGGCCGGACATAATCTGTCCGTAATTTTCGCCGCGATCTAATTTCATTATTTGGCATCCATTTGACTGGCCTAAGCATGGAAACGTCTTTCAAGGACTTGCATCCCGTCCTGAAAGTGCTACCATTGACCAACACGCGGATATAGAGAATCCATTATCTTTTGCTTGACTACGAACTTCGGCTTCGCGGCTGGCTAGCTGCCATTAGCGGATTGGAATGAAAGCTGTGTTTGGTATGGTCAGCCGCTATCGCATGGTAAATAATTCAAATGAAGCCGACCATCGTGCGCGAATGGCGAATGGCTGATGGCGAGCTTCTTTCGCGGATTGCATCGACTTTGGGATTGCAGTTGCAGAGCCGATGCTGAAGCTGTAGTATGTTACATTGATATCGCAACCATTTCATGGAGATATTTTGCTAGTAGGTTGATGATGGTTTGGTGGATTTTGTTAGGGTAGTAAGGGTTCGAATCTTGAAATGGACCAATAACCAATATTGGCCATTCCGAGACAATCTGGATGCCCCGAGGGAACCCTTAAGGAGGAGACCAATGACAGTTGCCTTTATTGACATACGAACTAGGATTGATCTTTACGAGATTGATCCTTTTGATGTCGATTTTCCATTTTTTAAATTGATTAAAAATCAGAAAGATCATCTTTTGTTTTGATCGTTTTGATCTTTGGAAAATGCACTTAAATTAAAACGTTGATTGTACATGCTAAACTATTAAACCTGATCCAAAAAGTAAAAAATGGGAGGAAGAGGGGAAAATTTGGCAAAAATATTTTAGTAAACAAATGTAGTGTAAGCACTTTACAACATTTGATTTACAACATTTGTTTTATTCAATTTCGTCTCCCATCCCGATTGCCCGCACCTTCCTTTTCACTCCACCCATCAAATTTTGTACAACCGATTTTCCCAGTGTTTTTGTTGTTTTTACCCAAATTTTCTTCAATTCTACCTCTGTTTTTATAGTTTTGGGATGTTTGCGAAGTTCCGTTTTCATAATTGCCCAGAATTTTTCAATTGGACGAAGTTCCGGTGAATTTGGTGGGTTCATATCCTTTGGCACAAAATTGACTCCGTTGGCTCGGTACCACTCCAATACGTTTCGAGCGTAGTGGCAGGATGCTAGATCAGGCCAAAACAGAGTTGATCCTTTGTGCTTCTTAATGAATGGCAAGAGACGCTTCTTAAGGCACTCTTCCGTGTAAATCGCACCGTTTATTGTTCCGGAAGTGATGAAGGGAGCACTTATTTCACCGCATTTTCCGCAAATCGCCTGCCAGATTAGAAACTTCTTTGCAAATTTCGATAGTTTCTTCTTTTGAACATCCTCCGGAACATCGAACTTCGACTTGGCAACGAAATATTCTTGCCCAGGAAGTTGACGGAAGTCGGCCTTGACGTATGTTTCGTCATCCATCACGATGGGCTTTTTGCACTTTGTAAACATGTAACCCAGCACGCTTCATGGTTTTCTGCACAAAACCGACTGACACCTTAGACTTTTTAGTGACATCTCGAATTGACATGTTTGGACGGTTCTTGAATTGTTGTACGACTTTCCTGGCCATTTTACTGTCCATTGGACCACTTTTACGACCACTCCCTTCCTTCCTTTGGACACTCAGATGCTCCTTGAAGGTTCTTATTACACGAGACACAGTTTTATTTGCAATTCCAACCCTTTTGGCAATCCCCCCTGGAACGCCCCTGGGTTTTGATTGTGAGTGCACAAAATTTTTTCACCGGGTTTTTTTTTTTTTCGGCGGCATGACTGGAACTACTGAATTTTAAACTTTGAAACTTGGCAGATGTAAATAATACACTATGAATAAAATCTACTCAAAATTCTAGGGTTTTTACTCATTAGGTTTAAAAATTACAGGAGATTTTCTGTGTGCCATTTTTATCGAAAACCCCTTTTTAATCTCTGGGGGTCTCGCTCATGTACCACTGAGCGTTTTTGTAATTTTTTGGGGGGGGTGTTTATACTCTTTTTTGTGGTGGGGTGAGGGGGGGGGAAACCCTCCTTTTGTGGGTGTTTTTGTTCTCAAACACCAATTATTATTTATTTTTTTTTTTTTTCTGTCTTCCTGTAGGGAGAGGGGGTGAAGGGAAAGAATAGCGTTGGGTGTCATGACGGTTCCAATCTGTATTAATTATTAGTATCTATTATCTGTTAGTTTACTTTTTTTTTTTTTTTTGTTTTTTCCTTGCGTGGGGGGTGGAGTATTGTGGTGGTGGGTGTGGTGGGTATCGAGTAAGGATTATGACGCAGTAAAAACGAGAGTGTACTGTGTACAATCTAAGGCTATAAAATATACCATGCGTTCGGACTAAAATTGATCTTTATTTTCATTCTTTGTCTTATATACTAAATAAAAAAATTTAAGTGTTTTAGCCCATTGGGCTTTTGTTTAAGTGTTTTATGTGATTGATGTGTTTAGTGTGTTTTGTGTTTAATTATTTTTTCAGATCAGCCCTTGGGGCATTGTTGTTAAAATTTGATAACCTACTTAACCTACAACTACAACTACAATTTGAAAATCCTAGGGGTGGGGAACCAGATTCCGGATGATCTGGTGATCCGATGTCAGGCAGCGTGCCCTGTACCGATTGATAGACGCACTAAAGCGATCGTCGAGCATTTTTATCTCGGCCAGACGGTGGACCTCAGATGTTCTTGTCCTCGGAGGGGTGTTCAAGATCATCCCGAGGAACTTATTTTGAACACGCTGAAGCTTCAGGTGATGTGTTTTTGCGCAACTCTCCCAGATTGGCATGCCGTACTCGATGACTGGAAGTATGATTTGCTTGTAGACAGCAAGCTTGTTCTTCAGGGATAATGTGGTACAGTAGCTTCAACAGAACGTTACACTTTGTGACAGTTTGGTCAACCTGTTCCCTGAAAATAAGCTTGCTGTCTATGGTGACGCCAAGATAGACAGCTGATTTGGCCCATTCCACCGTTGTGTTGTTCAGGCTAATTTTACAATCCTCAGGTGGAACAAGTTTAGGAGAGTTGGAGTGTGGCAAAAGGATGACCTGGGTCTTCGCTGCGTTGATGCAGATCTTCCATTCAGTAAAGTATTCTGACAGAACATTCAGGCTTTGCTGCAGTTTCGCTGTAAGCGCTCTTGTTACCCTACCATTGTGGACGACTGAGGTATCATCGGCAAACTACGATAGAGATCCATTTTCAGGGAGCGGGGGTATGTCCGAGGTGAATAGGTTGAAAAGAAGTGGACCTAGTATACTTCCCTGCGGAACACCGGCGGAGATCTCCTGTGCATCGGAAACTGCACCTTGCAGCGAAACTCTGAATGTTCTGTCCGACAGATAATTTTTAATTATCTTCACCAGGAAGTTAGGAAGATTGTATCTGTTTAGCTTATACACCAGGCCATCGTGCCACACGTTGTCGAAGGCCTTCTCGATATCGAGAAGTGGCATGGCAGATGATTTCGCAACAGACTTGTTCCGCCTGAGGATGTTGGTTACTCGGTTAAGTTGGTGCACTGTTGAGCGACCACGTCAGAAACCGAACTGCTCGCCGAGCAAGATGTTAAGCTCGTCGGCAGACGAGAGAAGCCGACGGTGGATCGCTTTCTCAAACAGTTTTGATACTCCTGAGAGAAGGCTGATGGGCCTATAGCTCTTGGAACATGAAGGATCTTTCCCAGGTTTCTGGATGGGGATGACTTTGGCTGTCTTCCAACACAACGGGAAGTAGCCAAGTCGAAGGCATTGGTTGAAAACTTGAGCTCCAAGTTCATGATATTATCGAAACCTGGGGCCTTCATGTTCTTTGAGCTTTTGATATAAGTCAACAATTCGTCAGCTGAGATCTCCAACTCCTCTGTGAAGTCGTTGGGACTTATATGGATGTTGTTCATAAGCGCATTAACGGCAGCTTCGTGTGGACTGACGATATTTTTTCCTATATTGTGGGAGCTGACGAAGTATTGACTTATCTCAGCAGCCTTTTCTGCAGGAGTTATCAAGCGATCCTTAGAGCCATTGCTGTCTAGTGGGATCAACGGTGGAATGGGTCTTGGCTTAGTTTTCAAAATTTTTGTCAACTTCCAGAACGGCTTTGCACAATCTGGGAGAGGTCGGATCTTTTCGGAAAAATTATTATTTCTGAGGTCCACCATTCTGGCCTTAATAATTCAGGTGCTCACCTGCTCTATCACTGGGACATGTTGCTCCCGGGCCTGGGAGATCGCTTGCTCGATGTTATGCAGCTGCCGTCCGATGTCATCAACCGACTCAAGATGCATGTTGAAATCGATGTTGTCGGAACCTCTCCCAACTGACGCGATGGTAGTTCCGTCTAGTGACTCGATGCCAGTTGACCGAGGAGCCAACTTCAGCCACCACTGGATAGTGGTCCGAGCTGAGCTCCTGGTGTACTACCGGCTGGGCGATGTTGTTCCCCATGTTGGTGAGGAAGATGTCGATTGTCGAATGGACCCCGGATCTGCTCAACCGGGTGGGAGTATCCGGGCCCAGGACGGTGTAATGGCCCTCCTCCAGGTCTTCCTGCTATATTATTCCGTTCCGGTTTCGCCGGGTGTTCCCCCAGGTCTCGTGTTTCGCATTTAGGTCGCCGGCGATGATAAATTGCCCCTGCCTCCGAGTTAGCCTGCGAATGTCGTTTCGTAGGACCGTTGTTGTTCCGTTAGTGGTGCTGGCTTGCTTGGGACAATAAGCCGCAATGATGGTGATAAAGCCGATAAAGTTTCGACCTTGATTCTGATGGCTTCCATGGACTGCAGCTGAAAACTCGGAAGCAGATGGCAGTTGATGTTGTAGCACAGGGCGATCGCAACTCCTCCTCTACTAGTGCCGCTTCGATCAAGTCGCACAATCCGGTATCCTGGGATGAAAATGTTGTGTTCCGGCTTGAGATGTGTCTCGGTGACGATGGCGATGTCTATGACCTTCCTGTTAAGGAAGTCACCGAGCTCAATTGTTTTGTTCCGGATGGAACAAGCATTCCAATTGAGGATGCTGATGGAGCGATTATGGTCCATATTTGAAAATAAACTTCATCGTCACGGATGTGGCGGCTTTGAGCTGTTCCTCCTTCGAGCGGCAGGAACGTAGTTGGCGGTAGAGCTCTTGGACGAACTCGACCATTGCTCCGTGTCATAGAGCTGTCCATCGGTAGGTGGTTGCGTGGAGCAACTACAACTCGGATTGTACCAGCCTGGAGGAGGAGCTGACATGGGGGCGTCGGCGGCTGCCGCGAATTGTTGCTGAACGGATGCTGACGGGCGGTTTGCTTGGCGATAGTTTAATGGAACTGGCGGCAAGTTCGGCACTTGGTACCGGAGCGTCGGGAAATTTTCTTCGTCCATTCGAGGTGGCGGGCGGCGTTGTCCAGGCCGAGACTTGGTGGACGCCTGCTTGCGGATGGCCAAATACTCCGCTCATTTGGGACAAGCACGGTTGCTGCCTTCGTGGTTAGCGCCACAGTTGGCGCACTTTGATGGGGCACCTTCATCCATCGGGGTGCAATCCATGGTTGTATGCGGTCCGGCACACTTTCCACACCGGGGTTTCATGTGGCAGTTTCGGGTCCCATGACCGAACGCCAGACACTTGCCGCACTGTGTCACGTCGTGTTGCCTAGGGCGATACCGGTCCCACTCGATAATGACGTGTTTTCAACAGGTCCGCCATCGTGACGGAACCCTTCTCCAAGTGGATCAGATAGAGTTGGTCCCGATGATTTCCCTGTTTTTGACGTCTGATTGGGAACACCTTCACTGGTTTCAGAGCCGCCGCTTGCAGCTCAGCGACTATTTCCTCCGGAGTGAATTCTGGAAGGCCACGCCGAATCACCTACAGCGGCTTGTTTCCAGGTGCGTCGGGGGTGTAAAATTCGTGTTCTTGGCGACTAGGTGAGCGCCAACAGCACGGTAGTCAGCCTCCGTCGAGCACATTATCGTTGTGCCCGTACTGCACAGCTTGTACAGCGGATTTACTTTAATCGCTGCAAGCTCCGTCCTAAGGGCAGCGATGTTTCTTGACGTGGTGAAAAGCGGCGGAATCTTCGTCATTTTCGGTATCTCCTGTACCGGGAGCGTAGCAAACCGATTGCTCGCTAGTAGCCGGGCGTTGGGGTCCAATGGTCCGGTGTCGTCATGCTGCAGACGCTTGCTGCTGCTTGGTTTCGGTATGGCTTCAGGAGCTGATGTCGCTGGCGTGGATGTCACCACGTGTTGATTTTTTCGACCCATTGCCACGGCAACAGGTCGAGTGGAAAAAAGTTCACAACCTTGCAGCACTTTCTTCTGGCTTGCTACCGCTAATAAATTAGCAAGTGCTGGCGATAGATCACGAACCGGACGCGCAATCGCGAGAAATCGGACGAGGGGGGGAAAACGGGGAAAAACTTTTTTTACGAGAGAGCGAAAAACACGACCGTATGTGTCGCTTGTTCGAACTGGAATGTGACTGCGATCAGTGGTACACGAGCGGTTAATTATATATTCATTGGGTGAGCAGTTCGTTTTTGCTTTCCTTCCTGCTTTCATTTATGCATTTTTGATAAAAATTTGGGTATGCAAAATAAACTACTTGTAATGATCCTTGCAGTGCGATGTGTTCTCTAGTAGTAAGAAGTGATAGTTTTTGAGCGTGCTATGAAAGTTCTTTTCCTTTGTGCTTTCATTTATGCGTAATCAATGAGAGGTTGCGCGCGCTTAAAAAATACTTTACAGCGATCATCCTCTCGTATTGAGAAGAGGCAAACGAGATCTGTATGCGTGTGATAGTTGTTAAGCGTGCAGTGAAAGTTCTCTTTTGGTTGAATGTTTGTGAACGGATGAACGGTTCCATTAGGGAGAAAATACGAAGAGTAGAGATCTAGGGTTTTTATTCATTAGGGCGAATCTACAATTGAGAGACTCTCTCCGGGCTCACTCTCTTTCATTCATAAACCAATCACCTTTACGTTTTCCATTTTACTATTTGTAGAGTATGCTAGCCAGCACTGTTGTGTTTCGATCTGTACTAAAGAATCCCTCGAAAGTTTTATAATGGCGCTGTAATGAATGAAAGAGAGCGAGCCCCGAAAGAATCTCTCAATTGCAGATTCGCCCTAATGAAAAAAACCCCTAGAGATGTTAAAATTGTTCAAAACAGGTTGCGTTATTTGTGAACGCTTCCTTATCAAGCTTGAGTCTTGTTTAACCCCCTGTCATTTGTTTCATCTTATCCGCTTTGCCATTGAACGCGAAAACAAAATTGTTTGCTGTTTTTGGTTTGCTAGTTTCGGAAGAATTATTTGGAAACTATCCATTTAACGTGAGTATAATTAATTCAAAAACGCAACAGGAAGAGATGAACTTATATTTCAATGCATGCATCAGCCATTTGATAATCACAATGGACAAGTTCATCGTCAAACTGCCAGCGAAAAAATCCGGCTGCGCCTCTGCCGCAGACTGCCGGTCAGACTCCTGTCATGAGAATTTAATGACTAGAAATAGATTGTTAACAAAAAGTCATGTACATAGTTTGAGCTGCCAAAAGGCATAAAAGGTTCTTCCGCACAGTGATCGGAAAAGCCTTTTTTCACGGCGAAATTAATAACTCCTAAGGGTTACGTTTCCGAATCATGGTGTCTTCTACAAAGTTTTAACTAAAAAAGTTGTCCATGCATGTTTGAGTATATTTTATTGTTCATAAGTTAGGGTGAATTTTAACGAAAAACATGTCCGATTATAAACAGTCCCCGCTCGTGTGCCCCAGGAGTACCCAGGCTCATTTGCTAAGCATTATATTCCTCAATACGCAGTAAAATCAGAATTTAATGGTTTCTGGCCAATTCTCGCCTAAACAATCATAAGGTTGAAAAGAAAAAACGCATGTTTTTAATTGAAATTCCCTCAACTCTATTAAAAAACGTTGTTTAGCAAAAATGTAAGAGTTTATATATTTTGTTTGGAGATCACTTTTTCTCAAAATGAGAAACAAAAAAGTTATAATTAATAAAACTCTGTTTAATTACAGACACCCTGATTTAAATTACAAAAATAGCTCTATCATGGTCAAATAAAGAGCTCGAAAAATTGAGCCTTGCACAAAGTTGCTTGAAATTATATTTCCTACAAACTCGCCTTTGAAATACTCCTTCTATTGTGTTTCGCTCAAAAGTAAGCTACAGCGCTGCCCTAGCGGTAAAGCGGTGAAACTATGAAACTATCAACACAAGATGGCCAACTTTCTTAAGTACGACTTTGTATAAGACACCTTGATTCCGAAACGTAGCTCTTAGGAGCTATTTATTTCGCCGGGGAAAAAGGCTTTTCCGATTATTGTTCCCCAGGCCATCTGGATTGGCCCAGAATGGCGAATATGGACATGGGACCATTTCAAGGCTTAACGTATACTTTCCATTAAAAATCATGAAGTTTGATCCGTCAAAAGGCATGTTTCGGTGAAAATCTGTATTTGTCTTCTCCTAAATGGTTCCTCCGGGGCATCTGGGTTGTCCAATATAGCCATTAGGTCATTTCTAGGCTCGAAAAAAACTACTAAAGGGTTTTTCGATCAAAATTTGGTCAACTTAAACTTGACGCATTTCCTTTCATCGTGCATTAAAATTTTTTGCAAACCCCTCATTTTAAAGATGTGTGCGTGTAGTTTCATGCTTCTATTTTGATTTTGAGATTAGAACTTCAGTTATCAAAATGGCGTCGAAGGAAGAGAAGCAACTTATCAAAATGTTGCTCATGCATGGCGAAAATCCAAACTACTCTCACGCCAAGTTGGCGAAATTTTTGAATGTGGCTAAATCAACTGTTACTAACGTATTGAAAGTGTTCGGTGAACGTTTGTCGACAGCCAGGAAAGCTGGATCGGGGGGAATCGAAAGCCGGAGGCCACTGCGACGACAAAAAGAGTTGCCCACTGTTTCGAGCGGATCCACAACCGTCCGAGATTTCGCAAAGAAGCTGGAAATGGTGCCTTCAACCGTGGATAGAGCTAAAAACGAGCTGGACTGTCGACTTACAAGAAAGTCCAAATCACGACGATAACAAAACACGTCGGCCAAAGCACGATCACGAAAGTTGTACACAACGATGCTGACGAAGTTTGATTGCGTGGTACAGAACGATGAAACTTATGTCAAGGCACCATTAACCAGCTTCCTGGACAGGAATTTTATACGGCAACCGGACGGAGAAAGGTGGCAGATATTTTCAAGCACCTTAAGCTGTCAAAGTTCGCGAAGAAATATCTGGTGTGACAGGCCATCTGTACCTGTGGCTTGAAGAGCAACGTATACATTGCGACCGGAACCGTCAACCAGGAAATTCATCTGAGTGAATGCCTACAAAAACGTCTACTGCCTTTCCTGAAGCGATACAATTGTTCCATTCTATTTTGTCCGGATTTGGCATCTTGCCATTACGGAAAATAGGCCATGGAGTGGTATGCTGCCAACAACGTTCAAGTGGTGCCCAAGGACAAGAACCCTTTGCTTCCCAACACACCAGAGCTCCGCTCAATCGAACAATATTGGGCTATCGTCAAGCGGAACCTTAAGAAGATTCAAAAAGCTGTGGTGAGCGAGAAACAGTTCAAGGCAAACTGGCGTTCTGTTGCGAATAAAGTGGACAAGGAGACTGTACAAAATCTTATGGCAGGTGTTAAAGGTAAGATCCGGCAATTCGAATTCGGTTAAAAGGAAGCTTAGCTGAATATTTTTCCTGTATTCTGTATTAACTGAACTTGAAAAAAAAAATTTGACTTATTAATAAAAACATTGATCGACTCACACACATTACTGTTTGAACAAATTTTTATCGAAACACCCTTTAATAAGAAATATGATTGGTTTCGTGTTTGGGTATTGAGTGATGGGGGGATGATTGATATTTTTTACCATTGGTTAAGTGTATCATTGTAATGTTGATTTTACTTTTTGGTTTGTTTTTTTGGTTGGGGGAGTTTTGTGTTTTTGTTGTGTAGTTGGTGGAGGGGGGGGAGGGAGTGGAAGTGAGTTTGGGGTGTAGGTTTTTTTGTTTGATTTGTTAGTGGGAGGATGGGGTAGGTAAAACACGTGAACGGAAGCTCTACACCCAAATGTTGACGAAACCACATTGCCTCGTTATGGATGATAAGACGTATGTAAAAGCAGACTTCTGGCAGCTTCTGGGGCTCCAGCTTTTCACTGCTCATCATAAACTCGATGTCCCTGAGGACGTTAGAAAGCAGAAGCTGTCAAAGTTTGCCAAATAATATATGATTTGGCAAGCAATTTGCTCGTGTGGAAAGCGGA
The DNA here is from genome assembly GCA_024533555.2 of Aedes koreicus. Classification (NCBI taxonomy): domain Eukaryota; kingdom Metazoa; phylum Arthropoda; class Insecta; order Diptera; family Culicidae; genus Aedes; species Aedes koreicus. The sequence continues at coordinate 38,174 of JAHHFK020004220.1, forward strand.
GCACCACATTCGTGACAACTGGAACGGTCAATGGGCAGGTGTACCTAAAGGAATGCCTCCAAAAGCGTCTACTTCCTCTTCTGAGGTCACACAATAGTCCTACGATTTTCTGGCCGGATTTAGCCTCGTGCCATTACTCGAAAAAGGTTTTGGAGTGGTACAAGGCTAAGGAGGTCAATTTCGTGCCGAAGCATCGGAACTGCGGCCAATTGAAAAGCACTGGACCACCATGAAGCAGGCACTTTGAAAGCATCCTAAGGAAGTGAAATCGGAGGAAGATATGAAGAAAAAATGGATTGCCACGCAAAAAAAAGTTGGTCCAAATGTTGTACCGGACCTTATGATTAGTGTAAAGAAGAAAGTTTGTGCATTTGGATATGGAATTGAAGCTGAATAAAACAAACATAGGAAAATATTTATAACATGTTTTATTTTACTCCCTGAAAGTTTCAAGATGATTGGTTGAACGGGCGAATTTTGCCGAATATTTGTGTGTATCGCAATTTGATTCCGTACACCCTTTATATAGTTTCCACAATGTGAGTTCGAAATCCGAGTCAATATGACCCGAAACACCTTATTCGTAACTTTTTTTTAACAGCCCTTCAGAAATGTTAAAAAAAATTTGGGTTCAATGCAGAAACGTAACTCCCTATGATTTAGGAAAAGGCAAGAAAAAGCTTTCTTCAAACGACGTAATGAGCGACCGTGAATCAATTACGTTGAAATTGATTTGATTTGCAGTTGTGGCCTTAAACCCAAGGTTTTCATCGCATATCACACAATGACGTCGAAGGTTTACATTAAAGAGTTTCTGGACAAGCGGATTTTACCCTTCATTTGGCAACATAAGACCAACGTTATGTTTTGGCCGGATCTAGCCAGCTGTCACTACTCGACGGAGGTACTAGAATGGTTTGCTGCAAAAAATGTTAATTTCGTCGCCAAAGAGATTAATCCTCCGAATCGCCCTGAGTTCAGACCGATCGAAAAATATTGGGCAATTGTCAAGCGAAAACTTCGAGGATGCGGTAAAGAAGTGACAAATGCACAACAAAGTGGAATAAGTTTGCCGGTACAGTGTCATCAGCGACTGTGCATATCATGATGGCATCGATCACAAGTAAAAAGCGACAGTTCGTTTGAAACGGTGAAAATTACTAACTTTTTATATCGTCGTTTGTCGTTTGAGAGCTGAATTAAAGCCCTTTTGTTTGACGTTTTGATCAGCCGTTTATGTTGTTTAACAGTTGAGTTATGTCTACTCGAATGCGTCCAAATTTACTTTGAATCGGGCTTTAAGCAGTGGCAGAATAAATTCAGTTACACTTGTATAGACTACAGGCAGTCGGAAACTCATAGTCGATGTTGCCTTCGATATAGCCAGTCTTTGATTCTCTATGTCTTTTGATTTCTATCTCATGCAGTGCGTCGATGTATTGTTTAATATGCTCCTATAAATTGATATCCAAATTCCTGTCCAACCAAACCGAAACTAAATTTTCTTTGTTTTTTTTTACCATATTCATGACCCATGCCAAGGGACCGTTTTGCTTACAGTTTGGATTATCAACGGTCCAAAGCAGCTAAATTACTTCAACTGAATGCGCAAAAAAAAAACTGTCCCCCACAGCTCCATCGTCAGCATCCACCGGAGCCCATTTATGCTGCACAGTGCAAACAGAGGAAAAACTCGTGCTCCAGGAATTTCGTATCACTTCCAATAAAATTACTTTTATCTTTCTAAAAAATTAATCCCCTTTGAATACATGGACACTGTTGGACGTGCTGAGACTAGTCTTCTTCCCCTCAGCAGCATCCAAACCACGATGGCACAAAAGGTCTGTAAAAGTTGATTTCTCATACCAAACCCAACTCAGCCGACCACCGCCCACCAAACCAACAACCCGCGCTCCCACCTGATCCGGGGTTTCTGTAAAACCCTCACATCGCTTTATCTCCGCATCCTAAAATATGTAGACCGAAAAAGTTGAAAAAAAAAAAGAGCTGAAATAGGAAAATCGAGCGCCAGTGAAAAGGAAAAAGCATTTCTAGAATATAAATTTTCGGCTTTTCCATCCCCCGCAGGCATCAGTACGTGTACTCATTCCATCCACCCTCATTCCACCCATTAATTGCTACACATTATTTTCAGTTGAGATCTGTTATCTCTGTACATACAGGAACCGGTCCAAACGACCCAGCGGCAAGACTCTCTCCGACTCGGAACTCCGATCGGAGCGCTCTATCATGGCTACCCGAAAACACACATCCACCAAGGGGATAAAATAAAGATGGTGAACGGTTCCTCAACCCCCACCACCACCCGCCATCCCGACCAAGCAGCAGCGATGCGAAAACCTTCCAGAAATCCACCCATCCGTTGTTGTAAGAGGTAACTACCTACAATTCCCCCCTGTGGTACAGTTCCAGAGTGCTGCTGCTGCTGTAGACCCGGTCCAGGCGATATCAACAATATTCCCAACGCCCGCCTGCGGAACTGGAATGGGACAAATATAATAGTGAACTTTTCCTTATTTCTCCTTCATTATGAATTCAGAGCATCCTAAAACCAGCCGCTTTCCCAAACACCCACCCAGCGCCTCTCTGGCAAAGTTGTGATTCAGCCTAGATGGCCGTCGTCGTCGTCGTCGGTTGGCCTAGCAATGTTGTAAAAAGCATACCCTGGCTTTGAGTTTTCCCCCTTTTTCTTTTGCACGTTTATTTTTCACCCTCGCTCAATTCGTTTCCATTTTATGCAATCCACAGTGGTGCCTGCCAGCCTGGATGGGTAGTAAGCATTCTTTCTCATTTTCATCGGCGGTCAACGGGGTGATTGTCGCCATCCTTGGTTGGGATTGCGATGGCTTCGAATAAAGCGATTTTATCCAGGTGGGATTTGATTATTTTAAGGAAATTTTGGTGCAAGCGAGAATGTCAGTTTTTGAATCGTAGTTTCAGAGAGGTTTTGCCACACCACCTACAAATGGCAACTCCACTCTAGCGACAAGCGCCCAGGGAAGAACGGACTATCTCCAACCTCCAATTTTCCTAACTGCTTCTGCCAGAAAGAATCAAGTAGGAAATGTGTCGGTGTGTGCAAGTAATTCCAGCAAGCGTGTAGAGAGGAAAAACCTCCACCATCGGACGACTACGACTTAGAGCAGTTTAGATACTCCGAGCGCTTGTAGGTGCCCCATCAGCAGCTCATTTCGAATAATCTACCACCACACAGAGAGTGGTAAGGACACTAGCATCGTCGTCGTCGTCGTCGTCGTCGTCGGGGGTGTGGGTATTGGCATACTCCGGCCAGAAATGATTGCGTTTCCATACGAGTATGTTCCTTTTCTTTTCTTGCCACCTCAAAGCAGTGCCACCGCGGCAACTGCAAACGTCTCATGTGTCCTGCTCGCTCTAATCGTAGAGGATTCAACTTTACTGAATGGGCGAGGAAGGATGAGTGGTAGAAGCCAAACGGGGAGAGGTACCTGGGATTATATCTCGCATGTTTTATGCATAAGCTTACGGCTACACGTGACGTTGATGGAGGATTGCGAAACGAGATCATCCATGGGGAGAAAGCAAGTAAGCAAGCCAGCGAACCGGGGCACAGTTTCTTGTTGATTTTATTTTATTGCTTGCCAGTAGTGGTCAAACGACTGAACGCAGTGGGGGTGGATCGAGATGCCGAACAGCGTTTCTATGGCGCCACATTTAATTATTTCTTTCGCTTCATAGTTCGGTGAACACACACCAAGATTTGATAGAAGGGGAAGTACAATCTCCAGATACGAGATTAGATTCGTTGCGATGGAAACACTCGCTGGAACAGACTTCTCGCAAACGTAACTAATCATCAATATGAACGATGGCATTTTTTAACGAGTGGTTCTTTGGTTATTTGTATTAACGTCTCTTGAAACTGTTCATCTGCTGTCGACGATTTAAGTTCATTGTTAGTGACCGCATCTATCTGAGCCCAATAATGCGCCCCATTGTGCCTCCCACTTGTACTTACAGACTTTCAATGTTGTCATCATCAGTGCTGTAAATAGTCATTTCGACCCAATCGGATTAAATTACCAATGAGCATTTCCAGCCAGAATAGCAAACCGGCTGGACCCTACTCTCTCCGATCTGAATGAAATTTTGTCCATATGTTGGTTTCTACCCAAAATTACGTTTTCCATAAAAAATGCAAAATTATCCTGGACTAATTTTCTATAAGGGCGTATTTAAAATTTGGATTTTATTTTTTCAACAATTTTTTTTTTTCGTGAACGACTCATCTGATCAAAATGTTAGCTTTGAAAAAGTTGTAGGTAATGAAGTGTTCTTCAAGAAAAAAATACACTGAAATGAAAAAAATTGTAAATTCATGCTTAAAAACATAAAACGTTGATTTTCCTTATTTATTTTTTTAAAAAGCTGAAGTTATGTCCTTAAAGCTGATGAAAAGTTTAAGATGATCACTTCTTTAATTTTTTTATTTTTGTTTTTAAATATATATGAACATTTCTAAAATGTTAAAAGTGATATTTTTTTATTAAAATGTACCAGAAATAGATTTTATGCATTATTTTTAATTCAAAAGCTTATCAAAACTTTTTTCGTCAGCCTAGCCGTTCTCAAGTTACAGGTCGGACTCGATTATCCGGAGACTCGATTATCCGTGATTAAATTATCTGGAGTTTTAGACTAGATTATCCGGAGTATTTTTGTTACGATTTTTTTTTTTTTTATGCAGAAATTTGAAATAATTAAGTATGTATAATAATATATATAGCATGATTATTTTCACACTATTGGACGTAGCTAGAAGGAGAGGGCTGGAAGGCTTGTTTCGTATGATATAACTCGATTTACTGTAGTGTATGTCAAATTCATTAATTCCAATGAGTATATTTATTTAATTTCCATTCAAAATATGATAATTTGAAGAAACATGAACGTAGCTACCCAACAAACATCGGTGTTAAAATAGAGCTTGTTCAAGCAAATTTGGAGAAGCTATTCAGCTGTTTCTTCTAGAACAGCTGAATAAAGAATGTGCACACCAAAAAGTAGTCAACGGGAAATTAGTGGTATTAAATGGAAAATATGAGAAAATCAAAAGTAAATAATTTATTTAAGACTTAATAAAAATACAAATATAAAACATATACAGTTAAGTCAATTTGACCTGTTATATCCAAATTCCCGCACCTTTCGTTTGACACCTTCCATCAGTTTTTGCACAGTGTCATCCGTCACCAATTTTGCAGCTTTCTGCCAGTTACGCCTGAAGTTTTTCTCATCAATTGCTACGCTATTCGTTTTTCGAAGATTCCTCTTGACCAGAGCCCAATACTTTTCGATCGGACGGAGTTCTGGCGAATTTGACGGATTGCAATAATTTGGGACAATATTTACACCATTAGCAATGTACCAATCCTTAGCCAGTTTTCCATAGTGGCAAGATGCCAGGTCAGGCCAGAACAGCACCGAACCGTTGTGTTCCCGAATGAACGGCAACAGTCGTTTATTCAGACACTCTTTTACGTAAATTTGTCCATTTAGAGTGCCAGTCGTGATGAAGATGTCGCTTCTGAGACCGCATCCACATATAGCCTGCCATACGAGGTATTTTTTGAGAACTTCGACAATTTTTTTTGCTTAAAACGATCAACAACATTTCCTCTTTGCAACGAGGTATAAAACTGTAGTTTCGGTATCTGCTTAAAGTCAGCTTTGCAATATGTTTCGTCGTCCAATATTATGCAGTCGTATTCCATCAGCATAGTGTCATATAATTTTCTCGATCGAGATTTTGCGCTCTTGTTCTGGCTGTCGTTACGATTTGGAGCAACACCTACTTTGAATGATTTCAAGCCTGCACTTTTCTTCACTTTCTGGACGAACGATGGAGACATTTTCACTTTTTTCGCCACATCACGAACGGAGATATTCGGTTTCTTCTTAAATTCTTTAATCACTTTCTTCCTCTCCGCGACGAAACGAGAATCATGGTTACCTCCGGAACCGACCTTTCTCTTTAATGTTAAGCGCTGCTGAAAGTTTTTTAGCACTTTAGTAACCGTCGATTTTGCGATTTTTAATGACTTGGCAATATCGCCGTGCGACATATCTGGATTTTCCACTCTTTTGTGCAAAATTGCTTCACGCACGCGTTCTTGATTCGACGCCATTTTACTGAATAAAGGTTACTGTAGCCAAACGACGTCTTCATCATAGCACACATACATTCATGAATTCATTGACTTGGCAATGGAATCAGCCGGTGCCTCTTTCCAAGTCTCGACTACCCAAAACCTAGCATCCTTCATGTTAATTTCCTTGACCATGTCGTCGAATTCTCCTTGCAGTTCAAGAAGCTCACGCATAAGCTTTTGCTTGTAGTTGGACTTGACCAACTGGATTACGTTTTTGTCCATTGGTTGCAACAAGGTTGTTGTGTTTGGTGGTAGGAAGATGGTAGGGATTGCTCCATCTGCAGTTCTAAGCTCGTGGGCGCTGCTATGTGCAGAACAGTTGTCCAACACTTAGACGGACCTCACCAGCAGTGCGGCACCTTCCATAGCTTGATTCCAAAAATGCCTTGACCTTAGGAACAAACTCCTCGAAACTTCTTGATCCTTAAATAACTACCGGGTCATCCAGACATTTTTTGTTGAAGCATAGTATACGGGCAACTGATCCACGTTCTTTAATGCTCTTGGTCGTTTTGACTTTCCAATCATCATAAGCGGAAGTTTGAACGAACCATCGGCATTTGCGCAAGGCATAAACGTCACACGCTCCTTGTTTCCCTTTCTTCTTAGTGCTAATGATTCGTCCACTGTGACACATTTTAACGAATGAGAACATTTGAAATCAAGTCCGCTCTCATCCGCGTTGAAAATTTGGCTGGGAGATAGGTGCCGAATGATGGTTGCAAAATAGTCAATGTACGTATCAATGGTTGCAGCATTGTTAGAAATTTCTCTCCAGTGATTTTCAGAAACCTGATGTGTCGCTTGGTAAAATTGACGATGTATGGACGGCTCCCTTTGAACTTCTCATCGTTGTACATGTTTCCGTATACTTTCGTATATGGATAAAACCGATTACTCACCCAACCCCGTCTCGAGATTATTAGAAATAACAATTTCATGGATGGGAAAATTGCGGTGGGAATATCGAACGAACTATAAAAAAAAATAGTTTTGATATTGATAATAACAATAATAATAACAATTTTTGAATTAAACGCTTTCAGAAAAAAAACAAACTAAAAACACTACACTCTCACACTGACTCACACAGTCCCAAAAAATTCACACTAAAGTTAAAAGAAAAATTTATTGGGGAGGGAGGAGAAGAGATGTTGGAAGGTGGGAAGTGGGATAGTGTTGCGGGGTGGGGAAATTTGTAAATTAATTTTTTTGTAAACATGTAAGGTAATCGAACTACAATCAATAATTAATGTTAGTCAAAAACACATAAAAAAGTTTCTTAAACTCCATCGGGTGCAGCCAAAATGTTTCGAATCGGTACATTGCTGGGTGTCTACCTCGAGCCCGGTCATAGCTCGCGCCCGGCCGAAGACCATACGGCTGGGGTAACTTGTCGCCTGGGTTGCTAGGGGTATAATGGTTGGACATGAGGCGAGACATCACACGAATGAAGTCTCCACCCACATCCATACCCAGAAACCAAGATTTCTTCGACACCTTTGAGAGTGAAAAAATGTAGCCATCGCCCCGAAACCTTTACTCCATTTATACTCAGCGACGAGTGACTATAGACGAAAAATAGCAAAAAATTTGTTGAAGGCGACTTGTCGATCATAAATAGCGCCTTCTATTGCGCCCACCTTTGCAAGGGAGTCCACTCTCTCATTGCCCAGAATTTCACATACAAAGGTGATGATAAAATAACGGGAAGATAAAGCACTTAAAAGCTCCTGCAGTTTCATGAGAAAATACGAGGAGTGCTTTACCGGCCTCAAGGAGCGAATAGCCTCTATAGAACTGAGACTATCCATGAAAATGAAGTACTTATCCGGTGTGAGTGAGGCAATAATTTCTAGCGTAAATTGTATTGCCGCTAATTCAGCAACATATACGGAACAAGGAGCTTGAAGTTTACGATTGGCGCTAAGAATTTCATTAAATATACCAAAGTCTGCTGACTCCTCTATCAATGATCCGTCAGTGAAGAACGATTTAGGGAAATCAACTTGGCCAAATATCATAGGACGATGATGCTCTGGGATTCCATGAAGCTCCTGCTACATTGATACATTAAAATGAATCGAACTGCCGAAGTCGGAGTAGCAAACACTATTGGGAATATTCGGCGAAGGGCTGACATCCTGTGTTATGTACAAATGGTACAAAGTCATGAAGCGAGTATGAAGATTCAACTCAAGAAGCTTCTCAAAGTTTCCGATCACCTGGGGGTTCAGAACTTCACAGAGAGTGGAAACATGCCAGACAGCACTTCAAGACTCATGGTGTGAGTCGAGTGTATGCAACCTTATGCGATACGAATACACCGATACTGAATACGTTCCAGTTAGAAGATCTTGTGGATGTGCTCCCCACCAGGTTCCGGTACTTGTTCGAAGAAAGTTGATGCTTTGCTGGCATTTTCGCTTTAGATACTCAGTGCAGGATCTCCAGGTGCATCTGCAAGTTGTCTCAACGTACAGTTGTCACTTACACAACCGTCAATATCTTTAACATAAAAATTATACAAAAGGGGGCTTAAAGATGATCCCTGGGGGAGACCTATGTAGCTTAATCGAGACGCTGTAGAGTTTCCATGAGAGAAGCTCATATGTTTTTCTGACAGCAAATTGTACAAAACAATTATTCATTTATGGAGAAAAGCCACACGCCTGGAGTTTAAATCGGCAGCAGGGTAAATGCACCCTTCTTTTTGGGGAAATGCTCCTTAAACCTTGGAAAAATGCTCCTTAAATGCGTTTGCCTGGTATAATGCAATGGGAAGTATTTATCTTCTGGTTGGCGCTTGCCGGTTGTTTTGACGGGTCTTAAGTTTCTTCAAGATTGTATAGCGGGCCTCCTCCGCAATCTTCGATTGAGTTTTGACGGGTTTAAATTTCATGTTGACGAGTCTTCAAATCACTACAGTGCTGCTTAATTTCGTTTTGACGACTCGTAAATTAGCAGAAACTTGAAACCCGTCAAAATTATACAATCTTGAAGAAACTGAAGACCCGTCAAAACACCCGGCAAGCGCTAACCAGAAGGTTGATACCTCCGGTTGCATTATGCCGGGCAAAGGCAGCTAAGGAGCATTTTTCCAAAGTTTAAGGAGCATTTCCCCAAAAAGAAGGGTGCATTTAAACTTTGCCGTTTAAATCTAAGTCCATTTAGAATCCGGAATAATAAAATCATCTGTATGTCGGTAATGAATTGACGCAAAAATAAGTTGAATACATCAAAACAAAGATATTTTACTGTTCTTCAAGGAAACAATATCAATTAAAATTATTTCTTTTCGTTTCTAATGAAAATTTGCACTTTCTTCTTTATTCCTCCAATCAAACGCTGCACACTTCCGGAGTCAACTTCCTTGGCACATTTGTTCCACACTTTGGTCATCTGAGTCGCGTCCCGAGCCGTTTTTCCACTCTTCTTAAGCTTCCGCTTCATTATTGCCCAAAATCTCTCGATGGGCCGGAGCTTGGGTGGATTTATTTTTTTATCAAAGCAATCTACGTTATTATCGCGGTACCACTGGATGACTTCAGCTGCATAATCCTTGCCAAATCATCAGTTTTTTGACAAATTTGTCCATAAAAGCAAACTTAAACTTCGCAGAAACATCTCCTCGTGCCGTCGCCATGTAGAATTTTTGGCCAGGAAGCTGTCCGAAATCCATTTTGACGTAGGTCGATGAGCAGGCATCCTTGGTACTTCGTCAAAACCTACTGGTACAATTTCCGAGCTCGAGTTTTGGTGACGAAACTTTGCTTCAACGTTCTGTTTGGTTGCTTGCTGGCTCGATAAGAACGATATCCTGCTCGCAAACGAATTCTTCGAACGGTACTGCGAGCAGCAACGTATTTTTGTGCGATTTCATTATCTGATAGTCGAGGGTTTGCTCTGTCGGTTCTCAACACCTTCTGGTTCAGCATGCGGTCATATGTTCCACTACGACGCTTACCTTGAGGCACTCGATCAACGCTCTCTCGCTCCCTGAAACGTTTGAGCTCATCATACACGGTTGATTTGGCGATTTTAAACATTTTTGCGATTTTTATTGCGGACCACGTTGGATTATCAACGTGGATGTGCAGAATTTTTTGTCTCCTCTCGGCTTCCATCTGGAATAACTTTTGACTCACTGCACGAAACACCGTAAAACTTATACCACAAAAAGTGGACTGGAAACAAACCACTGTAAAAGAATTCTTGCAGCGGTCATTTTCCGTGCCGCTGCAACACAATAAGTGATTCCGGATTCTAACTGGACAGAGCTTTGTCTGAAAGAACTTCAACAGATACTGAGTCAAGAGCCCCCTTGATAGCCAAGAATACAGAAGCCATTTGCTCTTTTTTAGCAGGAGCTAACTGAATCTCCGTGGAAAGCAACGATGAAATCATATTGAGTATCTGAAAGCAGCTTGTTCGTGTCAACCCATTTGTCCAGACGGAAGAGGATCATTTTGTCCAACAACTTTCGAATATAAGACAACATCGCGATGGGTCGATAAGAGTTGTAGTAGGACGCGGGCTTGCCAGGTTTTTGAATGGCAATAACTCTCACCCGTCTCCAGTCATCCGGTACAATGTTGAGTTCCAGAAACTGATTAAACAAGTGCAACGAAATCACGTTTCGTCACTGCTGTGATCATTGACTCATGAGATGTGTTACCGAATGCACCTTCGATATCAAGGAAAGCAGCTAGTGAAATTTATTTTGCTTCAAAAGATTTTTCTAGTTTTGTAACAACCGTGTGTAGTGCTGTTACTGATGATTCACTCTCCTGATATGCAAACTGATATTTGCTCAGAGGAGTTTTAACCAGATATGATGACTTGATGTGTTCATCGATTATTTTTTCCATTGTTTTTAGCAGGATGGATGATAAGCTTATCGGCCTGAAGGATTTCGGTGAGCTTTTATCCTTTTTATTAGCCTTGGGTATAAAAGTTACCCGCACTTGTCGCCACGCTGTTGAAATGTAGCCTAATATTAGGCTAGCTAGAAAAAGTTTGGTGGGGAATGTATGTTAAAATTGCCTTTCCCTTCTGTAGTAGTAGTACAGGAAAAATTCCATCCCTATAACGGAGTCAACGGAGTCAATCTCCCAATCCACTTTGCTTTTGCTGAATATGATGTTGGCGAAAGTACTAGCATCATCCCTGGTTCTTTCTAACCCAGTCGATTCGTGGTTTATTTCATGAACACCCGTCCTGGTTGCGTTGATGCCAGTTATTGATGCGCGTGTACCTTGATTTTCGCTTGAGCTAATAATAGAACAAGGAAAGTGTGTTTCCATCATCATCTCTAGCGTTTCACTAACAGAATTAGTAAAAGAGCCATCCTCTTTTTTCAAAGTCCCAACCCCATTGGAATGATCTTTAGCGAGGATTTTCTGCAACCTGGCAGTTGCTGGAGTACTTTCAATGTTTTCACATGTAAGCCTCTAATGTATCCTCTATGATCTCCGTACTTCCTTATTGTAATCCGTGAGGGATTGCTTATATGGACCCCACTGTTGTGTTTTTTTTTAGCCCAGTTAAACATTTTCCGGGCTTTTTTACGATGTTTTTGTAACTTGTTGTTCCACCCTATTAGTAGAGCGTTCTTTAGCAATACAATTTTCGTTAAACGCGTTTTGGATCATATTTGAAAGTTATTTAGAACTTTCTTCTAGTTTATTTCGAGAATTTGTGCTAACTACCAGCGTATTTTTTCTTTTTAAAAAAATGAGTTTTTGTTCACAAAATTGCGAATTTTCATGAAAATCATGATTTCCTATCAGTCAGTCAGTCAGTCAGTCAGTCAGTCAGTCAGTCAGTCAGTCAGTCAGTCAGTCAGTCAGTCAGTCAGTCAGTCAGTCAGTCAGTCAGTCAGTCAGTCAGTCAGTCAGTCAGTCAGTCAGTCAGTCAGTCAGTCAGTCAGTCAGTCAGTCAGTCAGTCAGTCAGTCAGTCAGTCAGTCAGTCAGTCAGTCAGTCAGTCAGTCAGTCAGTCAGTCAGTCAGTCAGTCAGTCAGTCAGTCAGTCAGTCAGTCAGTCAGTCAGTCAGTCAGTCATTATCAGTCAGTCAGTCAGTCAGTCAGTCAGTCAGTCAGTTCAGTCGTCAGTCAGCATCAGTCAGTCAGTCAGTCAGTCAGCTAGCATCGCTGGGCTCCATTTGCCAGCAAAGTTCTTTTCAGTCTGTGCGATATCTTGATGAAATCGTTCTCCATGTTCATCTGAGACGGCTCCCATATTCTCTGGGAAGAAGTCCAGATGAGAATGCAAAAAGTGCAATTTAACTGACATATTACATCCCAGTGCAGATCATCAACCAGTCCTGAACGATGCGTACATAATCCGGAGACTTTTCATTTCCCAAGAAGTGACCACAAACCTTTTGGAATGACACATGCTCGTAACTCTGTCGCGTTAAGAGTTTGCTGAAAATTGTCGTCTTTAATGAGTTTCCTAATTTGAGGGCCAACAAATACTCCTTCTTTCACCTTGGCTTCGCTCAATCTCGGAAACTTTTTCCTCAAAAAACAATATGGTTCTCCTTGAATATCCAGCTTTTTGACAAAATTTTTGATCAACCCAAGCTTAATATGTAGCGGAGGTAGTAAAATTTTGTCCCTGTCGACAAGAGCCAGGTTTGACACATTTTTCTTCCCAGGTACCATCTCGGTACGTGCTGGCCAATGCTGCTGGTGGTAATGTTTATCCCTCGCACGACTGCCCCATTCGCAGAGGAAACAACAATGCTTTGTGTAGCCTCCTTAAAGCCCAGTGAGCAATGCCACTACCTTAAGGTCTGCACAGAGATTCCACTGGTGTTCAGAATATTTGATCTTTTCCAAAAGTGTTTTTATGTTCTCATAAGTTTCCTTCATGTGAGCTGCAAATGCAACTGGCACTGAAGAATACTTATTTCCATTGTGCAGTAACACTGCCTTCAAGCTTTTGCTTGAAGCGTCGATGAAGAGCCTCAAGTCAGTTGCGTGATACTCTAACTGTAGCTCTTCCATTAAACCTTCGATGTTGTTGCAAAAGACAAGATCACCGTCCATCGAAAAACATTTAATGTTATCTGAATGTCTCTTCCTATAAGATGACACCTTTACATCTTTTTCCAGGACATTCCACTGTTTTAGCCTTGAAGCTAGCAGCTGCGCTTTGGTCTTGGGTAGCTCCAAATCTCGAATCAAATCGTTCAGCTCCTCTTGGGTTATAACATGCGGTTCCTCAGACTCCGAAGGTAAAAAATCTGGATCATCCTGAAAGCTTTTTTCAGATTTGCCTGGTTCCGAATCCAACTCATCAGCACGTCCAGCAATATTTGGAGATATTGGAACTGGCATTGTTTCGGAGTGCAATGTTGGTCTTGATGGGTATTCGATTTTATGCTTCAAAGTTTTGGAAAATCCACGAATTTTTGTCAAACAAAAGTAACAATCGCTCATGTGATTAGCTGGATTAGTCCACACCATAGGTTTGGCAAAAGGTAAGCCTTTGTGCGTACCTTTCATCCAACCAACAATGTTCGGTAGCATGAGCAACAGGAGTATGTTGGAACCCATGGAAACTCACGATTTGGAAGCTCCTTGTCAAAATACAGCTGATATGCTGTCTCCAACAAAGGTTTAAACCCCTTTCTCTGTTCCTTCAATATCACGTCTCCACAAATGCAACAAAATGTTTGCGGATCGTTCAGACAAATTCGCGACATTTTTACAAAAATAAAAAAAAAAGCGTCCGTAACACTCAAATAGCTAGCTTTGAATGAATAAAAAATTATTGTGCAAGGCTGAAGAGAGTCAACATGAGCATTTATTGACGCCAAAGCAAGACAGCAATAATGACACAAATTTTGTGCCGCAAATACGCCAATAGACCTTTTCGACATTTAATCGTCTTTCTTTGTCTAACATGCGGGGATTTATGCACGGTTTGGTTTACCACAACTTCGTTAACTTCTCACTCGCACTGCTTCGATTCAAATCTTGCAGTAGTGTGCGCAAATTAAACGTCAAAAAGCTCTATAAAATGCCGCATTAAGCTACGTGCTTGAGGATTCTTGCTTTCTTTTTAACATATCTTTTCCTTATTCTCTCGAGCAATAGTGACTAACACAGAGTCTTTTGTCTCTGTCTATGCTTTTTTTTTTTTGAGTGTTTGCGTGTTTTAATGCTGTCTTGCTCACTCCTATCCTAACTTAAAAATACGGCACTGCTGAATAGAGTATTTAATGAGGCGTTTCTGAAGGGCTCTGTGCAGCTGACTTTTGAATTAATTAATGAACTTTGAAGGTCTTCAGTTCCCAAACTGCTGTAAGAAGCAACATCAATATACTCAATATACTCAAAGAGGCACAGCTAAAGGGATCGTTCATAAATTACGTTATGCTTTGAAAGGGAGGAGGTGGGGGGGATTTCAAAATTGACGATGCATACAAAAATTTTCAAAAATCCATACAAAAAATGTGATAAAGAAAGGAGGGGATTAAAAATCTGTATTTTTGAGCGACGTAATTAATGGACGGGTCTTGATTTTCATAAAAACTCGTAATTTTGTGAATGTTAACCCGGTTTTTACATCAACCTTACGTGTTACAAAAAATCCGTGTTCACGAATGAATTCATGGAGGTCAATTTCATAAAATCCAAGCCCAACATTCAAAGGGTGGAGCTGAAATTCATGTTTTCAAAATAGGAAATCTTGATTTTCATAAAAATTCGTAATTTTGTGAATGAAAACCCGGTTTATTTCATCAATCTTACGTGTTGCGAAAAAACTGTGTTCACTAATGGATTCAGGGAGGCCATTCCATAAAATCCAAGTCCAACTTGCAAAGGGCAGAGCCAATATTCTGGTTGTTGCTTAGGTAGATGATTTTACTACGGAAGTACGTGTTTTTGTGAGTTTAAACCACATTTTTCTCAAAAACTGGACGTGTTACAGCATTTCTGAGCCCATATTTGGATTCAGTGTAGCAAAATTTATAAAATCCAACCAGAAATGCCGACGGGAGCGAAAAAGGTTTCGATTTTGCCGACTAGTGTACTAGGATAATCGGACTACACAATGTCAAATCAAGAACTTCTTGTCTAATTGCATTTACAAAAGTATGTGCATCTCTTCTGTTTCATATGTCTATCTCATTGTTGGAAATATACTCTAAAAGGTACTCATCTCTCTTGTTGATGC